>CM044963.1:10802801-11295431 GCA_024516035.1 Bactericera cockerelli | reverse complement strand
CCAAAACAACAACCGTAATAACCACCACCACCATAGCGACAATAAGGGTGACTCATCTTCTTCCTCAAGCTCCTCAGGATCCTCATCATCCTCAAGCAGCTCATCATCGTCTTCTTCTTCCTCCTCCTCTTCTTCCTCATCTGAAAGCTCTTCATCTTCTTCCGACAGCTCCAACTCTTCTTCTGGAAGCTCAGAGAGCGCAGAGAAAAAGAACAACAGAAGACACAACAATGAGAACAACAACAAAAACAGCAATGAAAACAAAAAGAACCAAAACAACAGCAACGAGAACAGCAATGAAAATGGAAAACATAACAACAGCAATGAAAGCAGAAACAACAACGGAAACAATGAAAATTCAATGAGTTCCGAAAGAAACAACAAGAAATCCAGATCTCGCCGTTCTGTCATTAGAAACTCAAACGAAGAGAGCAACGAAAACAAGAGAAACCAGAACAACAATTCCAACAACAGCAACGAAAACAGTAACGACAACCAGAGACAAAACAGTAACAACCACAATGACAATAACCAACACAACCACCACCACAACGATAACAAGCACAACCATAACTCCGGATCTTCTCAATCCTCCTCAAGCAGTTCATCCTCCAGTTCCTCAGAAAGTGGAAGTTCTTCATCTTCCTCCTCCAGTGGTAGCAGCAGTAGCAGCAGCAGCAGTGAGGAATCTCACCAACCTGAGCCCAAACTCAACCAGGCCCCACAGTCTCCTTTCCTTCCCTTCTTCATTGGAAACAAAGGAAACAACATCCAATCTTCCAAACAAATCGAAGCTGTTTCGGCTGCCAAGTCTCTGGCCCAACAAATTGGACAGGAAATTCAAGACCCCAACACTATCTCTGAACACAAGACTCTCTCCAAGTTCACCATCCTGGCCGGAGTTGTCCGCACAATGAACACCAAGCAGATGGAGACCGCTACTCGCGAACTGTACTACCAACAGAACAAGGCTTCCAAAAACAGCCAATCTGATGCAGCCAAATTGAACGCATGGTAAGAAAATATCTATTATTATATAAAAAGGTAACAGGATTTATTCACTCCTTCAATGAGGACATTGTATTAAGACCTGGATATTACTATATCACTTAAAATTTCTGAGTATCTCTTGAAGAAGAAAAACAATCGTAGTACAGTCTTGTATCAAAATTGACGTTACAGAGTAAAGTCAAACTGTCTATCAAAGAAAGTTTCTAATTACTATATTTATTCTACAGGAAAGCTTACCGTGATGCCGTTGCCCAAGCCGGTACTGGCCCTGCCTGATTGCCATTAAGCAATGGATCGAGAGCGGCAAAGTTGAAGGAGAAGAGGCTGCTGAACTATTGGCTGTTCTGCCCAACACCGCCAGATACCCAACTCGTGAATACATCAAGGAGTTCTTTGTGAGTTTTTTTTTTTTTTTTTTTCAAACAGATTTTAGTCAAGTAATAGACTTCACTGAATACATTAATAGATTTTATAGTCATCCTCATTTTGTACATGATGTGATGGGAAATAATAGTGTTTCTCTAAATTTAAGAACGAAAGAAAGTTTTAGAAAAATTCCAAAAAAAGGATCGGTGATATTGAAAAAATATTCAGCAATTTGAGTCAAATTTCCATATAGTGGATTTTTTTGTAGTTCAATTTTTGTTTTCACTAGATATTTAGCTACATACAAAATCTAGTTATTTAATCAAATTGGGTTCATCGTTCATGGGTAAAGAATGTTCAGTGAAAAGTTCAATATTCGCACAAGCTCTGTTTCCTAAATTTGCTAGGTTTCATATTAAAATTGAAATATGAACATCTACAATATTAAGAAGAAAAAAAATATATATATTCGACTGATCGGTATGCTGTGTTCTTAGCAATCGGCAAAAATAATAGAATCTTTCTTTTATGGTTAAATAAATAAATTAAACATTTCTTTCTCTTTACAAAAACAAATGTAAAATCTATTCGGTATTATTCGATATTTGTGCGTTTTATTCGATATTTGCGGGTAAAAAATATTAAAAAGGGTGATTTAATTTTCATTTCAGTGCAATTTTTCCTTCCTGTATACCATTTAATTATTTCTTGAATTACAGAACCTGGCCACCAGCTCTCAAGTCACCAAGCAAGCTCACCTCAACACATCTGCCATTCTCTCCGTCACCAGTCTCGCAAGAAAAGCCCAAGTCGACTCCGACAACTCTCACAACCAATACCCAGTTCACTCTTTCGGAAAACTCTCCTCCAAAAACAGCAAAGACATCACTGAAAGATACGCCCCCTACTTGGCCAACAAACTGAAGGAAGCTACTCGTAACCAAGACAGTTTGAAAGCCCAAGTCTACATCAGAGCTCTTGGAAACCTAGGACACCCAGTTATTCTCAGTGTCTTCAAGCCTTACCTCGAAGGAAAGGCTCCAGCCACCAACTTCCAACGTCTTTCAATGGTTGCTGCCATGGACCAAGTTGCCCGACTTTTCCCCAAGAAAGTTCAATCTTCTCTATTCAACATCTACTTGAACCAAGGTGAAAGCCACGAACTTCGTTGTGCCGCCGTGTTCCAACTGATGAAGACCAACCCTTCAGCTGCTATGCTCCAACGTATGGCTGCCTTCACCGAAGAAGACACCAGCAAACAAGTGAACTCCGCCGTCAAGTCTGCTATTGAAAGTGCTGCTGAACTGAAACACCCCAAACTGCAAGAATTGTGAGTACATAAAATTTTATAGATTCAATGTAAAAGTAAACCTAAGAGTATAAAATCAAAACTGGGTAGGTTGAAAATTTGACCTACCCAGTTTTTTAAAGGCTTGTTGTTTTCATATTTAATAACTTTCCAGGTTCACTTTTACCTAATGTCTTCTCAGAAAATAGAAAATTACTGACCTACATAAAAATAACACATTTCTATTTTTATTTTGTTTTCATTTGCCAGCGCCCAAAACGCTAAGGCTGCCAAGAAAATGTTGAGCCCCAAAACTCAAGGACTCCAATACTCTAAGAACTTCTTGTCCTCTTACGCCATGAAGGAAGAAAACCTGGCTTACATTAAGTCTATCAACACTATTGGAAGCGAAGACAGTCTCCTGCCACAAGGAGTTTTCGTCTCACTGAAGAGAGTTCTGGGAGGACTCGAAATGGAAAAAGACAGAGTAAGTATAACTAGAAAATTATGTACCATTTTTAAAAGTATAAAATTATGATCACAATCAAATGTGTACTCATTCAGAAAAATGAACAAAAAAAATAATTAATTAAAGTAAAATATTGAAGATTTTGTAATTTTAATTCAAGGGGAAAGATAATTTTTTCTGACGTGCAAAATTCATGCTTCGTGATTTATTTGATTACAGTTCCGCGCCATGACCGCCAGCGTCAGCGACCTTTTGGGACTTCTAGAAAATCAATTCAGCACTGAAGAATCCCGCAAGCGTGAGAAGAACGCCAAACAAGCCAACCAGAACGACTCCCACAGTACCGAAAAGATTGCCCAGATGTTGAACATCAAGAGAGAACAAGCAGAACAAGTTGAGGCTCAGATCTTCGCCACCATCCTTGGAGGAAACAGACTGTTTGCTTTCGACAACCACACTATTGAAAAGATCCCACAAAGTGAGTTTTGGTGTATAGTATTAGAATTGAAAAAATCAAAAATAGCTTAGGTACAAGTAGGCATCTGTTAATATCAAGTGTCAATAAAGAAGTACATGCAAGCAATAGTTCAAAAATTAAAACTGAAAATTTGACAGAAATTAAGGATGGTTTTTTTTTAATATCTAACCATTGAAATTTAACTGAAATTTTTTTTCTCATTTCAGACCTGAAGGCAGCTGCTGCTCGTCTGCAAAATGGACAAACCTTCAACTACACCAAACTGTACAACAGCTACGTCATCAACATTGGATTCCCTACCGCCACTGGTCTCCCCTTCCAATTCTCCTACAAGAAGACTCATCTTGTGTCCGCTGGAGGAGAAATGAAGCTCAAGACTCACCCCAACATTGCCGATGCCAATGAGCGTCAAGTTGTTGTCCCTCACTCCGCCAATGTTTCTGCTGAAGCCCAACTACTGTAAGTTAAAAGTGATTTTATTAGATAAGATTCGGTAAATTTTTATTTTGAGACGATTGTATTCCTTTTAACCTTCATATGTAAAATTGTACATCAAACAAGATAAACTACTTGAACAGTTAAGTTTCAACTTATTAAGACTGATTCCATTATTAATGAAATAATGGAATCAGAACAATTCTCATGGGAAAACAATCAAGCTTATATTATAAATCTCGTTGTCTCACAGGTACGCTAGCAAATCTCAATCCAAGATCAGTTTCATCACTCCCTACAATCAACAACGTTACATTGCCGGAAACAACAGATTCGTTCAAGTCAACCTTCCCATCAAGATTAATGCCGATTTCGACCTCCAAAACGGTCAAGTTGCCTTCAAAGTTGAGCCCCTAAACAAGAACCAAGAGCAGAAACTTCTGATCGCTACTCAACACCCATACACCACCATCCAAAACATTCTCAACCTGAGCCCAGCTGTGAAGGGACAGAACACCAAAGACATCAGCGTCAGAGAGACCAGAGAAGTAAGTTTTACTAGCATATTCACGGTCATTCAACTTTTAGGGCGCTGTGGATTCTAAACAGATTTATGCATTAATATGGAAATTTATTATACTTAGGTAAAAAGAAAATGTCAGGTTTAATGTTTTTCTTTGTGGATTTTTTTAAACTGTTACTATATTTTCATATTATTTTAATTACTGAACACACTTTATATTTTTTGATTTCACTTTCCCTTTCTAGTGGACTGAAACTTACGGAGAATCCAGCACTGGCGTCGCCATGAAGGTCCACTACAACGGCGAAGACAGAGCTGCCGACCTATCCACCCTGTACAAGAAGATGCAAGACTCTGACCTAACCACCCTGGCTATGTTCACTAACGCCCGTGAACAAATCAACCGCAACAGATTCGTCGTTACATACGATGGTCAAAGATCTTCCGCTAAGGCTCTGAGATTCTACGCCAGCTACAGAAACAACGAAGAGAGCAGACTGCGTAACGCTGACAAGAACAACCAGGACAACGATAACCAAAACAACAACAACAACAACAACAGCCCACTTGAAGCAAGAGCTTCATCTGCCATCCCATCTTCTGCCAGCAGAAATGGAGCCGAGAAACGCCAAGAAGAACTCCTCCACAAAGCTTCCGCCGGAATCAAAGGTAATAAATTACATATCAAACATCTTTGCAAAGATCCATTTTACATCAATATTACCTGCTGAAAGTCCTTTAAATATTTAAGAACATGCAAAAAATTACTTATGAAATAAACATTGACTGCTTGAATAAATAGACTTTTCAGTATATATCATCACGCTATAAAAAGATTATAATATAAATAATTAATATTTATTACAGATGCTCAAGCCGCTGTTCTTGAATTGATGTTCGAGTTCGAAGGAAACAACAACGCTCAATATGTTGCCACCGCTGCTGTTGCCAGCAGTCCTGCTGACAAGAATTCCAAATTCCTGTTCTACTACCAAGCTTCACCCGCTCAATCATCCAAATTTGAAGTAAGTTTGAAAAAGACCTTCAAATAATAAATAAAATACTTCCGAAACCTAATATTAGATCATTTTGGAAGTAAAATGTACTCATAAAGTATGAAGAAGATCATGCAAAAATTGAATTTTACGACTCATTTGTTAAAGCAATGACAGTAAAAACTCTGCCTTTGACTAATCAGTTTCAATTATACTAAACTTTTCCAGATGGCTGTTGCCGCCACTGCCCAGGTTCCTCAACTCTCTGAAATGAACTTCATGAAATCCGAGAAGGAAGATCCATCCGTACAGATCAATGCTGAAGCCATGTGGGGAGAGAATGCTCAATCTGGAGCTCAGATTGCCATCAAAGCCAAACTCGACCAATCCGAAGCCCGCAAACAATTCATCGCCAACCACCCACAAGCTGAACAATGCCGCAAACAAATGGAACAAAGAGACAATGCTCTCCCTGCCTGCCGTAACATGACCGCTAGAGCTAACGCCCTTGACGAATACACTCTGAACATCAAATACGAGAAGGTGCCTCAAAAACTAGTGAACGCAACCTACAAACTCTACCAAGTTGCACGTTACGCTGGATTTGCTTACAACACTGAAAACATTGTTGATGTTTCCAACCCAAGCAACCAATTGAAGGTTCGCGTCAACTTTGCTGACAACCACAACTCCGTCAATGTTTCTATTGAAGCTCCTCACGGCAATGCCCAGTTCAAGAACCTCCCAGTTCCCGCCCTGGCTCACCACATTCTCATTCAACATCCTCAGTACGCTATCGATGAAAGAGTTGGATACTACGCCCTTAACGGACAATACACACGTAAGTTATTATCTAGTGACTAGTCCATCAATGTTCTTAGAATAGAGAGCTAGTTTATTGTGTTATTAAGTAACAATTTTAATGGGTAGCATCGACATCACGAGAACCAAGGCTAATGCCATATCCCCAATATCGTTCTATTTTAATCTCGTAATGCCGCCACTTTACAGCTACCCCAAATGCCGTTGCCTACTCTACAACTACCCAAATTGTCGTTGCCTACCCAAAATCTACCCCAATTGCCCTCACGAGGCTAACGTAGGCCCCGACATCCAAAGTAGAGAGCGGATTCTGACCCCGCAAGAAAATGAAAAAAAAAACAAAGATGGTAATTTTAATTAAATTTTTCTTGTAATGATTATTTTTTCGCTTCATTTTTTCTAGCCGTCTGTGTTGCTGATGGATCCTCTGCCCAAACCTTCGACAACAAGACCTACCCCTTGAACCTCGAGAAGGACTCCTGGTATGTGCTCATGACCTCTGCTTCCAAACAAAGAAAGAACAACAATGTTGACTACAAGACTCAAAGACAAAACAACGTCACCATCCTGGTCAAGCAATCTGGAGACAACAAAAAGGACGTCAAAATCATCCTGAACAACGGAGAACACGTCATTGAAATGCAACCCGCATCTTCTTCCAACAACAACAATGCTAACGCCAAGATCCAAGTCAACAAGAAAGACCAAAGAGCTTCCAAGAACAGCGTCACGGAAGTCACTGACAGCCAAAATGAAAGAATTGCTCAAATCTACGCTTTGCCCAGCGGAGAAGTGATCGTCAACATCCCAAGCCATGGACTCTCTCTCAACTACGATGGAAGCCGTGTCCAAGTTGAAGCTAACGACCGCTTCAGAGACGGCGTTCGTGGACTATGTGGAACTTTCAACGGTGAAAAAGCCACCGACTTTACCACCCCAAGAAACTGTGTCGTTAGAGATGCCAAAGACTTCGTTGCTTCATACTCTCTGTCTTCCAACAACAGAGATAACTCGAGACTTTCCAACAAAGACTTCTGCGCTCCCCAAAAGCAAGTTCGATTCCAACAAGTCATTAACGAGAAAAATACCGGAAGCTGGTCTGAGGCCAAACGTTTAAATTTGCAATCAATTTTTGGATGGATGGACTTCAACAGCAACAACAACGAAAGCAACTCTGGAAAGAACGTCAACAACTCTAACAATAACAGCAACGACAGCGACAACAACTCCAACAACCACAAGAACTCTCGCCGCCAGAGCAAAAAGAATAAGAATGAACGCAATTCTGAAGAATACATGAATGATGAATCTAACAACAGTGCCGGAAAAAGAAACAGCCAAGAACAAGAAAGAAATCAACAAAGAGGAAGTACCACCCACCGTCTGATGGTCGTTGAATCTGAGAATCAACTGTGCTTCAGTGTTAAGGCCATGCCTCAATGTAACCAGGGATACCGTGCCCAAACCACTGTCGAGAAGAAGGTAAGATGAAACATTATCTCGAAAGGTTATTACGGTTATAACTAGAATATCTCCTATAAAAACTTATAAAATGAAAGAAAAAAAAGAAAAAAACGTAAACTATTTCTGTTTGAATGGGGTAAAAAAAGTTATATTAGAACGGCAGGGTTGAAACGATCTTAAAAATATAGTAAGGACAGTGAGGGAATAGTGAATAGAAAATATAAGAGAGGGACTTTTCCTCCATCTAGTTCCCTTGGTGAAGTCTTTGATTTATTATGATAAACATCAATGAATGCGCCTTTTGTGGTGCGGAACGAGTCATAACTACACCTATGACATGAAGTACTTGAAAATTACAGGTCATATAAAAATGTTTGCCGATTATTGTTTACTATCGATTCACAAGGACCCTAATAATGCGATAAAAAATGCAAAAACAAATCTTATTAATAATATCCAAAGATTTTTTTTATAATTATTCAATATTCTGAAATAATAAATAGACAGAAATCATGTTATTAGGGCCAAAAGAACGCACTCCAATTGAAATAATTAATTTATAGTGTCACATAAGGACAGTTGGAAAAAGACTAAGGAAGCATTGTTCTAGGAATCCTAGTACATCATAGAACCTGTGTATAAGACGAAATACTAATGTTAGTTTTACTCTCTCACATGTAAGTTGAGATACTGTGAATAAAATCAATACCAATAAGCAAACATTCCACCTGTTTTGGAACAACTGCTCAAGTGTAACTTCTCAAGTGTGGAGATTTTTTGGGGAAGACAAACATATTATGATGGTTGCAAGGTGTGTGCGCTTTTTAATAACTAATTGGTATTTTTCTAGATTGACGCTCACTGTGTGAAAGACAGATAAGTGACTCTGAATTGCAACTGTCGATACTAACTTATCGTATTGCCCTTTTTATTTTTAACTGTGCTTAATATTATACTTTCTCCCTTTCATTTCTAGATTGACGCTCACTGTGTACAAGACGGACAACTCGCCAGACAATGGAGAGAGCAAGCCCGCAGAGGTGAGCACATTGCTGCCATCCAAAGAAAGAACCCCAACAAGACCATGAACGTTCAAGTTCCAACCAAATGTGTTGCCGCCTAAGAACTATGAACCAAAACAGAATTTTACTCCATACTTGTATTACGACCATTTAGTCAAAATTAGATACTTTGTAATATAGCTTAGATTTAGAATGTAGATTAGAAGTAGTTAGGTTCAGTAGATTAGCAGCATGTCAAAAAGCTCTTAGTCTAAGAGCAACAAAAAAATAAAAATCATACATTTGAAATATATTATATCGTGATTAGATAAACTTGTTTTCTCTCATTCTCCTTGTTTTTTTTAAAAAAAATATTTAGTACAAAAAATATCAAGAGTCTTAAAAAAAACAACATTTTCTTCTGATCTCTTTCCACTTCGCAAATTCTTTGCTCAGTTTTCAATCAAACGATGAAATCAAACGATCAGTGCACGAACTTTATAGCTTCTTAACTTCTTTTGCAAAGCATAATAAAGACTGTAATGAAATATTAGTCCAGATATGACCTGTATCTTTGCTTAAGTCTAACCTGAACTGTTGGCCTAAACTAACCTATATTGGTTTGTTGTAATAAATAGTTTGGTATTGGATAAACTAATTTTTCTTGCAACAAATTATGTACAGAATGATGAAAAGAAGCAGGTAAATCATGTAACCACATGTTTTGTGTACCATATCAAGGAGGGTCAGCTGTTTAACAAAAGGTGCGGAAAAGCTTTCTAACGGAGTGACACACCCGTAAAGTTGAAAATGTAATAATAATAATACTCTTTAGTGGAAGGTAACCACCAGGCGAGGTTAATGCTCAACGCATTTTCTACCACCTAACCCTCAGAGTTTTATTATTATGTGGTCACAAACTCAAATTTATGAGGAAAAATTTGTGCACTGGGTGGGATTCGAACCAACGGATCCCTACGCTACCTGGATTACCAGACCAGTTGTCGACGTCGACATCAGCGTTAACCACTTGACTACCAGTGCACTTTTTGTGCACATATAAATAGAGTATCATTAGTTACTTTTGATTTGTTTGAGCTATCGGAACGGGATGAAAAATTCACCTTCAATACAAGATGTCGACTTTTTTTAATATGAAAATCTTGACCATAATTCAGAAAAAAATTTGCTTGAATAAAATTGAATTTTGTTTTTCCGGTTATAAATTTAGAAAAAATGTTATTCTGCATAAAAAAGTTGGAATATTTTTTTTAATAGAAGATTTTTAATATGTCTACATTGTATAGTCAGTGCAATGTGCATGCTCATGCTCACTCAATTGCTCATTTTGAAAATATTTCAGGCAGTACATATTTTCAAAAGGGCAAGGCCATTCCATACAGCCAAATACTTTCCTTAAGAACACTTATCATAATATTTGTATTAATCACTATGTTGTGATGTCACAATTATTCAAACTCACAATACTATTTTTTTAAACAAAAAATGGGGCTTGAACCACCGATTTTGAAGTTATTAGTCCGCCACCTTATCGATCAAGCTACTGAGGTCGATTTCTAATTATTTTTTGCTGATCTATTCCCCAAAACAATTGATGTTATTACACCAATCTGTACGCATTCAAAATATAAAGGTTTAAATGCGAAGTATCTGCGACTTACATCTTTGATGGATAGGTTTTGACTGAGTAAATTTTAGCTCACCAACCTAGTTCAGAAAACCCATCAATTTGGGGAAAAGCACATTTATTAACACGTTGACATGATGTTCCGTGAAAGTCACCGGTGGGTTTAATCCAGATTTATCAGAGCACACAATGATACTCAGTCATGAAACCCATCGGTGACCTAAAGGGGACATAATTAAAAATCCCAAATTTGTCCCATCTACCTGGGAAAAAAACTAGAAAAAAGCATCAGTGTTCAACGTGTTAATTGAAAAGTTTTTGAAAATGAGATTAAGAGCTATTCAGGAACTTTCTACATGATTTTTTTACACTTTGCAAGATTTTTAATGTATAACATCGTAGGCGGGTTATTTCTCATTACTGGTCATATAGGCGCAGATTCCACCCACTGCTTTAACTTTTCCTGCTTGAATTTTTCCTCGTTTATTTAATTATTGTGACCAAATAATAATAAGATTTTTAGGGTTAGGTGGTAGAAAATCCTTTGAGCATTAAACTCGCTTATTGTTTGACAGATTTAATATTGTTATTATAATTCACAAAAATTAATATAATTTTGAATAGTCTTAATTAAAATAAGTTATTAAATTTGTGTTAATTACATCATATCAAAGTTAATAAAACTAGCTTTTTTTAAAAAATGAGTGATTCACAGCCTTCTTTTTTCGTAGCCATGAAACAGAAGGAGCTACTGTAGACGCTTGTGGTCTGTGTTGTAGCTTACCCATCCCGTAGTATGCCCCTCTTCTGATGGGCGAGAAGTGACACAATACTTCCCATTTAGGTGCTGGATCAACACGAGCGCACCGGAAGGTATCCCTTACAAACAATTGTAACCAAATTAAGAATACAAATTTTTGTGTCGAACCCGGGACCTTCCGCATGGCAAGCGAGTGCTTATCCAATGAGCTAAGCTCGCTCTCAAACTACATCTTTGCTGAATGTAGTTCTGAGGTGAGGTGGAAATATCGAGCTACTGAGGTGGAAAATTAAGAAAAACAGATTTTTTTATTTCAAATTATTTAGTGAACACCTCTAATGTACTGGGGGTGCTGTCCTTAAAATTGATGGGTTTTATGAACAAGGATGATTAGCTAAGATTTACTCAGTTGAAACCTATCCATCAGAGATAGAAGTCGCAGACAATTCACGTTTAAGCCTTCATAATTTGAATTGGTATGGATTGGTATAATAATAGCAAATGTTTTTAGAGTACATCAGCAAATAAAAACAAAATTTGGAGAAAAAACACACCTTTTACAATTGAGAGGAAATCAAGAAGAATTATGTTAGAAAATTCAAATGATCCCGAACAACAGATCAAACATCTCGGCCGAGGTGTGAAGAACGCCCTACACAAAGAAAGAGACAGCGCGGCAGAGTGTCAGGTAATAAAGGTTATAATAAAATAACAACCAATATAAAACACAATTAGATCTTGCCAAGTCACCTATCTCTACCACACAATGTGCCCATTATATTATTATTATTTTACACTTTATTAATAATATACAAACAGACAATTACTACTTAATACACAAAATAATGGCAAAGTAAGATCTTACATGGAAGATACAAAAAGGCACTAGATGAAAGTCATGTGAGCTCAAACAATTGGTTGCAAAAACAAAGTTCCATCTACTGTGAGACTGAGGGTTTCATCATGGCCATTCAAGATCAAGTGATTAAGACAAAGAACTATATAAAGTACATTGAAAAACTTGATGTTTCAAATGATTCATGCCGTGTATGCCATCAATCGTCTGAAACCATACAACACATTACAGCTGCTTGTCCTGCACTAGCACAAACCGAGTACCTCTACCGCCATAATCTGTCAGCTAAAATTGTTCATCAGTACCTAGCAAACAAACTTGAGCTAGTGAAAAATAATCAACCTCATTTCAAATACGATCCTGAACCCATTCTAGAAAATGAGAAGTTCAAGCTATATTGGGACACAACAATAGTAACTGACAGACGCCTTCCTCATAACCGTCCTGATATTGTTTTGATAGACAAGAAAGAGAAATTGGTAAAACTAATTGATATTGCCCACCCTAATGACCACAACCTAGTTACATCCATGAGTGAAAAAATACGGAAATATCAAGATCTGGGCATTGAAATCAAAGACATGTGGACCATGAACACTGTTGACATCATCCCTATCATTGTCTCAACCAATGGACTAATTCATCCCTCAATGTATCATCACTGCAAGAAGATTGAACTTCCATCCTACATCATATCGAAGATTCAGAAAAATGTCCTCCTTGAAACTTGCAGAATTGTGAGGAAAGTCCTAAGCTTCTGAAGATTCACTCCTCCTCCTCATCCAACCTCAACCTGAAATTTATCTATGTTTGCTGTTAAGCCCATGGATAAAATACTTTGTACCATTTAAATAAAATAAATGAGAAAAACTCCCAAAAAAAAAACAGAAAATTTTTGGAGAAAAAATAAATAAAATCCAAAAACATGCCCTAACTAAAGTGCGGGGCTATTGCCTTTGCCAATCTCTTTCACCCAGCCCTAATGAATTGAACCCCCGAAAGAAACCCTGATTTTTTTAGTAAATCAACAGCATCAGTAAATTTATTGCTCTAGATACACTTCGTGTGCTTCTAAGAGTAGATGTCTTGTTTAAATTTATTATCTAACCTGGGTGTAGGGTGTTGGAGGAAAATCCATACAGTTAAAACTAATGAGGTCTATTGTGACCAGTTGATTTTTTTTTTTTTTTTTTTTTTTGGTTGCACTTTACGACTTAGTCGTCATTCGTGCCGTCCCCCGTCATGTTTTATATTAGATGGTACATGTTGATTTTTTTTAGGTATTCGAACAGAGACTGGTTGCCCTCCTTATCATCTATAAGTGATGGAGATACAACTTGTCATGTTTACTTAAGGTTTTAGATCCATCAGTGAAACATTTGACATGATCTGAGTATTTTGTGTTTAGGAGGAGAGAAAAATTACTTTGGTAAGAGATAGGTGCCGTTTCATTTTTCTTCCCAACAGACAAAGTCAGGTCAACAGTAGGAACAGATGAACACCAATGTGGGGCCGGTCTTATGTAAGGTATAATGTCACTGGAGATAAGGAGGTTTTTGAAGTCACATATCTCAGCGTAACGAATACATATAGCTTTTGGCTTTTTTGAATTGAGGTCAAAATAAGACGTATCATCTTGAAACAAGCATTTTTGAACAGGATTGAAAGGAGAAGCTCTGACTTTGGAAACATAGTGCATCAATAGTTTGGATCTCCTGAGTGAAAGAGGTGGAATACCTGAATCCACATACAGACTTACGACTGGACTAGAACGAAGAGCTCCAGTGGCTATGCGGATACCAGTGTGGTGAACTGTGTTCAGCTTACTGAGTACGTTATCCTTAGCAGAGCCGTAGATAAAGCATCCGTAGTCAAGGATTGGTAAACAGTAAGACTGTTAAAGTTTCAAAAGTACTTCTCGACGGATACCCCATGTCTTGTTGTTGACCATCTTTAAGGCACAAAGCGAGTTTATTGCACGCTTTTTGACATTATCAACATGATATATCCAGGTTAATTTGGAGTCCCATGTCAATCCAAGGAATTTGGTATTAGTAACAAATTTTAGACTGGACTAGAACGAAGAGCTCCAGTGGCTATGCGGATACCAGTGTGGTGAACTGCGTTCAGCTTACTGAGTACGTTATCCTTAGCAGAGCCGTAGATAAAGCATCCGTAGTCAAGGATTGGTAAACAGTAAGACTGTTAAAGTTTCAAAAGTACTTCTCGACGGATACCCCATGTCTTGTTGTTGACCATCTTTAAGGCACAAAGCGAGTTTATTGCACGCTTTTTGACATTATCAACATGATATATCCAGGTTAATTTGGAGTCCCATGTCAATCCAAGGAATTTGGTATTAGTAACAAATTTTAGCGGTGAGCCATTATAAGATAAGACAGGCAATACAGTTTTCCTCAATCTATTAAAATCAACACACACTGATTTACCAGGGTCTGTAGAAAATTTAGTACCATTAAGTGAAGACCACTTCTGGATATCATCTAGTGTATGTTGAAAACGCTCGAGTAAGGTATCAATGTTCTTGTCTCGTGCAATGATTAGGATATCATCTATAAATAAAAGACTTTTGAGTGGAGCACTAATGACATCAAGAATGTCATTCATAAAGACAATGAAGAGCAATGGACTCAGTGACGAGCCTTGGACTATACCGTTCTCGAGATAGAATTTTTCAGAAATGAGGCCGTTAAATTTAACGTAAATATATCTATTGTTCAAAAAATTATTCAGATATTTTAAAATAAAACCATCAATTCCGAACGTTTGGAGAGTTTTGATGATTTTCCATCTCCAAGTAACGTCAACCAGTTGATTTTATTTAGTCATAACGTCCTAATATGAACTATGCAGAACAGGCGTTTCATCCACCGTTTGTTGGAAGTCGTAACAGCTACCTACATTATCCTTATCTAGTCTAGGTTGGGCCGAAAAAGGTAGTCTCACTTGTCTGTAATGTGGGTAGCTGGTACGATTCCATGCGAATGGAGGGTAAAACCCCCGTCGTAACTATGTCAAATCAGGACGTTAAAACCAAATAGAATCAATGGACATGAAAGGAGCCTAGACATTGGATTTGGGCGTCGATATAATCCTCTCACCACCGTGATATAGGTATCTGTGCCTATCTCAAGGACACGAAATTATTATTATCCCAAAATAATACAAAGAAACCTAACCTAACTTTATTTTGACTGATCAAGATCAAATCTTGATTGAGTATATTACAACATTTTATCCCAAAATAATACAAAAGAAACCAAACCTAACTTGGTTTTGACTGATCAAGATCAAATCTTGATTGAGTATATTACAACATTTTATACCAAAATAATACAAAAGAAACCAAACCTAACTGGGTTTTTACTGATCAAGTCAAGATCAAATCTCGAGTAGCACATTGAATAAACTATTTCTCGTTTTCTGTCACTTAAGTTAAAGCAACAACCAGCAATGATCAAACTTAGATTGGTGACTTTTCAAATCTGACTCCTCGTGATGTCTTTTCCCAACCCAACCCAGGCTGAGTGAGGTTAGTGTGAATAATAACTGGTTCAAGAGTTTCCAGCCACTGGAGTGTAAAACCCCCATTTTGAAGGTAAAGAGAGCTAGCTAATAGATGAATAAATTCATGTACATCTAATACAACGAGAAATTTGCTCTTTAACTGGTAATAAAAAGGTTAGTTGAAGGCAAGGACATCAGAACTATTACCTACTGATGAGAGCCAATAAGCTCAAAACAGCTATAAAGATATGATGTTCTGATATTCATGTACATCTAGTATTTTTCTATTTATACCGAAATATCTTTTCTTAGAAATATTGCCCCGATCGTCAAAAGAAATCACCAACTAGAGGTTATGCGATAAGAGGCGGTAAGATAGAGTGAAGACAGATAACTTTTCGAATTACATAGTTGATTTTTCGAATCAATACATCCATGTACCCATATCAATAGCAAGTAGCTCGTGCGTATCACATTTGCACGCGGTAATGACAGTAGAATTGTGGAGAAATTTTATGCTACAACATGTGGGGACATGTTAGACTTATTTTATTTTAGATATTAAACAGGCACCGAAACCATCAAGAAGACGTCATCAAAATTGAAGTTCCCTCACTTTTCTCATACAAAATTTTGAGAAATATTTTTAGTACAGTCAATTTTTTAAGTGCGAAATTTGATCACGCTACACTTCCAACACACACTGGACTCTTAAGGAGTCCAGAAAACTGATCCTGGCCGTCCAAGGGGTTTAATTCTTCCACCAACATGACATAACAGATGAACACGGAAAGTAAGTACTTTATATTTTTTTATTTTTCTCACTAATACTTCGAGCTAAGTTACTCGTAGATTTTAATCCCAAACCCAGCCAGAATTCTACTATGTAACGGCAAAGGTATCGTAAGGCGGTGTCTGATCAAATTATCAAGACTGATAATACTGAGTGGTCGGCGCGGCGGAACAATAATGATGTCACTGTAACAGAAAAGCTATTGCTAGGGTTGTTGTTCCCTAGTTCAGCTAAATGATAGTATCATAGTTTCACTCAATTCACCAGCGATGGGCCGTACACATCAAAAAACTGAACAAAAGCTTTTCCTTGCGAAAGTCAAAGAATTTGCTTCAGTCGGTACTCACAAAGTTTTAAGAGCAATTGCTTTTTCTTGAAAACAATAGCAAAAGATTTCCTTTCTTTGGAAGTAAATGGTACATAGATATTCATAAAGCTGACCTTTTACTTTTAGTAAAATCTACTCTAACTTAAACATGGAGGAATTCCTTGAGAGCAAAAGCAAAAGCTTGTGCGTAACAGAAAATGGTTATGAGTACGAAAAAGAGCAATTGTTTGACTACTACCTTTTTAAGTAATTATGTTAATAAGTAATTCACTTCTACCCTGTTAAGTTTTAAGTAATTAACAGGGTGTTATCAAACGAGAGAAAAAAAAGGAAAAATACTACGAGTATTGATATGTAACAGATAGGTACCTAAGCTACTTTTTGAGAAAATAACCTCGTACGAAAATAAGGCTATCGATGGTTTCATCACCTAACCAACTTCTGAGCATGTTCTATATCAATTCAGCAGCAGAAAAAGCAACACTACGATTAGTATTTAGCTAGTGTAAGATGGAAACCACTATCACCTCCATTTTCGTAAAGCGCCATCTCCCTCTTGAATGTGGTTATGAGGAAAATTGTCAATCTTGAAAGTCCTGAGATTGAGAGAATTGGATTCTCTATATGCAACACAAAATAGTTACAGTGAAGTAGAATATAAAACCGTTGACAAATGATTTTCTTTTTTCTTTTCTTTTTTCAAGAAAGTAAAAAAAAACTTTTCGGGAATTCAACGACATTCTAATAAGCGCAACTATGATAAAGACCTGGAAAATGTACTTCCTTACAAAGTTAGCCCACATGTATTATGATAAGAACGATGAAATAAGCTGACACTAGAGAGTTTTCACTAGAGATTATTGATAAATCTTCTACGTAAGAGACTGATAATTTTTTGCACGAGAGCTAAAAATTTATGGTTTTAGTATAAAAGATTTCGTCGTCCATAGTTTCGGTCATTCAGTTGTTGGGATCATATTCAGTACAATGTGGTCTCCAGTTATCATCTGCTGCTTATTAGGTGAGCTTTTCTAAAGTTTTGATCGAAGAATCGAATGAAGAAAGAAATTGGTTTTTTTAGAAGAAAAAAAAATTCTAAAGCTCGTGTGATCTTGCACAGTATTTAATTTAACTCAGCTTTTATAAATTTAGAAAAACCATTTTAATAATAATTAGTGTCCTTATATATTAACTTCACTAGTGATATCGGATTTTTTCTATCTCGATTTAATTGAGATCCAAAGTATTTGAAACAAAAAATATAAATCTAATACTACTTTAAAATTAAAATTTCCAAAAATATACTACTTTTTTTAAATTAATATTAGCTTTTAAAGCGACAAAGTCCATTAATTTAAATATTTAGACATGATAAATGATTACATAAAGAAATACATACGTGCTATAGAAGGAATCAACTTTTCAACTAGAGTTGGATAGAGACTGTCACTCCCATGATAAATTCAGCATTCAAGGACTTTCAAATTACTGATTTTCATTTTACTTTCATATTTTACATTTTTACCGTAATTATTTTGTGAACTATACCCAAGTTTTCATTTTGGGTCATCTAAGTTTTACTGGAATGAAATAATTTATAATATCTCACAATACTTCCCATTCATTAGAATCTGGATAGCAAGTTTTTACAATTTACACATTTTAAAAGAAAATGAAGACTGAATGAATACAATTTTTTAAAACAAAATTAAGACGGCATACAGTTTTTTTAAAACAAAATAAAGTCTACATTCAACATTTTATTATGCTTGGGAATTTCCAAGGACTTACAACATTGCTGCACTGTTAAATTTTATCATTTTCTGTATTACTACTAAACTAATTTACGTGTCCTTTATTTTTGTTTTTAGTGGCAAGTACAGTTCTTGCTGGAAATAACAACCACAACAATAACCGTAACAACAACCGAGACAACAACAACAACCGTAACAACAACAACAACCGAGACAACAACAACAACCGTAACAACAACAATGAATCTGGAAACAACGCCCGCGGTAAGTAACAGTTTATAGAAACATTCTACCTATGTTTAATAATCCATATTTAAACATTTATGAGTTATGTTAAATACAAAGTTGAGATAATAAGGTAAAGAAAGACCTAGGGATCAGTACAGGAAAATAACCGGTACATGGACACACTGGAAAAAAATCCAACGCCTTTAGATTGTACGAATATATTCATATATCCACTTATATTACAAACTAAGTTATTTCTGTCTAAACCTTAAGAATCGAAAAAAACGGCAACAATAAAACATAATTGAAGGACGCATTCTTCATAATTCAGCTTTTAATTTTTGTCTAATCATAATCATTAAGAGACAAGTTAAATATATGCCCATATATATCAATTACATTTCACATTTCGTTACAGCATGGAAGCAAGGACAAGTGTACGAGTACCAAATCCAAGGCCGCACCCTCGCCGCTCTTCACGACGTAGCCGACCAATACGCCGGAAACCTGATCAAGGCCACCCTCAAGGTTCAGGCCAAAAACTCAGACACTGTCCTCGCCTGGGTCACCAATGCCAAATACTCTGAAGTCCACGCCAACCTGTCTGCTGGCTGGAAACAAGAGATTCCCGACAAACACCTCAACTACCAGAACTGGCAGATCAGCGAGAAACCCTTCGCCATTCAGTACAAGAATGGAGTTGTAAGTGGGCATTTTAATTTGTTTCTTAAATTACGTTCATTAGCTAAATATATTCTTGAGTCTTACAAAGGGAAATAATCCTAGACTTCTGGCAAAGTAACCCGTTAACTTCAATTTACTTTTAAGGGCATTTTAATTTTTTTTATTTTACTTTCATAAGTGCAAAATATTCACAAAATATAAGAGAAACAACCTGTTTATGATACAATTATCTACAAAGCTACACCACTAGAGAAAAAATCACATCTAATGAATATCACTTTTTTTATTGTTCCCAGGTAAGAAATCTCCAAGTTGACAAGAACACCCCTACATGGGAATTGAACATCATCAAGAGTATTGCCAGTCAACTGCAAGTCGACACCAGAGCTGAGAATGAAGTCAGCTCTCGTCTGAACCAGAAACCCAAGAACGGCAAAAACTTTGGTACCTTCAAGACCATGGAGGACACCGTCACTGGTGAAACCGAGACCCTGTACGACATCAAACCTCTGGAACAGGTAGAATACCAAAACAAACCTCAACTTGCTCCCATGCCCAACCTGAAAGGATCCAACGGAGAGCTCATCGATATTTTCAAGACCAAGAACTTTAGCCGAAGTGAAAACAAGGCCAGCTACCACTTTGGAATTCCAGGAAGCAACGACGTTGAACCTTCCAGCCAGGTTGCCAACGTTCTAGCTAGATCATCCAACAGTCGCATCATCATTGCTGGAGACCTGAGCCACTACACCATCCAGTCTTCAGTGACCACCGACAAAATTGTCATCAGCCCCGAACTCTACAACAAACAAAAGGGAATGGTTGTCAGTCGCATGAACATCACCCTAAACAATGTTCACTCTGCTGCTCAAAACAATGCCCCAGCTCTTCCATCCAACGTTCAGAAGATTGAAGACTTGGTCTACGAATTTGAGCCCGCTACTTCTGACGAATCTGCCCAAAACAACAACCGTAATAACCACCACCACCATAGCGACAATAAGGGTGACTCATCTTCTTCCTCAAGCTCCTCAGGATCCTCATCATCCTCAAGCAGCTCATCATCGTCTTCTTCTTCCTCCTCCTCTTCTTCCTCATCTGAAAGCTCTTCATCTTCTTCCGACAGCTCCAACTCTTCTTCTGGAAGCTCAGAGAGCGCAGAGAAAAAGAACAACAATGAGAACAACAACAAAAACAGCAATGAAAACAAAAAGAACCAAAACAACAGCAACGAGAACAGCAATGAAAATGGAAAACATAACAACAGCAATGAAAGCAGAAACAACAACGGAAACAATGAAAATTCAATGAGTTCCGAAAGAAACAACAAGAAATCCAGATCTCGCCGTTCTGTCATTAGAAACTCAAACGAAGAGAGCAACGAAAACAAGAGAAACCAGAACAACAATTCCAACAACAGCAACGAAAACAGTAACGACAACCAGAGACAAAACAGTAACAACCACAATGACAATAACCAACACAACCACCACCACAACGATAACAAGCACAACCATAACTCCGGATCTTCTCAATCCTCCTCAAGCAGCTCATCCTCCAGTTCCTCAGAAAGTGGAAGTTCTTCATCTTCCTCCTCCAGTGGTAGCAGCAGTAGCGGCAGCAGCAGTGAGGAATCTCACCAACCCGAGCCCAAACTCAACCAGGCCCCACAGTCTCCTTTCCTTCCCTTCTTCATTGGAAACAAAGGAAACAACATCCAATCTTCCAAACAAATCGAAGGTGTTTCGGCTGTCAAGTCTCTGGCCCAACAAATTGGACAGGAAATTCAAGACCCCAACACTATCTCTGAACACAAGACTTTGTCCAAATTCACCATCCTGGCCGGAGTTGTCCGCACCATGAACACCAAGCAGATGGAGACCGCTACTCGCGAACTGTACTACCAACAGAACAAGGCTTCCAAAAACAGCCAATCTGATGCAGCCAAATTGAACGCATGGTAAGAATAATTTGAAAGTCATAAAAAGAAATAATCCTCAATTTATGCAATAAGCAACAATATAACTTGAGTACACTTTGATTGCTAAATCTTTTTTTTACTAACACTGCTATTATAGAAATAGTTTTTACTATCTAAATATTTTTCCACTTCTACAAAAGAAGTTCCTTTACACAAAAGGCTTTAACTTGTTTCACAGGAAAGCTTACCGTGATGCCGTTGCCCAAGCCGGTACTGGCCCTGCCCTGATTGCCATTAAGCAATGGATCGAGAGCGGCAAAGTTGAAGGAGAAGAAGCTGCTGAACTATTGGCTGTTCTGCCCAACACCGCCAGATACCCAACTCGTGAATACATTAAAGAGTTCTTTGTAAGTTTATATTTACTAAAAGGTTCATAATTACAAACGTTTGAAGATTTGGTAGAAGAATATGCAATAAATTGCACTAAGACCATAGTCAAGACACCTGCAAGGAAAAAAAAATGTTACAATGAATGGAAACTTATTTTTAAAGAATTTAGGATTTCATTTTTACAAAATACCTTGATTACACTTTAATTTTTACACATCATCTCATATTTTTATTCTTTTTTTTTAGAATAAAAGGTTCTTGTACAAAAAAAATACATAAAATGAATATCGAAGAAATTTACACTTTTTTTTACAAATATTATGAAACTTTTCTTACAGAACCTGGCTACCAGCTCTCAAGTCACCAAGCAAGCTCACCTCAACACATCTGCCATTCTTTCCGTCACTAGTCTCGCAAGAAAAGCCCAAGTCGACTCCGACAACTCTAACAGCCAATACCCAGTTCATTCTTTTGGAAAACTTTACTCCAAAAACAGCAAGGACATCACTGAAAGATACACACCCTACTTGGCCAACAAACTGAAGGAAGCTACTCGTAACCAAGACAGCTTGAAAGCCCAAGTCTACATCAGAGCTCTTGGAAACCTAGGACACCCAGTTATTCTCAGTGTCTTCAAGCCTTACCTCGAAGGAAAGGCTCCAGCCACCAATTTCCAACGTCTTTCAATGGTTGCTGCCATGGACCAAGTTGCCCGACTTTTCCCCAAGAAAGTTCAATCTTCTCTATTCAACATCTACTTGAACCAAGGTGAAAGCCACGAACTCCGTGTTGCCGCTGTGTTCCAACTGATGAAAACTTACCCATCAGCTGCTATGCTTCAACGTATGGCTGCCTTCACTGAAGAAGACACCAGCAAACAAGTCAACTCAGCCGTCAAGTCTGCTATTGAAAGTGCTGCTGAATTGAAACACCCCAAATTACAAGAATTGTAAGTATTGTTTTATAGGAGTTAATAAAATTTACTCATTACAAAGTAACATGATTTTGAATCGGGATAAAATTAGTACGTATGATTAGGCAGCATGGTAAAAAAAGAACTGTTGGCATAATGGGACTACCTGTCTGGCGCTGACAGTCTACATAAAGCACTACTTATACTTATTAAAATACCAATTCAAAGAAAATCGTAAGGCAAATTGTTTTATTCCTTAGGTTGCTGTACTGGGGATATCATCTCGTGCTGAACTGTATTTATCTTATGTTAACTGCACAGATAATGGACAAATCAAGTATTAGCATAACAATTCAGTTTTAAGATGGCTTTCTTCTTCTTGTTTTCATATTTAATAATTTGTAGAAGTTCAATTTTACGAAGCAAAGAACAGAATCTTATTTATATTTTGATTTCTATTCCTAGCGCCCAAAACGCTAAAGCTGCCAAGAAAATGTTGAGCCCCAAAACTCAAGGACTCCAATACTCTAAGAACTTCTTGTCCTCTTACGCCATGAAGGAAGAAAACCTGGCTTACATTAAGTCTATCAACACAATCGGAAGCGAAGACAGTCTCCTGCCTAAAGGAGTTTTCGTCTCCCTTAAGAGAGTTCTGGGAGGACTCGAAATGGAAAAAGACAGAGTAAGTAACAATAAAGTCTTGTTACATACCACTAAAAAATCTAGTGTAAGCACTTTTATAAAGAATGGCTTCTAATGACTCCAAAAGAGTGAGATTTTTTGTATTGAGAAAATAAAAATGTAAGATGAACATTACCAAAATATTTTGCAAACTATTAACCTAATGACTAAAATTAAAAAAAAAAAATCTTCAAAAAATTATTTAACTTCTTGATAGATCAGGCGCCGTAATCTGGAGGTCGGTTCAAATCTCAATTTTAGCAGAAATTTAGTAAAGCGAAATTTAGTCAATCAGAATTGTAAATAACACAAATATAATAACTTTTCAAACTTAATCATGTAATTTCAGTTCCGCGCCATAACTGCCAGCGTCAGCGACCTGTTGGGACTTTTGGAAAACCAATTCAGCACCGAAGAATCTCGCAAACGTGAGAAGAACGCCAAACAAGCCAACAAGAACGACTCTCACAGCACTGAAAAGATTGCCCAGATGTTGAACATCAAGAGAGAACAAGCAGAGCAAGTTGAGGCTCAGATCTTCGCCACCATCCTTGGAGGAAACAGACTGTTTGCTTTCGACAATCACACAATCGAAATGATCCCAAAAGGTGAGTTTCATTAAATCCATCCCATGAAAGAATTTTCCATACACAAAGATAACTTCAACGAAAATTTTGTAGACAATAGTATATCAAAGTAAAATGAAATTATAATAGGAAAATTAAAATTAATCTCTTTTCAAAATATTCTTATTTCAGCAATGAAGGCCGCCGCAGCTCGTCTCCAAAACGGACAAACTTTCAACTACACCAAACTTTACAACAGCCACGTTGTCAACATCGGATTCCCCACCGCCACCGGTCTCCCCTTCCAATTCTCCTACAAGAAGACTCATCTTGTGTCCGCTGGAGGAGAAATGAAGCTTAAGACCCACCCCAACGTTGCCGAAGCCACTGAACATCAAGTCACTGTACCCAAATCCGCTAATTTTTCCGCTGATGCTCAACTACTGTAAGTAACAGAAAAGATTAATCACAACAATTTCATAATGTTACATTCAATTGACAAATTATAAAAAAAAGAAGCGAAGTTTTATTTAGAAAATTATTTAATTAATTTGGAGTTCATAATGAATACAGCCTAATACGAGGGCGGATCAAGAAGTACCCGTGTTTGAAAAAAGAGTGCGAGATACTTACATTTTTGGGTTCTATTTTTCGACGTAGTCTCCTTTCAAGGCTACACACTTCTTCCAGCGATCCTGTTACTTTTTTAGCCCTTCCAAAAAGTAGCTCCCTTCGAACTCCTCAAAATAGCCCTTTGTCTGGCTTATGACGTCATCATTTGAGCTGAACCTCTTTCCACCGAGCCAAACTTTCAAGTTAGGAAACAAAAAATAATCGCAGGGGGCTAGGTCAGGTGAGTAAGGTGGGTGTGGCAATAATTCGTATCCAAGTTGATGGATTTTAGCAGCAACAATTCCAGATGAGTGAGCTGGTGCATTGTCATGGTGAAACAAGACTTTCTTTCTCGCCAAATGGGGGCGTGTCTCCTTCAATTTTGCATCAAATCGTGTCAATAACTCACTATAATATGCAGCAGTTATTGTTTTTCCTTTTTCCAAGAAGTCAATAAGAATAATTCCCTTTGCATCCCAAAAAACGGTAGCCATGACTTTTCCGGCCGATTGGACCGATTTCGCCTTCTTTGGGGCAGATTCTCCAACCAAAGTCCATTCTTTTGACTGCTGTTTGGTTTCTGGGGTATAGTGATGTATCCAGGTTTCATCAACGGTCACAACTCGACGCAAAAAATCATCTGGATTGCGATTGAAGAGTTCTAAACTAGCCTTTGAACAATTCAGCCGAATTCGTTTGTTGTCAATTGTGAGCAATCGCGGCACCCATCACGCCGATAGTTTTCTCATGCCCAGCTTATCATGAAGGATTTTAAAAACAGTTCCATATGAAATGCCCACACTCTCAGCTACTTCACGCACTTTTGTTCGGCGATCTTTGAGAATCATATCATGCACTTTTTCCACGACTTCCTCGGTACACACGTCTTCTGGGCGTCCTGGGCGGTCCTCGTCAAAAATGCTTGTCCGCCCTCGTTTAAATTCATTAAACCAAAAGCGAACAGTGGTCATAGAAGGTGAAGAGCTCCCGTACACAGCATCTAACTTTAATTTTATCTCATCACATTTTTTCCCGTCCAAAAAAAGGAATCGAATAACTGCTCGGTACTGTTCTTTTTCCATATCACTCAACTATACGCAACACAACAACTTCAAGTGACCGATAAATGAAAACTAAGAGAGTAATCAGTTTCAAACTTTGGATGTGGTCATTTGAGATGTCGTTCCATCAACAAGTATCAACAAGTTTCACCAATGATGTAACATGTCCCTAAACACGGGTACTTATTGATCTACCTACGTATAAATCTTAAGACGATCCCAAGATTAACCCCCACGCTAAAATTAACTTGATCTCACAAATCGTTCATACATAATTCTAAATTTCTCACAGGTACGCTAGCAAATCTCAATCTAAGATCAGTTTCATCACCCCTTACAATCAACAACGCTACATTTCCGGAAACAACAGATTCGTTCAAGTTAACCTTCCCATCAACATTAATGCCGATTTCGACTTCCAAAACGGTCAAGTTGCCTTCAAAGTTGAGCCCTAAACAAGAATCAAGAGCAGAAACTTCTGATCGCCACTCAACACCCTTACACCACCATCCAAAACATCCTCAACCTGAGCCCAGCTGTGAAGGGACAGAACACCAAAGACATTAGCGTCAGAGAGACCAGAGAAGTAAGTCTTAAGTTGTAAATTTATGATCATGAAATTATAAATTATTTTGACTTTGAGATGAATCAAAGTGTCTGTAAAGCGATAGAATGGTAAATTCAAATGAGAATATCAGAATAAATATCATTAAAAGGTCCAAGAACCATTCAATGATAGCTCAGTGGTCAAAGTTTCGGTGTGGTATTCCAGAGGTGTTGGGCTTGATAACTTAATAGGACATGAAAAGTTATCCTTCCATTTTTTTTTTTTTATATTTTTTTGACTACATAATAATACGTCTTTTTTTTAATAAAAGGCAAAAATGTTTGCGAAATAATACATATAATAATAAATAATACGTCTTACTGCTGGAAAAATGGGTCAAGCAGTATAAATAAGTTATACAAAGTATGTACACCATCACAACATGTTAGTATTTTTGCTATTTGTTTGGTAGAAAATATATTATTGATATCTGAAATTCCAAAAATTATATTTCCACAACCTCTTTCTATTCATAGAACTTAAATTTCTCTTTTTAGTGGACTGAAACTTACGGAGAATCCAGCACTGGCGTCGCCATGAAGGTCCACTATAACGGCGAAGACAGAGCTGCTGACCTATCTACCCTGTACAAGAAGATGCAAGACTCCGACTACACCACCCTAGCTGTGTTCACAAACGCTCGCGAACAAATCAACCGCAATAGATTCGTCGTTACCTACGATGGTCAAAGATCTTCCGCCAAGGCTCTGAGATTCTACGCCAGCTACAGAAACAACGAAGAAAGCAGACTGCGTAACGCTGACAAAAACAACCAGGACAACGATAACCAAAACAACAACAACAACAGCCCACTTGAAGCAAGAGCTTCATCTGCCATCCCATCTTCTGCCAGCAGAAATGGAGCCGAGAAACGCCAAGAAGAACTCCTCCACAAAGCTGCCGCCGGAATTAAAGGTATGATTTTATATTTTGAACATGAATTTATAAAAATATCTGGAAATCACTCACTAAAAGTACAGCAACATGTGCTATATCCAGTATCTTCAAATCTCGCCTGTCCCTATCATGGCGATCAGACGCGGCCGGTGGGGAAATGTTTTGGGGTTGCTGCCACCTAATCCGAACAAAAATGGGGGATTCCGCTCTCTTATTAACTAACGAGTTTGAGTTTGTTTACCATGTAAATCGTTATATAACTATAAATTAATTATTCTAGAAAACCGTAATGATATTCACTTTGTACAGGCTACGACTTGGAAAAAATCCCTTTTGCTTTTCGTTTGGGGGTGCTGCTGTTCCGCAGCTTCTTAGCACCGGCCGCGCCTGTTCGGGATAAAAAAATATGTACGTATTCTAGTAAATACCTTTTTGAGAATAATATTGTATTATAATCACACTTATTATTTTTTACAGACGCTCAAGCTGCTGTTCTTGAACTGTTGTTCGAGTTCGAAGGAAACAAAAACGCTCAATATGTTGCCACCGCTGCTGTTGCCAGCAGTCCCGCTGACAAGAACTCCAAATTCCTGTTCTATTACCAAGCTTCTCCAGCTCAATCATCCAAATTTGAGGTAAATTGAAAACATCATTCTACAGCATCATTCTACTGTCATACAGCATAAGAAAGTTCTTATCTAAATAAAGATAGGTCATAATACTTCAAAGTAACATTTAAAGTATAACTCAACTTTAAATATACTTAACTTCTTATCATCCATTAACAAAACTTAACTTTTTCAGATGGCTGTTGCCGCCACCGCCCAGGTTCCTCAACTCTCTGAAATGAACTTCATGAGATCTGAGAAGGAAGATCCATCCGTACAGATCAATGCTGAAGCCATGTGGGGAGAGAATGCTCAATCTGGAGCTCAGATTGCCATCAAAGCCAAACTCGACCAATCCGAAGCCCGCAAACAATACATCGCCAACCACCCACAAGCTGAACAATGCCGCAAACAAATGGAACAAAGAGACAATGCTCTCCCTGCCTGCCGTAACATGACCGCTAGAGCTAACGCCCTTGACGAATACACTCTGAACATCAAATACGAGAAGGTGCCTCAAAAACTAGTGAACGCAACCTACAAACTCTACCAATTTGCCCGTCAAGCAGGATTTGCTTACAACACTGAAAACATTGTTGATGTTTCCAACCCAAGCAACCAATTGAAGGTTCGCGTCAACTTTGCCGACAACCACAACTCCGTCAATGTTTCTATTGAAGCTCCTCACGCCAATGCCCAGTTCAAGAACCTCCCAGTTCCCGCCCTGGCTCACCACATTCTCATTCAACATCCTCAGTACGCTATCGATGAAAGACTTGGATTCTACGCTCTCAATGACCAATACACGCGTAAGTGTTCTCAAGAATATTAATATTTTTATTATAAATGTACAAAACTGGTTTATTCTGAATAAGAATCAAGCTAATATCTAAAATAGTCAGAATAAAATCTTTTTGGATTTTATGCAAGGAAAAAAGGGGTGATATATCATTGAGCCTAAAGATAAAAAATCGAGTATATTTATATAATTATAAGAGTACATTTCTAAAGTCATTAGTGGAAGGCTTAATAAGGTGGAAGATGAAGGATATTAACTTATTAAAATATATTCATAAAATATTTTGATTTTTTCTAGCCGTCTGTGTTGCTGATGGATCCTCTGCCCAAACCTTCGACAACAAGACCTACCCCTTGAACCTCGAGAAGGACTCCTGGTATGTGCTCATGACCTCCGCTTCCAAACAAAGAAAGAACAACAATGTTGACTACAAGACTCAGAGACAAAACAACGTCACCATCCTTGTCAAGCAATCTGGAGACAACAAAAAGGACGTCAAAATCATCCTGAACAACGGAGAACACGTCATTGAAATGCAACCCGCATCTTCTTCCAACAACAACAATGCTAACGCCAAGATCCAAGTCAACAAGAAAGACCAAAGAGCTTCCAAGAACAGCGTCACGGAAGTCACTGACAGCCAAAATGAAAGAATTGCTCAAATCTACGCTTTGCCCAGCGGAGAAGTGATGGTCAACATCCCAAGCCATGGACTCTCTCTCAACTACGATGGAAGCCGTGTCCAAGTTGAAGCTAACGACCGCTTCAGAGACGGCGTTCGTGGACTCTGTGGATCTTTCAACGGTGAGAAAGCCACCGACTTTACTACCCCAAGAAACTGTGTCGTTAGAGATGCCAAAGACTTCGTAGCTTCATACTCTCTATCTTCCAACAACAGAGATAATTCAAGACTTTCCAACAAAGACTTCTGCGCTCCCCAAAAGCAAGTTCGATTCCAACAAGTCATTAACGAGAAGAACACTGGAAGCTGGTCTGCAGCCAAACGCATGAATCTGCAATCTATTTTTGGATGGATGAAAGAAGACAATGCCAACAACAATGAAAGCAACTCTGAAAGTAAAAACAATAATTCAAACAACAGCAGCAACAACTCTGACAACCAAAAGAACTCCCGTCGCCAGAGAAACAAGAACATGAATGATGAATCCAATTCCGGAAAAAGAAACAGTCAAGAACAAGAAAAAAATCAACAAAGAGGAAGTACCACACACCGTCTGATGGTCGTTGAATCTGAGAACCAACTGTGCTTCAGTGTTAAGGCCATGCCTCAATGTAACCAAGGATACCGTGCCCAAAACACTGTTCAAAAAACGGTAAGTAAATTATTGAAACATGTGTTTCATAGCTTTTCGTAAAATGTTACTTATTTAAGAAGGGCGAAGAAGAGTACTGGTTAGAAAGCACAAAGCTGGAAATCAAAACAGGATGTAAAGCTGAATTTCCATAATCTTGAATATTTTAAGTTGCGCTTAGACGATCAATATCAATATCGAAGTTTGTAGGCGTAAAATAAGATTTTTCAAATTGGAAGGTGCGGCGGGACTAACTCAGTCTACAATAGATTAAAATGTTATAAATAAAACCCCGATTTCCATGTTGGTTTTGTAATAGAAATATCATTATATAAATGTAAATTTAAAAAAAATAAGTCGTTGTCAAGGTGTTGGTCTGGTAATCCGGAGATCTTGTGTTTGAAACACAGCCAGGACATGACATGTTAGTCTCCCATTTGCGATTTTGACCACATAATAATACGTCCTGGACTTACTACTGGAATAATGGGACTCATTAGTCCTAGTTGGGTAGTATAAATAATGCGATAAAATTGTTATAATAAGCTTCAATGTAACTCCAGTATAGTTTCAATATTTTTCATACTGTGCATCAATGCTTCAATAGAATCTCACATCAATAGGGTTTAAGCATTGATCAATGCTATTTTGATCATTTCAACATTTCTATATAAGACATCCTCTGTGATTTTATGGGGGAAAACGCTTATTTTTGACTAGGATACAATTTTATAAAAATTGGTTGTCAAAATTGATATAATATGACATGGATGGGTCGAATATAGGTGACTCTGAATTGCAACTGTCGATACTAACTTATCGTATTGTTCTTTTTATTTTTAACTGTGCTTAATATTATACTTTCGGCCTTTTATTTCTAGATTGACGCTCACTGTGTGCAAGACGGACAGCTCGCCAGACAATGGAGAGAGCAAGCCCGCAGAGGTGAGCACATTGCTGCCATCCAAAGGAAGAACCCCAACAATAACATGAAAGTCGAAGTACCAACCAAATGTGTTGCCGCCTAAAAGTTTCAGACCACTAAAAGATAATTAATGTACTGAACAACAATATAAAAGGATTTATATTTATTTTGTATTATAGTTTAGATTGTAGATGTAGATAGATGTAGTTTGTAGTTAGTGTAGTAGATTAGCAGCAAAATGAAAAGTTCAAATTAGTTTAGGATCTGATGAAATAATATACATAAAAAATATGAGAAATATTCATTTGAACAAATTATTCTGTTATTTATTTTCCATATTTTCATCATCACCATTAGGTTCTAAAGCCCGGGGTGGGCCTTGGCTTCCTCAACATATTTTTCAATAAGTCAGGGATTTTTTTCAATCTACGAGTCACCATCATTCGATTGTCACTTTTTAACTCCGATTGTTACTCTCGCTGAGGGAAGTTACACAGATACGGTACCAGCTTTGCCAGGGCAAAAAACAAAATCAAAAAGACCTTTAACAGGGTTGGAATATGGAAGAACAAAAAGCCACAACTTAGGGAAGTAGGAGTACTAGAACCAATGAACCTCAACCATGAGAAAGAGGAAGAGGTTGAACAATACCGACCTTAAGAAGTTCTGGCAAAAGGCACTTAAAGAAGAGTGAAAGAGATTTGCTAGTTACATTTTAACACTGACTCAGTAGATTGATGGATAAGGCGTCGGACTTGTAACATGGAGGTCGGTGGTTCAAGTCCCAAGTTCAGTGAAGATTTATTAAAGCGATTTTGAGTAGTTGTGACATCACGAAAGTGATTAACACATATATGATAACTTTTTTTACATTTTAACGTCATAAAAGCCTAAGGACATAAACTCTTTTATATTTGTTTCAACAGTTGATTTGAGAGTTCTATAATAGGTAAAATCTATATTAGGTTAGTGACACGCAGCGTCATTTTGAGTGGCTCGCGAAAAAAATCCGTTTTGAATGCAAGAATTGCATTGAGAAAAAAAATCTGCAACAAAAAAAAAAAAAAAAACGACGGTGAACAAAATCAACAAAAAGAAATTTGCGAGATTAATAGGATAATTTATTGTTTTCAGTTTGCATATTTCCATAAGAGCTCAGTATTCCAGTTTAGTGCACTGTTCTCAGCACTGAGATCAAATAACATAAAGGGAACCTTACCTATCTCGATTAGAACAAAATTGTGCGTCCAACTTTGAACAGCTGATGGTCCCTCTTTCAACAAATCCCGACCTCTGATTGGTTCAATTTATTTGAATTTTTTGTTTACCTCATGCAGTGGCGGACAACTAACCATCCTTAATTTTTACGTCAAATACCAAATTTTATATGACTAAATAATAAGTAGAAAATAAGGAAAGTAAAATAGAATAGATTATACCTAGAATAGAATATACCTTGTTTATACTGTCGAGGTAAGACCTTTACTCCAGCCATCAAAAAGGTCTTATAGAGGAAGCAAAGACAAAAAAAACTCATAGGTAAGTATGAAAAAAGTAAAAAATAAATATTATTTTAGAAGAATTAGGTAGTTTAGGTACCCACTCCTTCACGAGAAAGTTGTATCACTAGTCTCAAACGGACTCGATGACAAAAGGACGTTAAGCAGTACAGCTTAAGACTTGGTGAAGAACCACTCAGATTCAAACCCTCATGATGATGGCTATTTGCAACCCAACCCAGTCTAAGTTAGGTCTATGAAGTTTCCAGCAAATGGTGGTAATAACCCTCCGTCTCAACTGGCATTCTATGTTGAGCAAAAAAATAACTGTGAGGGTATCCTATTCAAATTTGAATTTTATTTAAAATATACGAGGAATATTTTATTTCGATCTGACACAAGTATGCTTTGAGATTATGTGCTGGGCCATTATTATTGGAAACGAGCAAAGATCACTTACACATCAACGTGAGGGGAGGGCTATGTGGTAGAAAATACTTTAGGCATTAACCTCGCCTAGCCATATACATTATACGTTCCAATAAAGTGTCTATTATTATTATTATTATTTGGGGTCGCCGCTCTTTAAATTCTCAAAGCATTTAAGCCTAATTTCTTGTAAGAGTTGATTGAAAATAATAATAATACAATACTCTGTTTATCCTGCAAGAATGAGACAAAAGAGTCCATTTACCCTCACAGTCTAACCAAAGTCTCATTTATTGGTCTAAACAAACATAATATAGTCTAAACAATAAGGAGTGAAAAACGATATTGCAGTGAGAAAAAAGGGAGAGATTGAGAGAATTATGTAATATATTAAGCTTGTATAGGAAAAGTACTCAGAATGGGTGAGATTAATGAAACAGAAAGCAGTTTATAGCTGCAGCCAAATCTACTACCTATGCTTGGTATGGTACTAATGCTCATATTGCATGAAGAGAAGTGCAATTAATCTTGCAGTGGTTTTGGTCTTAATATTATAGGGTCAATTCCCAAATGAGAGAAGAAAAATCCATAAATTAGGTGGTATTGCATGATAGTTGGATTCCCACTCATGACAGCACCACTCAACTGAACCAACCTTACAGCTGTTGAAAGAAGATCAGGTTTTGCATGAGGGTACAGCTGTTCTTAAGTGCTACACAGCATTCAATACTTCGGAGCTTTAAAGTAGAAGCCACTGTGGAAGAATGTGGTCTGTGGTGTTAGCCATTTCTAATAGTATGTCTCCATCTGACGGGTAATACGACACAGACTACTTCAGATTTCAATTTTTTTATATTTCTGGACGTTTCATAACCTCCTGAGCAACTTTGATTTTGTGTCAGTCTGTCTGTCGGTCTGTCTTGTAACGCCCAAATCTCAGAAACTACTGAACGGATTTCAACGAAATTTTGTACACATATAGAAGATGTGGATGGCCCTATTTCAAATTCATCAACATCGCACAAGCGATTCTTGGTGACTGGTGACTTGGGCCATGTATGCCATGGTGCAAAGAAGCCAAAAGTTTCATAAGCACAATTTGTGAGCGACAACCATTTAACAGGCAAAACAACAGCAGGATGGTATCTCCGCCAAAGATTGTCCCTCGCAAACCAGATGGGTAATGCATTTAATGCAACCTTAATGTTAGGAAACCTCCCAGTTCATAGAGTTGGAGGGAGTTTTTATGTAATAATTTAACAAAAAAAGTTTGCAGTTATTCACGAGGAAGTATTGTGTCCGTAATTTTTTTTCTGTCATAACAAATTTTCACAAATTGCTGTCATAGCAGTTGATTTTGTTGTTGTTGTAACCAGCTTGGCTACTGCTGGAGAGAGTGATGGTCTCCAGCGAAACTGTGGAAAAGTTGGCTTGTTCTGAACCACATATTTCTATGTGCGATCAAAAATAGTGAGAACTTGGGTGTTTGCTACAGGGTGGGGCAAAAGTCTGGAGACCCCTGAATAACTTTCGAATGGCTTCTTCGGTAAAATTCAAATTTTGTAAGGTAAACCGGGCTAATAAGACCTTCTTTTAGAGTGGGGTCGATTTTCGTTACCGATCCCCATGTCGGGGCCAGGGGAGCCAACTTCATTTTTTTAAATATGAACCCCCACTTTGCGATACATTTTTGGAAAGGTCTTTAAATAAGAAATACATTGGTGGAAATTTTATTTTTTTAATATTAACTGTTTGCAAATGGCGTCCAACTTTGTGTATGCAGTAAAGTCTGGAAACCCCTGAATATCTTTTGAAAGGGCTTTCTCAGTAAATTTAAAATTGTGCACGGTAAGTCGGGGTAATTAGACCTTTCCAAAAATGTATCGCAAGGTGGGATTTCGTATTTAAAAAAATGAAGTTGGCCTCCCTGGCCCCGACATGGGGGCCTGTAAAAAAAAAAATCGGTCCCATTCTAATATAAGGTCTAATTACCAGGAATTAGCGTAATTTTTTTTTAAAATTTACTGAGAAAGCCATTTTGAAAGATATTCAGGGGTTTCCAGACTTTACTGCATACACAAAGTTGGACGCCATTTGCAAACAGTTAATATTAAAAAAATAAAATTTGCGCCAATGTATTTCTTATTTAAAGACCTTTTCAAAAATGTATCGCAAGGTGGGGGTTCGTATTTAAAAAAATGAAGTTGGCCCCCCTGGCCCCAACATGGGGGCCGGTAACAAAAATCGACCCGACTCTAAAAGAAGGTCTTATTAGCCCGGTTTACCGTACAAAATTTTAATTTTACCGAAGAAGCAATTCGAAAGTTATTCAAGGGTTTCCAGACTTTTGCCCCACCCTGTATTTGTCCAAAAAAGGTTTCTTTAAAGATATTATTTTCCATGCAGCCTCAAAGTTTTATTCTGCTAATGATGGCTACTTTGTCAAATTTATAAAAATAATTGAAGAACAAAATACGGTTATAGGTAATATTTTCATCAAGCAAACAAAAAGATTCTTGAAGCAAATAAATAACATCATATTGATGGTATAAACTTTAAGAAAAGCTTTTATAATCATCATAAGTGTTGGTAATGAATTCAAATGAGAAAATAATGTTATAACTAAGAACGACATCGATAATGAGTGTGTACAGTGACTATACAGGTTATAGTTGTCAATATCTGTACAAAATGTAGATATCAAATGTGCTGATAAGAATACAAATTTGCTAACGAGGGTGCATGCTTCTCCAATGACCGCTAAGTACAAATTGCTAAGCTATTGTTTTACTTCATAGTAGAACAAATTTTTCAAATTTCATACCAATCAATTTCTGACATCATCGACCTATGTAACAGCATTCAATACAGGGACAAACAAAGAGGGAGGTTCTAATATTCGGTATGAGGGTCAGTATTTTCATTAGTCTTTTAAATCATGTAAATGTGACTTACTGATCAATCAAAGACTGAATTTGGTTTGACAGGTGTGTTTTTACGAGATCTGAGTTGTTTAAGAGTTTTATTGGTGTACTCGCTTATAAATCAAATCTGATGGAGTTTGGCTTGGAACTTATTCTTTTTTGTTAATCTCCAGATCTCCAGAGAAAAAGGTCTATAGGTCCGAAAAATATCGATTGAATTTGAATGATTTCAATATAAAAAAAAATCTGGTGTAAACATCACACGACTTTCCTTATCTCCCAAAAAGGAGTCGAATTCCGCCACTGGTGACTGAACGGTAACAGATAACTAAAAATCAATGCCAAATTCGTGATCAGCACTTCAAAATCATTTAATTTGATATGTCACAACCCCCATCTAGGATGAATAATAAAAAAGTTAGTCCAATCGGGTCCCCCTACAATACCGGTAAATTGGGGCCGGTTTCCAAAAAGTTAAAAATATCAAAAAATGATCAGAGTGAACCCCTATTATTTTTTTAATCTGAGAAAATGTTGTTCTCGAACTTTTTTTGTATCTTTAACCAATTCAAAGAAGCGGTGCTTGCGGCCAATATTTGCGGCCCTGCGGCCGCAGAATGCGGCCGATTTCAACCAAAAGTTTCATGGTTCGTCTGGTGTATAAAATTAATTACCATACCAAATTTCAAGTCTCTAGCTCTTACCGTTCTTGAGATATCCTGTTCACACACACACACAGACACACAGACAGACACACAGACAGACGCACGGACCAATGGCTGAAAACCACTTTTTTGGTATCCTGAGGCTATGATTCGTCCAGAAATGTGAAAAGCTGGGTAGGTCAAATTTTCGACGAATACAATACTTTCCTTATTATAGGATAAGGAAAGTAAAAAGCCAGTAGTTGACTCTGTAAGTACAGACAAATGGGGATGAAATTTGATCAGCACACTGAGAACCATCATACAGTTCTCACTCATTCGAGCTGTGTCATTGAGAATTCGTGGCACGAGAAGAAGAATAGTCTCAACACCCTTTGAAGATGGAGCTGGCATATAAAACATATAATTGTCTTTTAAAACATTTATTAATATTATAATTTTTAAATATACGCTATAGTATCAAATATCTCTCAAAATACAGGGTGTATGAAAAAAAAGGAGCCACTCAAAATATCTCGTCTATGGAAGCGATTTTCAGAAAACCCTGAAACACATGTCTCATTATATGGAGGGGGAAACTTTTTCAGGGAGTTTAATTTTTCATACTCTTAACAGGGGCGTCCCCAGGGGGGTTAACTTTGGAATCTTAAATGGAACCACCCTATGTGTAATACATTTCTGAAAAGTAGTTGTCATTAAAAGTATTTTAAGACTAGTTTGAAGTTTTTAATCAAAACAGGGCCAAAGATATCGTCCATTTAATTTCACAGGTTTCAGTCATTTTTTTATAAGAAATAAATTGTATTTTTGTAAAAAATAGTTTTTCAATTGAATTAATGAAACTTTCCAGCTTTTTATTACCATTAGCTTTACCAGGGAAGATTTCAAGGGGTCAAATTTTTTTCATGTTGTAAAAACCATCCTTTTTCGAATATAATTTGTGAGAAATAAATGCAAGGATTCATGTTGTTCAATTTAAAATAAAACAGGGCCCGATTTACTTCAAATTAATGTAAAAAATTCTAAAACCCGCGGGCAGTACTAGTATCCGGCCCTGTATTCAAGGGTATCTTAAATTTAGATTAAACAACAACACTCAGTGCATTTATTTGGCACAGACTATACCTGTTTTGATTAAAAATTTCATACTAGTCTTAAAATACTTTTAATGTCAACTACTTTTCAGAAATGTATTACAAATAGGGTGGTTCCATTTAAGATTCCAAAGTTGACCCCCCCTGGGCCGCCTCTGTTAAGAGTATGAAAAATTAAACCCCCTCAAAAAGTTTCCCCCTCCATATAATGAGACATGTGTTTCAGGGTTTTCTGAAAATCGCTTCCATACACGAGATATTTTGACTGGCTCCTTTTTTTTCATACACCCTGTATATATAAAGTATGCCAAAGATATTCAATAAAATAAAACTTTAAAAAATTCTGATTCACTTCTGATGCTGCACACATACCGATACAACAGGCTTACACATTCCCTGGGGGACAAACTGTACAATCCCCTTCCTTGCAAACGCTCCTGATATGGAAAAGGACACATGGCGCTCTATGCGAACTTATTATTGCAAGTTAAGTAATAATTCACACGAGATGAAAACTCTATAGATAACGCATTGAAGTATAAGCGTTCTTTGTATTAGCTCCAAAATTTAAAAGGTCATTATGTTTATAACTTCAATGTTCTGGGTTCTATTTGAAATCTCTAGAGCATTTTTACCGAATGAGAGCTTGAATCCCAGATCGTTAGTTCGATTCCAACCAAAGTGTGCATTTTATTTATATTCTTCCACACAGGAATTTGAATATGTATTTCCTACTGACATGGTTTTGGGTACCTCGTTCATTATTGGTCATCGTGCATAGCTAGAGCTAGAAATTTGAAAGTATTTCTTTTCTGTTTTAAACTGCAGATCATAAAAAGGCACTCATTGAACTCAAACAAGCAGAATAAGTAAAAAACATTCTGCTCAACTTGAGTGTAAATAAATAGAGGAAAAAATATGGAGTAGAGAAGACGGAAGAAAGAGAAGGCAAAAAACGAACGTGGATTAATGTGTACTAGAGGCGTAAGAAACTTCTTCCTAGGTTGAAAAAAAATGACTTCAAACATCGAAAGACTTAAAGAATATTTGATAATTAGATATTAGTTGACAGAGCTATTATTCTCAACAACCAAATATTCCCTAATCGGCTTCACCAACCAAAGAGCCCAAAGGTTTTTTTTATCATATCCGGGATTTTAGCCAAGATAAGAAAGTAAAGAATAACGTTGGCTTTACTTCTAGTCTCTAGAAGTATAACCGATTTAAAATATTCTTTTGGAAGCTTTGACCGCAATGACTGAACGTAGTGAGGGAGAAGCGACTTCACTAAGTGAAGCTCTGGTTCACTCTTGATATTGGAGGATTTGGTTTTCTTTTGTTTTTTTTCTGTCTGTTTCTCAAAAAATCTCTAAAAGATAAGTCAAAATTGTTTAAATTTGGTATTAATATTCATTGGGATCCTAGTTTTCATGAAATGTTAAAAGATTTTTGTAATTTTAGTTATTGCTATACTCTTTTTTAAAAAATCTGGTGTCAACATCACACGACCTTCCTTATCCCCCCAAAAAAGTCGAATTCCGCCATTGGTGACTCAACATAGACTAGATAGCTAAAAATCAATGCCAAATTCGTAATCAGCACTTCAAAATCATTGGATTTGATATGTCACAATCCCCATCTAGGATGAAAAATAAAAGTTAGTCAAGTTGGGTCCCCCCCCCAATGTACCGGCAAATTGGGACCGAGGTCCAAAAAGTTAAAGATATCAAAAAATGATCAGAATAGACCCCTGTTATTTTTTTAATTTAAGAAAATGTTGTTCTCTAATTATTTTTGTATATTTTAACTAATCCAGAGGAATAGCCCTTGCGGCCACTTTTTGCGGCCCTGCGGCCGATTTCAACCGAAAGTTTCGTGGTTTGTGTGGTATATAAGATCTACAAATTTTAAGTCTGTAGCTCTTACCGTTCTCGAGATATCTTGTTCACAGACAGACAGACAGACGCACGGATCAATGGCTGAAAACAACTTTTTTGGAATCCTGAGGCTATGATTCGTCCAGAAATGTGAAAAACTGGGTAGGTCAAATTTTCGACGAATACAATACTTTCCTTATTATAGGATAAGGAAAGTAAAAAAATAGGGTGTTTATAACTTTATAGTCAACAGTCTAATAACAACAAATTATTGAAGGACTATAATCTCATAAATTTGGAGTTAATTATGGTTTGAAACACAAATGTATGCCACCCTTCGTTTCCCACATACCGGTATACACTTTCGTAATTTTATGGTACAACTACGATTCCAACTCGAATGTTTCCAGTCTCTTGAGGCCAGTGTAGTCTGCTAAGGTTATTTTCTACAAGGATCTTATCAAAGCTTTTCCTTACACCCAAATAAGTAAATATTTACTTTTCAGGTATATCCAAAGAAAACCTCTACTTCATTTTCGTTTTTGGGAAACATCTAGGAAATAAGATCCTATTCAAAGTTCTCACACACTATTGATAAGGCCAGGGAAATTTGATGACTCCGGAATTTTCATCCACACTCATTGATTAACTTTCGACGTAAGAGACTAATAATCATTTGAGCCTCTTGGATTTAGTATAAAAGCTTTTGCGGTCCATACATTCGGTCATTCAGTTGTTGGGATCATATTCAACACAATGTGGTCTCCAATAATCCTCGGCTGCTTATTAGGTGAGCATTTTCAAGAGAATTTCTAACCTCTGAAGAATAGACATTAATATGTCTGACTATCAATAATTAAAAAAAAATTAGTGGACTTGGTGTATTGTGATTATTCAACTAATTAACAAGTTTTCAAAAATCTTAAATTATATATAAAAAAAATCATATTTTTATTTGAATGTAATAGTAACATCCAACAGGTATACTAACTTTTAACGTCTAATTGTAATATATTTAAATTTATTCTCCTCCTTTATACCATTGCTTTTGCTCAACTTATAACAATATCCAACCTTACAAAATGTGATTTCTAAAATATGTTACATTATTCTTGTTTCTAAGGGAGCAATTTTTCAAGTATATCAGTAGCATTTAGACTTCTTTTTATAAATTCAAATTACGTGACAAAACTTCACTTGCGTTGTGGTGGAGAATAGATTTAGAAATTACGAACTAGTGAACTGTTTGATATTGTTCATAACTTCTAATAAAATAAAATGTAACTAATCTACCAATTTAGTTGGTGTATAAAAAGAAAAGTTATTTCTACTCTATCCTATCGAAGAAGCTAAAAGTCTTAAATTTTCTACTCGCTTCTTATGTTACAGTAGCAAGCACAGTTCTTGCTGGAAGCAACAACAATAACAAAAACCAAAACAACAATGAATCTGGAAACAACGCCCGCGGTAAGTACTAGTCTAGCCATCTAATGTTCTAAACCACATAAAAAATGGTAAAATAATCAAATTTAAAAAAGGAGTGAAATTGTATGTATTCAATTTCAATCGTTTAACAAAACGACAGTAAAACAGAGCTACAAGCTATTGAAAGGGACTGGGAGATTTTTCAAACTTCATTTGATTCAGCAGTGTAATATGATAGGTAAGATTGATTTGTCTAATTTACACTATTCATTATTCACAGCATGGAAACAAGGACAAGTGTACGAGTACCAAATCCAAGGTCGCACCCTCGCCGCTCTTCACGACGTAGCCGACCAATACGCAGGAAACCTGATCAAAGCCACCCTCAAGGTTCAGGCCAAAAACTCAGACACTGTCCTCGCCTGGGTCACCAATGCCAAATACTCTGAAGTCCACGCCAACCTGTCTGCTGGCTGGAAACAAGAGATTCCCGACAAACACCTCAACTACCAGAACTGGCAGATTAGTGAGAAACCATTCGCCATTCAGTACAAGAATGGAGTTGTAAGTTTGCATTTTAATTTGTTTCTTATGTAATGTTCACTTGCTAAAAATATTCTCAAGTTTTACAAAGAGAAATAATGCTCCATTTATGGTAAAGTACCATGTTAACTTGAATTTACTTTAAGGGAAAATCTTTATCAGCTACAAGAAAAGAGTTTCAAGTGCGCATTTAAAAGCGTTTTTTATTTAACTTTCTTAAGAGCAAAATAATCTCAAAATTTATGAGAAACAACCCATTTAAAATACAATTATCTATAAAGCTACTCCACAAGAGAAAAAAAAATCAGTCGCATTTGATGAATATCACTTTTTTTATTGTTCCCAGGTAAGAAATCTCCAAGTTGACAAGAACACCCCTACATGGGAATTGAACATCATCAAGAGTATTGCCAGTCAACTGCAAGTCGACACCAGAGCTGAGAATGAAGTCAGCTCTCGTCTGAACCAGAAACCCAAGAACGGCAAAAACTTTGGTACCTTCAAGACCATGGAGGACACCGTCACTGGTGAAACCGAGACCCTGTACGACATCAAACCTCTGGAACAGGTAGAATACCAAAACAAACCTCAACTTGCTCCCATGCCCAACCTGAAAGGATCCAACGGAGAGCTCATCGATATTTTCAAGACCAAGAACTTTAGCCGAAGTGAAAACAAGGCCAGCTACCACTTTGGAATTCCAGGAAGCAACGACGTTGAACCTTCCAGCCAGGTTGCCAACGTTCTAGCTAGATCATCCAACAGTCGCATCATCATTGCTGGAGACCTGAGCCACTACACCATCCAGTCTTCAGTGACCACCGACAAAATTGTCATCAGCCCCGAACTCTACAACAAACAAAAGGGAATGGTTGTCAGTCGCATGAACATTACCCTAAACAATGTTCACTCTGCTGCTCAAAACAATGCCCCAGCTCTTCCATCCAACGTTCAGAAGATTGAAGACTTGGTCTACGAATTTGAGCCCGCTACTTCTGACGAATCTGCCCAAAACAACAACCGTAATAACCACCACCACCATAGCGACAATAAGGGTGACTCATCTTCTTCCTCAAGCTCCTCTGGATCCTCATCATCCTCAAGCAGCTCATCATCGTCTTCTTCTTCCTCCTCCTCTTCTTCCTCATCTGAAAGCTCTTCATCTTCTTCCGACAGCTCCAACTCTTCTTCTGGAAGCTCAGAGAGCGCAGAGAAAAAGAACAACAGAAGACACAACAATGAGAACAACAACAAAAACAGCAATGAAAATAAAAAGAACCAAAACAACAGCAACGAGAACAGCAATGAAAATGGAAAGCATAACAACAGCAATGAAAGCAGAAACAATGAAAATTCAATGAGTTCCGAAAGAAACAACAAGAAATCCAGATCTCGCCGTTCTGTCATTAGAAATTCAAACGAGAACAACAACGTGCACAAGAGAAACAAGAACAACAATTCTAACAACAACAACAACGGAGACAACGAAAACAAGAGAAATAGCCGATCTTCTGAAGAAAATAACAATATTCGCAACCACCAACACAACCACGGAAATAACCAACACAACCACCACAACAACGACGACAACAAGCACAACCATAACAATCACAACTCCGGATCTTCTCAATCCTCATCAAGCAGCTCATCCTCCAGTTCCTCAGAAAGTGGAAGTTCTTCATCTTCTTCTTCCTCCAGCAGCGGCAGTAGCAGTAGTGAAGAATCTTACCAACCTGAGCCCAAACTCAACCAGGCCCCACAATCTCCTTTCCTTCCCTTCTTCATTGGAAACAAAGGAAACAACATCCAATCTTCCAAACAAATCGAAGCTGTATCCGCTGCTAAGTCTCTGGCCCAACAAATTGGACAAGAAATTCAAGACCCCAACACAATCTCTGAACACAAGACTCTGTCCAAGTTCACCATCCTGGCTGGAGTTGTTCGCACCATGAACGCTAAGCAATTAGAGGCTGCCACTAATGAACTGTACTTCCAACAGGACAAGGCTTCCAAAACCAGCAACTCTGATGCCGCCAAATTAAACGCATGGTAAGAACTATTTCTTATTAGAAAAAAATTATAATCCATACCGGAGCATACAAAAAACTGTAATAGGAGATACATTCTTTAGTGAGTTTCATTAGAAAAATCACACACACACATAAAACTAGAGTTCAAACAAGAATTATCGTGAAAATGCTACTACAAACATATTTAATCTGTTAATAAATTAGTTTCTAAAGTGATGCCGATCTATTTCATTTGTTTCACAGGAAAGCTTACCGTGATGCCATTGCCCAAGCCGGTACTGGCCCTGCCTTGATCGCTATGAAGCAATGGATTGAAAGTGGTAAAGTTGAAGGAGAAGAAGCTGCTGAATTGTTAGCTGTTCTGCCCAACGCTGCCAGATACCCAACCCCTGAATACATCAAGGAGTTCTTCGTGAGTATTAAATATTTTTAAAGTCTGAATAAAATTATATTTCAAGTATAATTTCCCAGAATATTAACTGTCAAAATTTGGTCATTTATGAAATAGATTTTTAAAAAAATCATGTTCATATATACGGGTTCTATAGATCTTTGACAAAATTCGTTAAATAATAAAATATGAGCCCATCAAATCAATTTCTAGTTTTAATAATAATTGTTGAATAAAACCGACTTGTTTTTGCTATTCCAGAAACTGGCTACCAGCTCTCAAGTCACCAAGCAAGCTCACCTCAACACATCTGCCATTCTCTCCGTCACTAGTCTCGCAAGAAAAGCCCAAGTCGACTCCGACAACTCTCACAACCAATACCCAGTTCACTCTTTCGGAAAACTCTCCTCCAAAAGCAGCAAGGACATCACTGAAAGATACGCCCCCTACTTGGCCAACAAACTGAAGGAAGCTACGCGTAACCAAGACAGTTTGAAAGCCCAAGTCTACATCAGAGCTCTTGGAAACCTAGGACACCCAGTTATTCTCAGTGTCTTCAAGCCTTACCTCGAAGGAAAAGCTCCAGCCACCAACTTCCAACGTCTTTCAATGGTTGCTGCCATGGACCAAGTTGCCCGACTTTTCCCTAAGAAAGTTCAATCTTCTCTATTCAACATCTACTTGAACCAAGGTGAAAGCCACGAACTCCGTGTTGCTGCTGTATTCCATCTCATGAAAACTAACCCATCGGCTGCCATGCTCCAACGTATGGCTGCCTTCACTGAAGAAGAAACCAGCAAACAAGTCAACTCAGCCGTCAAGTCTGCTATTGAAAGCGCTGCTGAATTAGAAAACCCCAAAATGCAAGAGCTGTAAGTTTTGTTGATTTTCTCGCTAATTCTTTTTCCCTCGAAAATAGAGCCGCGTTAGTATTATTTTGAAGGTGAAAACGTTATCATTTATGCCATTTTTAAGTCTGAATTTTCAAGAAAATTCCTCCTTAAAAGAGGCAAAAGAGAGCCCGCAACTTTCCTAGAAGGAACCCGCAACTTTCCGATAAAGAGGCAATAGTGTTTACTTATCACCCCCGGGCATTTAAAATATTACATAAACTAAGGTAAATATTACATAAACTTGATGCAGGAAGACATTTCAAATTATGGGATTACGACGAAAACAGTTGATCTTAAGAATAAAAGTCGAATAGCACAAAATTAATTGAAATTTGATGTTAACAACTCTTGTAATAATCTTTTTTTTCCCCTCAGCGCTCAAAACGCCAAAGCTGCCAAAAAAATGCTTAGTCCAAAAACCTACGGACTTCAATACTCCAAGGGATTCCTTTCTACTTACGCCATGGAACAAGAAAACCTAGCTTACGTCAAAGCTATGAAGACCGTCGGAAGCGAAGACAGTCTTCTGCCACAAGGAATTTTCGTCTCCTTGAAGCGAGTTCTCGGAGGTCTTGAAATGGAGAAAGACAGAGTAAGAATAACAAGAATTTTTGTGCTATGTATCAATTTTAGTGGGTAGCGCAGAATCATAGGACTTTAGCACTTTAATATAAAATATCTTGAAGTATTTTTTTGTTGTTCCCTATAACTCCGCCACTGGTCGCGTTTCATAACATAGTCATTTTTCCTTACGAGGTAAAAGTGGACCCGAACATCCAAGTAAAGCGAAAAAATCCCGGGATCGAAACCAGGTGACCATACATGCAATGTCTAGCGCGTTAACTCACTCGGCCACGATGACTACTAAATAACACTAGTAAAAAGATACATTTTTTACTGTTTAAATTAAACTTTGTACACTTCACATATTGTACGACATTGAGTTAAAATAGTTTTCTTGTTGAACACCCAGTGTATTGAATTATTGATAGATACAACATAATTCTGATTTATCAATATAACAGTTTTTTAATGTAAATATCATTTCAGTTCCGTGCCATGACCGCCAGCGTCAGCGACCTGTTGGGACTTTTGGAAAATCAGTTCAGCACCGAAGAATCTCGCAAACGTGAGAAGAACGCCAAACAAGCCAACAAGAACGACTCCCAAAGCACTGAAAAGATTGCCCAGATGTTGAACATCAAGAGAGAACAAGCAGAGCAAGTTGAGGCTCAGATCTTCGCCACCATCCTTGGAGGAAACAGACTTTTCACCTTCGACAACCACACCATTGAAAAAATCCCAAGAAGTGAGTCCAAACTATCTAGATTTATAGCATAGGTTTTTCACGTACGATATCTATCTTATGTTCTTGTAAACTGTAAATTAGAAAGAATAACAAAGCCGAAAAGAAAGATTATAATTTTAAGGTATAAGAATTATGCATAATCAAAGTGTGTGGTAAATTTTCTACCATTCATCTTAACCTTGAACCAACACCTGATTAAGAAAATGCTGAAGAATAATTCACACCAGTTACATAAATATTTCTCATTTTAGCAAGTGAAGTGAAAAATGGACACATAATTAAGAGGATTATTTTTTATCGGTTTCAATTATTTTTTAAAAATAAATATCACCGTGCACTAAAATTTAAAATTCTCATTTCAGACTTGAAGGCAGCTGCTGCTCGTCTGCAAAACGGACAAACCTTCAACTACACCAAACTGTACAACAGCTACGTCATCAACATTGGATTCCCCACCGCCACTGGTCTACCTTTCCAATTCTCCTACAAGAAGACTCATCTTGTGTCTGCTGGAGGAGAAATGAAGCTCAAGACTCACCCCAACATTGCCGAAGCCAACGAGCGTCAAGTTGTTGTCCCTCACTCCGCCAATGTATCAGCTGAAGCTCAACTCTTGTAAGTATATGAAAAACTTACTTGACACTATTATTTGGCTCCGCCCTGCTTCTTCAAATATGACAATATAAACTTTTTGGTCTCCTAAATAACTGTCTCCCATTAATTGTCATATTTTTTACACTTTAAGTTTCGCTCTGAATCCTAGAATATGGTTCACATTTAACTTTCCGTCAAAATAGTTTCCTCAAAGAACAGAAAAGAGATCTCCTCGAAGTTTTAATTTATGCTCTGCAACAAAGATTTACTTTTCCTACTTGTATTGTGATTTCAGTATGGTATTATGTATGTACATGAATTAAAACTTGAATATTATTCTCACTTTTACAATAATTTACGTGCAGGTACGCCAGTAAATCTCAATCCAAGATCAGTTTCATCACCCCTTACAATCAACAACGCTACATTGCCGGAAACAACAGATTCGTTCAAGTCAACCTTCCCATCAAGGTGAACGCCGATTTCGACCTCCAAAACGGTCAAGTTGCCTTCAAAGTTGAACCCCTAAACAAGAACCAAGAGCAGAAACTTCTGATCGCCACTCAACACCCATACACCACCATCCAAAACATCCTCAACCTGAGCCCAGCTGTGAAGGGACAGAACACCAAAGACATCAGCGTCAGAAAGACCAGAGAAGTAAGTCTCAGTTGTAAATTCAAGCCCATTCAATTATTTTGACGATATTGTATAAATTCGATTGTCAAATGTATGCATGAATATGGCAATTTAAACAAAATCATTCTTTTACTTAAGCCCAAAATGAAAGTAATATGTCTTGTGTAAAATGTTATACGTTGCTAAATTTTTATTTTGAATTTATTTTTAATAAATAATCAGTCGCTTATCCCTTGATCTTAGATCATCCTTGACGAGCTCTACCAGTGATGTGGACTCATTGATGGCATTTCTGAAAAGTGTAAACCTCCTTCACCTCATTTAGAACTTGAGAAACGGCACGCACGATCATATAATATTGGTTAAAGTGCCCAATTGAAAAAAACAACATAAAATACCTATTGTCGATGTAATAAATAAAAATTCCTTTTATTAATGGTATTTGTGCCTCATTATTTCTTTCTAGTGGACTGAAACTTACGGAGAATCCAGCACTGGCGTCGCCATGAAGGTCCACTACAACGGCGAAGACAGAGCTGCCGACCTATCCACCCTGTACAAGAAGATGCAAGACTCTGACCTAACCACCCTGGCTATGTTCACTAACGCCCGCGAACAAATCAACCGCAATAGATTCGTCGTTACCTACGATGGTCAAAGATCTTCCGCTAAGGCTCTGAGATTCTACGCCAGCTACAGAAACAACGAAGAAAGCAGACTGCGTAACGCTGACAAAAACAACCAGGGCAATGATAGCCAAAACAACAGCAACAACAACAACAGCCCACTTGAAGCAAGAGCTTCATCTGCCATCCCATCTTCTGCCAGCAGAAATGGAGCCGAGAAACGCCAAGAAGAACTCCTCCACAAAGCTTCCGCCGGAATCAAAGGTAATAAATTACATATCAAACATCTCGGAAAAATACATATTAGATTCAAACCTGATCAAAGTCCTTCAAATATTAAAACATGTAAAAATTTACTTATGAAATACATCAGACCTGTTTCACTGCTTGAATAAAGACACTTTTCAGTATAACCTCGGCAGTATAAGTAAGGTATTTTGTAAATCATCACGCTACAAAAAGATGTACACATGTTAGATGTACCTTGGTGGTGATAATATAAATAATTAATATTTATTACAGATGCTCAAGCCGCTGTTCTTGAATTGATGTTCGAGTTCGAAGGAAACAACAACGCTCAATATGTTGCCACCGCTGCTGTTGCCAGCAGTCCCGCTGACAAGAACTCCAAATTCCTGTTCTACTACCAGGCTTCACCCGCTCAATCATCCAAATTTGAAGTAAGTAAAGTAGAAAAAGGTACACTTTTAAACCAAGTGCAAATTAATTTTATAAGGAATAGTATTAAAACAATTAGCTCAGTGGTTAAGCACTCGCTTGCCATGCGGAAGGTCCCGGGTTCGATCCCCCGTGCCGACAAAAATTTGTATTCTTAATTTGGTTACAATTGTTTGTAAGGGATACCTTCCGGTGCGCTCGTGTTGACCCAGCACCTAAATGGGAAGTATTGTGTCACTTCTCGCCCATCAGAGGGGAGCCATACTACGGGATAAGCAGGCTACAACACAGACCACAAGCGTCTACAGTAGCTCCTGTTTCATGGCTACGAAATAAAAAAGGCTGTGAAACACTCATCTTTAAAATAAATAAAAAAATAAAATTAAAAAATTAAAAACTCTGCTTGAAACTGAATAAATTCATTAGATAATAAATGTTTCCTTAAAACTTAATAAATTCATTATCTACATTCTAGGCTAAACGAAAAAGTGCTAGAACATGTTCTGGTCTAAGCACACGATGTAAGAGCTACACAATTTTTTGCAGTATTCACACCTCCTACTAAATTCAAGTGAGGTTCATAAAACAAAAGTGACAACAAACTTCACACGAACAAAGTTTGTGTGGAGGTAAGTATAGAAAAACAAGAATAAGAACTTGGATATTTAATTGAAATTCTTTCCTGATCAATAAATCTACAAGAAAATTTCGGTATGTTTAACTAATTAGTACTCATTGTTTTTTTGCAGATGGCTGTTGCCGCCACCGCCCAGGTTCCTCAACTCTCTGAAATGAACTTCATGAGATCTGAGAAAGAAGATCCATCCGTACAGATCAATGCTGAAGCCATGTGGGGAGAGAATGCTCAATCTGGAGCTCAGATTGCCATCAAAGCCAAACTCGACCAATCCGAAGCCCGCAAACAATACATCGCCAACCACCCACAAGCTGAACAATGTCGCAAACAAATGGAACAAAGAGACAATGCTCTCCCTGCCTGCCGTAACATGACCGCTAGAGCTAACGCCCTTGACGAATACACTCTGAACATCAAATACGAAAAGGTGCCTCAAAAACTAGTGAACGCAACCTACAAACTCTACCAATTTGCACGTCACGCTGGATTTGCTTACAACACTGAAAACATTGTTGATGTTTCCAACCCAAGCAACCAATTGAAAGTTCGCGTCAACTTTGCTGACAACCACAATTCCGTCAATGTTTCTATTGAAGCTCCTCACGCCAATGCCCAGTTCAAGAACCTCCCAGTTCCCGCCCTGGCTCACCACATTCTCATTCAACATCCTCAGTACGCTATCGATGAAAGACTTGGATTCTACGCTCTCAATGACAAATACACGCGTAAGTGTAATCTCTGAAATTTCAACATACGCCTATAATAAATGAATAAGAATACAGTATTCTGAACAATAGAAGTACTAAAATATTACTAGAATCCCTTCAGAGGTATACTAGGATCTCTGCAAAGGTTTACATGTCATGTCAGTAAACCATGGGGCAATTTTTTGTGTGCATATTATGGTTAATGAAGTCATTGAGCCTATTACCAAGAAGATAAAAGATGGGATATTGATATTTAAAAAAAGGTATCATATTTGTGTTAATCACAATCGTGATATCACAACTACTCAAACTCGCTTTGCTAAATTTTTATTTAAGTCCCAAAATAACTTGGGACTTAAACCACCGACCTCCAGATTAAAAGTCCGCTGCCTTATCGAGCAAGCTAGAATAGAATAGAATATACCTTGTTTATACTGCCGAGGTAAGACTAAAAAGTCCCTTTACTCCAGCAGTCAAACAGGTCTTATATATTTTATGGGATAAATATTTTACATATTAATACCTCAGTAGCTTGATCGATAAGGCGGCGGACTTGTAACCTGGAGGTCGGTGGTTCAAGTCCCAGTTTCAGCGTAGATTTAGTAAAGCGAGTTTGAGTAGTTGTGGTATCACGAAAGTGAATAACACAAATATGATAACTTTAACTTTTTAAGATGAATTAATTAATTTATCATATAATTTTTTTTTCAGCCGTCTGTGTTGCTGATGGATCCTCTGCCCAAACCTTCGACAACAAGACCTACCCCTTGAACCTCGAGAAGGATTCCTGGTATGTGCTCATGACCTCCGCTTCCAAACAAAGAAAGAACAACAATGTTGACTACAAGACTCAAAGACAAAACAACGTCACCATCCTTGTCAAGCAATCTGGAGACAACAAGAAGGACGTCAAAATCATCCTGAACAACGGAGAACACGTCATTGAAATGCAACCCGCATCTTCTTCCAACAACAACAATGCTAACGCCAAGATCCAAGTCAACAAGAAAGACCAAAGAGCTTCCAAGAACAGCGTTACGGAAGTCACTGACAGCCAAAATGAAAGAATTGCTCAAATCTACGCTTTGCCCAGCGGAGAAGTGATCGTCAACATCCCAAGCCATGGACTCTCTCTCAACTACGATGGAAGCCGTGTCCAAGTTGAAGCTAACGACCGCTTCAGAGACGGCGTTCGTGGACTATGTGGAACTTTCAACGGTGAAAAAGCCACCGACTTTACCACCCCAAGAAACTGTGTCGTTAGAGATGCCAAAGACTTCGTAGCTTCATACTCTCTGTCTTCCAACAACAGAGATAACTCGAGACTTTCCAACCAAGACTTCTGCGCTCCCAAAAAACAAGTCCGATTCCAACAAGTCATCAACGAGAAGACCAGTGGAAGTTGGTCTCGTGCCATGGGATGGATGGACAAAGAACATATTGGATTTAGCTCTTACTTTAATGCATTTAACGCACGCGTTCGCTAATTTACATAGATAATCATCATAGCTATTGTACATTGCAAGTAGAATTAGTAAGTAGTAGTAGATTAGTAGCAAATTAAAAAGTAAAATAAAAAATAACATCAAAATACATTTGAAATCTTCTTTATACTCTTTTCAATTATTTCCAGTAAAATTTTAGAATTCACTTACTTACATACTACATCAGTATGTATGATCAATGTTTTTTCAGGTTTACACACTCCATTTTACAATTATTAAAGATTTAAAAAAAAGGGGGGAGGTCTTAAAAGTAAATGAGATGCTTATTCAATAAAACTATTGAATGCGTCAACCACATTATCTTCTGTAGAGAAGAAGATGTCAACGCTTGTACCGCCAATGATGTTCTTAAGATCCAAAATTCGCCTGATAAGGCAATGCTGAGCTATCTTGGTTTTGAATGTTTGTCTTGAAGTTATTATAAAATGAAATTAATGATCCAAGAAGCTCTGGAGAGTCGACTTTACTCTGTAAGGTTTTAAATAAGGAAAGTAGTTCTTGTAGTTTTCATCTATCGTAGTTTTCTTCTATGAAAAAAAAAAAATAATTTTCATCCATCTATCTTGAGCGGCATCTTTCCAGTCTAGTCTTTTACATCTTCAGGGGATTTACTTTCTCTGTGTCATTTTTCTACATATGTTCCTTGGTCTTCCTTTTCCTACAGTCTATTTGTTGAATGTTTGTAGTGTAGATTTGGTCTTTTTGTTACGAAATATTATTAACAACCATTTAGTAAAACGGTAGTTAGTAAATTCTTTTTTAGAATTAGCACGATAAAAAGATAGGTATTTCTTGAAAATTTATACTCTTCAACGATGCAATTGGTAATCAAATTTTTGGGTGGTAAATGAAGTAAAAATGAACCAACTAGAGCTAGGATTACATCGGTAAACTCATTATTTATTTTGTATTATTAAAATATACTTAGCAGAATTACGAATTATTTGTGGTGCATTGAGATATATTTTGGGTAGCACATCATTATACTAAGAGCCTCCTTCAGAAAATAATCTTTTGCTTTTCTTTATCATAAGTATGACTTTCTCTTTACTGGTAATGTCGCCGCTGGTAACGACTCAGACGAAACTACTGATTTTCTTGCTGTTGTAACCAGCATGAAAATAGGGGTAGTGATGATCTCCAGCCAACTATAGTTAAGTAGTCGCTCATCCTGAACAACATATTTCTATGTCTGATCAATTATAATGAGAACTTGAACTTTTTTTTTATAAGCCATTACAGTCAGTTCAAGACCAATCTTAGAAGTTTGTAACCTGGAGGTTGGTTTTTCAAGTCCCAAGTTAAGCAAAAAATTCGTAAAACGAGTTTGAGTAATTGTGATCAACACAAATATGATAGCTTGAACATAACTTAAAGCGGTTTTATTTTTAAATTGAACGAAAAGCCTGAACGAGACCGACCAGTCAGCTCGGGTCAACCAAAATTTGAAGAAAAAAAAAAGTGATTTTTGGAACTCTGGTTTGTTTACATTAAAGCGCGCGATTAGCTCAGTGGTTAAGCACTCGCTTGCCATGCGGAAGGTCCCGGGTTCGATCCCCCATGCCGACAAAAAATTGTATTCTCAATTTGGTTACAATTGTTTGTAAGGGATACCTTCCGGTGCGCTCGTGTTGACCCAGCACCTAATTGGGAAGTATTGTGTCACTTCTCGCCCATCAGAGGGGAGGCATACTACGGGATGGGCAGGCTACAACACAGACCACAAGCGTCTACAGTAGCTCCTGTTTCATGGCTACGAAATAAAAAAGGCTGTGAAACACTCATCTTTAAAAAAAAAAAAAAATATTGGTGTTTGTTTACATTTTGCATTTGAAATCATCCACTTCTTCTTCTTCTTCTTACCGAACCAAACGCCATGACCGAACGAACGAACCGGTCCACTCTGGTCAGGATTTTTCGGTCCGGTCAAATAAAAAAAAGTGAATTTCAGTGACCAGGTCAGCTTCGGTTCGCTTCGTTCACATAAAAAAACCGCTTTTAATCGGTTCAAGTCATTGTGATAGTGACGTCACTGCAACTTAAAATGAGAAAACCAATCAGATTGTCGGAAACTGTGGGAATCCCGTACAATAATAATAATGAATTTTATTAACTATCTACAATGTTTAAATTTTTATAAATTTCCCTCTAAGTACTATGTGTAACATTGCAATGAAATTGTTGTTGAGGTATATTTTGGTTAAATTCGCTCTGCTTTGGAGTAAAGAAAGCTCTAAAAGTTGCATGCCTGTTCAAGGGATAGGAACCAAGAGGCCATCTCAAAATGGAATTCCAAGGCACCTGGTCTGGTTCCCTTTTCAAAAAAGTCCCTTTCAAATTTAATAACAGTATTTCTTCTGGTAAATCTGGAATGAGAAAATACAATCAATTGAGGACCAATATGAGGTCCTCAAATTTAAAAACATCAGTTAAAAAGATAAGAACTTGAAATAAAATGAAAATTGGGTTTTTTAATGTTTCGTAAATATGAAATCATTGTTTCAAGGATTATTGAAGCCTTGTCCTATCAAGCCTAAAAAATTGATCTAAACAAACTGAATTCATACTTGGACCTTCATTTACATGGACGATTATTTTTATTACACCTTTTAACTGCTGCTTGATATTAATTCTTCCGAGCCACTTTTTATTCACAGGTTCATGAAGTTCTAATGGTTTCATCAAGACTTGGGTCCAACAAAATTTGAATTTGGGTTGATATAGACTGACTACAAACATCATTTTACTCAAATAAAGTTCTTTTACACATGGACAAGACATTTTATTTGACCTGTTGCTCAGTGTTATTTTTCTCACATCTGTTGATATTATCAAACTTTCATACTCAACAAATCTCATAGGTCCTGTAAAAGAAAGAAAATTCACAAAATAACGACAAGTGGGACCTACATAATGCCTCATTTGCTGATAGGACACCAACTATTGGTAGTCAGTGAGGTTAAGGCGCTAGACTTGTGATGTATACGCATGGATCCGTGGATCGAATACCACTCAATGATTTTTTATTATTATTATTTATTTGCCACAAAATAATAAGACTCTGAAGGTTAGGTAGAAGAAATGCTTTAAGCATAATGGTTACGTTCAATTAAAGAGTATTATTATACAGTTACTATAGATCATAATTATGTAACTAAATAATTTTTACATTTGTATTTTATAATTATAATTCATTTAATCATGTAACTGCAACTATCCAATGGTTGCGTTTGATTACATATTAAAAAAAAATACAGAGTGAACGAAGCCCCGGAACAGATTTTTACCTTACAAACGGCTCAAGATAGAGACTTGAATATTAGTGTGAAGTTCTAACGCAAGTTTGTCCACTTTTTGGACGGATCGAAATCTTCGATTCCACCAAAAATGACTTTTGCTTCACTCTGTATATGTTGTGTGGTGGACACACAACATTGAGGGAATTTCTACTACTAGTATTAGCTAATACAAAAATATTTTAGTTACATATATAAGGTAATTCGCAAATACACTTTTTTTCACCTATTGTATTTTTATCTTTAAAAATCAACTTTTTCTTAAACTATGAATTATACTTGGACCTCAGCATTTTGATGCAAATTCAAGCCAAACATTTTTGATCCTATAAAATGAATTGAAAAAATAATATAATTCATCTTTAAAAAGACATTTTCGTTTTCAAAAGAAGTTAGCCACAGACAACAATGATACCAATAAGTCCTCAAGCTTTATTCTTCCACGCTTTGTTTGTATGCTCATGCTACAGGCATTATTATTTTTAAGAGAACCTGAAAGATAAAAGAAAAATTACCACAAACAAGAACCTTATGTTTATGAAACATGCATTACTAAGTACCTAAAATTTAAGACTATACTTGAATAAAATACATTAAACACAAAATTGAATAAATTGATAAATTTGATAAAAAAAAAATACTTTCATTTCTATAAGATAAGGAAAGTAAACTTGTATGCAATATAAAAGATTTTTGTAAAGTTTAAACCTGTATAAATAAAGCCACTTACCTCGTTTTTTTTAATATCATGTTGTCAGCAGCATCTTGACATTGTTGATTTTATTTTAAAAGCCAAAGACTGACGATTTGGTCATTAGTCTTTTTGAAACTAAAAAAACATTCAATGCATCATGCTCCTTAAGTTACTCATTTAGAACTAATCTAATCCAAAAAAATTAGTCTTGCGAAAAAGATCAATCTTTAATAAATTCCACTTTTATTAAAAAATAAATAAAATAATAATAATAAATAGAATAATAAACCCGTTTAACCACATGTTTCACTACTATCTGAGGAAACAAGTGTGTAGCAAAATATTTACTTTAAAAAAATCAACGTTTTTTCCGCCCTGGTTTTTTTCCATGCGATCACTATGCACTGAACAAAAGCAACATGCATAAAAACGCCCATACAATAAAAATGATTCAATAAAAATCGTTTCTTTGTTTTTTTTTTTCGTTTAGGCACTTCAACCAATTACTAGTATGGTAATTGGTTATCGAGTTCTTAGCAAAAAAAAAAAAAATAATAATAAACATGGCCCAATTATACTCACCAATTACATCAAGTAATCTTAAAAGAAAACTTATAGGAGTTCAATAGCTGACCTGTGGAATGTTACTGAAAAGATTTAATAATTGGGAACAATTTAAAAGAAGCCTTATGAAAGATAACGAGAGAAAAATCACTTCTTCTTGTTTGTACTGCTGCTGCAAAGAAACTATTGGTGATCCTGTACAAGAAAACAATCAAAATATTCCGTTTCGAAAATAATTATTTGAATCCAATAGAGAAAAAAGCAAGAGAAGAAAGCATAACGCGTTTGCCCAAGGTAAATCCTCGTCTTCTTCAATAGTTTTCAACTTTTCAAACCTCGGTGAACGTTGCTTGACTTCAATGATCGGACGGGAAGTTTTTTTTTTTAAACAATGAATTGATGGGAACCTGTGCCCCGTTCGAGTAACACTCTCCTCTATCAAAATCTCCAATTCTCCCTTTGAACCGTCACACAACGCACTCTTTGATTTGAATGAAATTACCGATCAGAGTGCTTTGTGTGACGGTTGAAAGGGAGATTTCGGGATCATGAGAATAAGAGTGCTTTCTGGAACGCGGGCCACGTCTAGTCAACGAGCCATCGATGGTGACTAACTTTTGCATTACATTACATAAATTTTAAAGTGTTAAAGCAGAGTTTATCGAACACTTTGCTATCTTTTCTTGATTGTTTCTCTAAGGTCAACGGTAGAATGAAAGCATAAGAAAGTTCGCTGAAAAGATTAGTTTTGATCTGGATCCACACTCGGAGAAAATCCCGATTTTAAAGATTCAAGCATATACCATAAACTCAACACTCTTCTTTGCTACCAGGGGCCGATTCCTTAAAATTTCTACTTCGCACTTCGCCAAAAAAAAAGAATAAAAAAGAAATTCCTCTTCACAACTTTTTGTTGTTGTTGCGAACTAAGAAGTTGAAAGTGTTGAGGAATGGGCCCCAGGTTCTGTACGACGAAAATATTCCTTCTAATTCTTTATCTTTTGAAGATTTTTTATTTTTTGAAGGTGGGTATACCCTCATTGTTTGTTGAAGATGTTATTGTAAAATATAAATAAATTGAAACTTAAAGAAAAAAAAAAGTGGAAAGTGAGAGTTGGAAGCGTTGAGGAAATGGGCCCCAGGTTCTGTACGACGAAAATATTTCCTCCAATTCGGGATAGAAATCCCTTTCAAGATGAAAAAAAAAAAATGGAAATTCCCCTTCAATTTTTTTTGTTGTTGTTGCAAACTAAGAAGTGGAAAGTGAGAGTTGGAAGTGTTGAGGAATGGGCCCCAGATTCTGTACGACGAAAATATTCCTTCTAAAATGCCGGGTCCACACTAAGCGAACATTGTTAGGAACAATGTTCGCTAACAATGTTATTTCAAACAAGTCGTAAAAACATTTTCTAATGCCGGGTCCACACTGCGAACATTGTTAGCTAACAATGTTCGCTTAGTGTGGACCCGGCATAGTTCGGGATGAGAATCCCCTCCTCTTACCTTCCAGGAAGCTCTCCAGCAGCTCGTCAGCATTATCAATCCTCTCCGCGTACTCCCCTATGATCCAGATCATGGAGGCGCGCGCCTCCGGCTCGTCCAGCGTGTCCAGGTTCTCGCACAGGGTGGAGATGATGGTCTCGTACTTGTTCGGGTACTTCCGGAAGATGTCCTTGATCACCACGATCGCCTCCTGGACCACGTAGTTGACCTGATAATAATAATAATAATAACTCTTTATTGATAAGAATAATATTGACAAAGGGCGTGATTATTGCCTGAGGCAATCTCTGCCATCAAACCTGATCAGTGGACAAGAGAAAGTTGATGAGAAATTGGAATCGAATCGAATCGAATAATAATATCGACCTGGTCAATGGGCAAGAGAAAGTTGATGAGAAATTGGAATCGAATCGGATCGAATAATAATAATAATAATATCGACCTGATCAGTGGGCAAGAGAAAGTTGATGAGAAATTGGAATTAAATTGGATCGAATAATAATAATAATAATATCGACCTGGTCAGTGGGCAAGAGAAAGTTGATGAGAAATGGGAATCGAATCGGATCTAATAATAATATCGCCTTATTTATACTGCTCGATTAGGACTATTAAGCTCCATTATTCCAGCAGTAAGCTCAAGAGACTCATTGTTGTGTTGTAAAGATCCCAAATAGGAGGATAACTTGTCATACGATCGCCTCTTGGATCACGTAGTTGACCTGAAGTAATGTATTTCATACGGTTCCGGGTACATTAGTTATAGGAGGGGGAGAGGAGGATTTTAGTAGGTATTGGGCACAGATTTCTGCTCATTAGCCCCGCACATTGTTTTGAATTGGTTATAAAATTTACCTCCTCTCCATGATAAAAAAAAAAATAAAAAAAAATCAGTGGGCAAGAGAAAGTTGATGAGAAATTGGAATCGGATCGGATAACAATAATAATTATTTATTTATGGTATGGATATAATGAGAAATTGGGATCGGATCGGATAACAATAATAATTATTTATTTATGGTATGGATATAATGAGAAATTGGGATCAGATCGGATCGGATAACAATAATAATTATTTATTTATAGTATGGATATATTTATTAAAAATCATATATCTACTACTGAAATAATTTAAGCAGCCAGGAGATCTTACTGTATAATAAATTTATTTTATTGTATGTTGTACGCCAAATGGCATGTATACAAGGTCTTTTATATCTAAACATGAAATTAAGAGATTGAAATTGGAATCGAATCTCTAGCAATCCTCCAACAAATTCTATCTTGTGCTGCAATCTTCCACTCACAAGGTAAAACTCCCATCTCTTGAATATCTTCTTCATTGATGTTGTCCTCCCAACGCATTCTGGGTCTGCCTAGTTGTTATTATTGTAAAATGGTGTCTACTTTTTTTTTAATTTATCACCCACCTTGGTTTGAATGAGGTCCAGCAGGGTAGAGACACACCTCTCGGCACTCTGCTCCACCTTGATAGCGCAGCGACCTATAGCTCTCACTGCCTTGCGGACGAAGTCTACATCCACCTCTGTGGCGTACTCCTTCAGCTCGGAGAGTACCTGGAAATCATCGAGTAAAATTATTAGTCAACTTCATTGTACAGTAAAAACGTACTGAACAATATGAGCCTTACCTGAGCAATAATAGCCTGGGACATCTTACTTGGGCAATATTAGCCTCAGCAATATTATACTTCATCTTACCTGAATAATAATAGCCTGGGACATCTTACCTGAGCAATATTAGGCTGGAACATCTTAAATGAGCAATATTAGGCTGGAACATCTTACCTGAGCAATATTAGCCTGGGACATCTTACCTGAGCAATATTAGCCTGGGACATCTTACCTGAGCAATAATAGCCTGGGACATCTTACCTGAGCAATAATAGCCTGGGACATCTTACCTGAGCAATATTAGTCTGGGACATCTTACCTGAGCAATATTAGTCTGGGACATCTTACCTGAGCAATATTAGTCTGGGACATCTTACCTGAGCAATATTAGCCTGGCACATCTTACCTGAGAAATATTAGCCTGGGACATCTTACCTGAGCAATAATAGCCTGGGACATCTTACCTGAGCAATATTAGCCTGGGACATCTTACCTCAGGAATATTAGCCTGGGACATCTTACCTGAGCAATATTAGCCTCGGACATCTTACCTGAGCAATATTAGCCTGGGACATCTTACCTGAGCAATATTAGTCTGGGACATCTTACCTGAGCAATATTAGCCTGGCACATCTTACCTGAGAAATATTAGCCTGGGACATCTTACCTGAGCAATAATAGCCTGGGACATCTTACCTGAGTAATATTAGCCTGGGACATCTTACCTGAGCAATATTAGCCTGGGACATCTTACCTGAGCAATAATAGCCTGGTACATCTTACCTGAGCAATTAATTTTTATTTATTTATTTACACTTTATTAATTAGACATATTACATACAACACAGATAATTATAAATACAATATAAGAGAAGTAAAAAGAGAAAGAAAAAATAATATATATATACATAATATATGTCCTAACTAAAGGGCGGGGTTATTGGCTTTGGCAATCTCTTCCACCCAACCCTTGTTTTATATTATCATTACCTGAGCAATATTAGCCTGGGACATCTTACCTGAGCAATATTAGCCTGGGACATCTTACCTGAGCAATATTAGCCTGGGACGCCAGCCGGATCATGATGTCCAGTTTCTCCAGCTTCACATAGATGGGATCGTTGTACTTGACGAAGAACACCTTCATCTCGTGCTTGAGGATGTCGGGTCTCTTCTGCACGATGAGGTTGATGTTGCGCAGGGCCACGTACTGGACCTCGGGCTCGGAGGAGAGGAGAGTGACGAGGGCGGGGGCTAACTTCTTGGTGAGGGTGGAGACAAAGTCGCCCTCCCCCGGCAGCATCTCCATGAGCTTCATCAGGACCTGGGGGAATAGAGGGGATTCTTTTTCTCTAACTTGTGTGTGAAATTTTCAACAATTTGATTTTAGATATATGTACCTACTATAATGGATGGATTATTTTTTATTAATATAAACACACTCATTCATCATAAAATAAAAATAGTAATTATAAATAAAAATGAGGCATCTCAGCTCCATCTTCGTAGGGTAAGCTTCTTATGAGCCTCCTTGCTCCTCTTATTCTCAACCCAACTGCTCTAATTATTGACATTTGTCCTTGTGCTTTCAACCAAGATAGTATTTGGTGATGTTACCTAATATTGTTTTGCGATTGACCGACCTCAGTAGCATGATCGATAAGGCGGACTTGTCACATGGAGGTCGGTGGTTCAAGTCCCGGATTCACCGTGGATTTAGTAAAGCGATTTCGAGTAGTTGTGATATCACGAAAGTGATTAACACAAATATGATAACTACTTTTTACTACTCTGTTTTGGGATTGTATTTTTTGTTTTGTGTGTTAAAACTAACATGGCTACAGTGACTTAACCACATTTGTCTTGTTCTTAACCACATGTATGATTATATGCGAATAACCATCGAGATTACTTGGGCTTTTCCTTTATGGTAAACCCTTAAGAAAACTTGAAAAAAAAAAAAAAAAAATAGGAACAGACTTGCAACCAAAATGACCTGCTAAAAGTAAATGATCCATCTCTATGATGGCAACTACTAAAAATATAAAGTATGAGACTGAAGATAACACGGAAAGTAAGTATGTACTGTGTAAAAATCACTGAAATTTACTTTTTTTTCTTCCGTTTGAGATATAGTCCACATCAGTATATCAGTATAATCAGTATAAATAGAAAAGTGAGAAGTTGTACTTCTCGGCTTATTATGTACATGATAATACGTCTTCGGTTTATTATATTATGTGCATATATACGTACAATACAAATAGTTATTATTTTAAAAAAATAGAAAAATGGAAACAATATAAACAATAAAATGGAAAGAAATAGATAAATACATATTTTCTAACTAAAGGGCGGGGTAATTGCCTATGGCAATCTCTTCCACCCAACCCTTACTGTTAGATTAATGGGAATGGGACTCATTTGAAGTAATCGGGCAGTATAAATAACATGATATTATTATTCTTACATCTGTAAGAGGAAATCATTTACCTTGACGGCAGACAGCACCACGGCTGCATTAGCATGGGCGAGGCGCGGGGTGATTCTCTCGCAGATGCTCTGAGCCTCCCGATCATCCTTGGGTGAGTAATTGGAGAGAGAGTCCAAGATGAACACCTGGAGGGAGAAGAGGTATTGTTATGTAGTTGGTATGAATTGTGTGACCAATGATTTTTCTTTTAATTTATGTACGTAAGTAAGATTGTTTTATTGTGCATTTGATACATAAAGTATGTTCACAACCTCATGACAAAAAATAGAACAGTATTTATGAAATGTAAAAAAATATATAAAAATTAAATAAAAATATGTTTAACGTCACTTTCAACTGCATGGTCATATCATGACGGGGGTGTTACCTTCCATTCGCAAGAAACACACAAACCTGCTACCCACATTAACCTCACCCACACTGAGTTGGGCCGAAATGTCAGCATCACGAAGTCTTCACTTCGCTGGACGTGCTTAACTTCGGTGTTCCTACGAGAACCGGTGCATTCACCGCGTCATCGACGCTGGCTATGGATTTTTAGTGTCGGGAGTATTATAAAAAAATTGTCTCACCTGTCCCCACTCGGTACACTCATTGAGCGCAGTGAGCAGCTTGTTAATGGTCTGAGCGTTCATTTCAATCAGAGCCACGCCACTGGTGCTCGCTTCATTCATCTCGGATAGAGCCGCCACTGCATTGGCCACCACCATGGGATTCGAGTCGGAGAGCAGATCCTTGAGCTGGTCCAGGAAGCCTTGGTCCTCCACGAGCTGGGAGTTGATGTCGTAGAGTTTGGCCACGCAGACAGCTGCTGTCTTGCGAACATACCTGAGGATGATGATGATGATTACATTGATTACAACAAAAGTAAAATGAGCAAAGCTCTATTTACATGAATATAACAATTAAACAGAGTACAATATTGTTCGGAAAATAGATAAACAAAAACTTTTTTACAAAACATAAAACTACTTTTCAAAAATCAAACTTACAATCATTATTTGCGGATCTCAACATTCTGTTGAGAGGTGCACAGTATACATAATTTGTGTCACACAGTGTCACATAGAATGTGTTGGCTGTCCTCAGTCTCCGGTGGCAATCAAAAGGAATGAGTATTGTTGTTTTAAAGTATAAAGAATTGAGTATAAAGAAAGGAATTTTTGTTGTTATTGTGTTTTTTTTTAACCTCCTCAGGCCGAAACCCTTTCTTTTTATTGCATGGATAAAGTCCGGATGACATTTGTGTACTTTGATACAGATGATTATTTGTGATTATTTATACTTTCACTTAAATTTACCTTGCACACTCACTTAACTTTTTGTTTTGATTATCTTTTGATTTTTCTTCAAAATACAAGTACCTAAAGATCACAATTTAACATGACCTACTAATAATTGTAATGAAGGGAAAAAATATTAAAGAAACAAAACATTGAGGATGTTTTTTTTTTTTTTTTTTAATTCTATACTCACGGGTCCTCATCCTTCAGACACTTCCTCAGAGGCTCACACAGATACTCTGTGATCTTGTCCACTCGGATACAACCCATAGTTCTCACAGCCAGTGCTCTTATGAGTGGGTTGCTATCTTCACAATCCTTGACAAATGTGTTTACTGCCATGATTGCCATGTCCGGATGAGACTTGGCATAGTTCATCAAGTAGAGATAGACCAGTTTTTTGAGTTCCAGATTATCAGTCTGCATACAGTTGACTACATCAGGAAACAGAGCTGACACATCCTTGCCTACAGTCATTGAGGCAATCACCTGGAGAACAAGAATAAATATGATCATGAGGAGTGGTTCTTCATCTAATAATGACTTGAAATCATCTTAGCAACTTGTAAATAAATGTTACTAGCTTATTAATTTTTATATTTTTTAGAGATGAGTTTTTCACAGCCTTTTTTATTCCATAGCCATGAAACAGGAGCTACTGTACATGCTTGTGGTCTGAGTTGTAGCCTGCCAATCATCAGATCTGATAAGCAAGTGACACAATACTTTCCATCCTAACCATATAATTGAGCTATCTATTTTTTTTTTTTCCTTTCCATTATAAAATATTTTTTGTCATGTGAGCCCCAAAACAAATGCTAGAGTACAGGGCAAGGACAAATGTCTATAAAATGCTGAGGTCCACTCCAGTCTTCAGGCACAGTCAATGTGTAACATAAGGTTTATAAACTTCACACCCATACTTTGGAATGTGATCATCACACTATTCTTTGATACATCACTCCCTGGCAAGTCCCATATATACCTTCAAGGAATTTTTCAATTTGGAATTTGAATAGTTGTATTTTATTCAAGATCATTATATTTTTTGTCTTTGGCACTATATCCATTTTATCATTCTTTTGTGGTTTATAACATGTACATTTCACTTTTCATATTTGACTTTGTAATTGTTTATTTAAACTTATTTACAGTAAAAACATTTATTTATTTGATGGAAGGAGGACCAGTGTTGTGAATTTAAAACCATTTATATCTTTACCTTCTTCACAGCTTCTCTCTTCTTCTCTTTCTTGTCACTGTTGAGTTCTCCTTTCAGCTCGAATATTTCACCCTTCTTGGTAGTGGTGAAGTATTTTGAGTCTGTCATGATGACTGAAAAATAAAATATAAAATACCTAAGAAGTGTGAAAAATATGTGTTATCATATTGTAAATCTTCTATTTCATATTCCCTCCAGTTGGACTATAATGTGCTGTAATTGGTTGAAACTCTGACTAGCTTGAGAGAGGGTCTGGCCTATCTTAAATTTAATCCTGTTTAATAATTGGGTCCTTGAGATGTATTCTGTCAGTCAATAAATCTGCCTTCATTAAAGCACAGAATAATGGTTGAGTGCATTGTCACCAACAGCCTGAGCACAGCCATTAGCCATTTGATTGTGTATAAAGTTGATTATTTAAACTGTTCATTGGCAACTATGAACTTGGGTCTAAAACTATGCATTCTCACCACCCCTTTTATTTTCGTACATTTTAGCAGGTTTCCAAAGGGATCTATGATAACTTACCTGATAAGAAGCTATAAGTTTGAAGTTAACTGATGAAGTTGTAGAGAATTTAGACGGCAAATAAAAATGACTTTCTTATATTCACTAAATAGGTCCAGAAGTTCAATTTGATAAGATTTATCTCTCACCAGCCAGATCACCCTTATAAATTTTCCTTGTGTCTTTTGATAAGGGAAAATCGTGGAAATTCGCTTGGGAAATTTGGGAAAAATCTAGGAGCTAGGAGGATTGATTAGAAAAGTTTGTTTACTTTCTGAAAGTTCAGTTTACACGATGCACGGTAAAAAGAGTAAGGGTAATCGTGTATAGATTTACTAGAAAAGCGAAAGTGGGAACTGTAGTAGAAGATCATGTTATCATTTTATTTAATTGCTCCGATTTCAACCGCACTAGCGGTTCTTGGAGAGAGACCATGCGCCTGACCACTAACTATTTACTTTATTATTCCATAAAATAAACAAATTTGAAGAAAATCGGTTAAGCGGTTTCGGAGATACAAGTCATTTTTCTCAAAAATTGCCACTTTTATACAAAGTGAACCAATCATGAGTAAGTATTGAGTCCATAATTGGCAGTGTACTTTTAAATGGCTGCATACTGTCCTAAGCACTATATTACCATATTACCAAGTTTTTATAACTATGGAGTTTTTTTAAAACTTTGTAATTTATTTGGATAGAAATCATATACATAAATACCCTTGAAAATAAGTACCTATGACCCCAACAGCCAAGGTCTTTGTAAAGCAGGTATGCATATCAAATCAAACCACATCTGAATAAAAATACAACATTCTTGTAAATTTTCTTCAGAGAATTTTTTTATTTAATCGCTCCTCTTATTAATTTATATTTCGCAGCAAAATTGATCTACTGGTTACTCTACTATTTTGCTGTTGCTTTTTGCTTTAGCTTTTTAGGTAATAAATTGATTTTTTCATTCCATTTTATAATGAGCCGTGTTTTTCTTTTGGAAAAAAAAATTCCAAGTTCCGTATTTCCAAATACTTCCATTTTATTCCAAATATTTCCAGTTTATCTTCCCCACTATTCCTGAAAGAAAAAGCGTTTCGGTACTTTTAAAGATAAAAAATGGACTTCACCTAGAAATGGAAGCAAGAATTTTATAAATCCATTTTGGTTGACCAAACTGGTAGGAGATTTTTCCTCTTCCAAAAGAAGAATGACTTTCTTCCAGTTCGTTCTTTTATTCCAGTTGAATCCAATTTTGTATAGAAAGAAAAATACGGCTAAATAGAACACTCACTGAATGACCATCAGATAGCGCCTCGTTTTGTTTTGTCTTGAGTCTTGAAACTTCTTGAAAATCTTGAAATGCTGTCCCTTTTGAATGAAATAATGAATGATTCCATCAAATAGATTTTTTATTTTCCTAGACTGCCGCTTATCTCTAATTTTCTTGTGTTTAATTGTTTCCTGATCTCTTTATCTTTAAAAAGTCCACATCTAGTTGTTACATTAATTCGTTACGTGTTCATGAATCTGCTAATTTCCCTCGAGTGGTGAAAAAATCAAGAATACTAATGTGTAGATTAAACTCTCAACTTGAATAGGAATGTCCTTTTTGTGGAGAATATAACACACCAACTCTAAATTAAGGTAACTATGAGCACATCTTTGTAGCAAACATACACAAATAGGCTACTATAGCTAACACCATGGAGGAATAAAAACAAGATTTGAAATCATAATGCTCACACAAGTGACTTATTTTCATAAAAAAAACAATACCTTTTGCTTTAAATGTATTTCCGTTTAGGAAATATTGAGCCTGGTATACAAGGGGCATCTTTAGAAGGGCCCCATAATGAGAGTATTGAATCTGATGTTAATAGGTAGGTGATGAAACAACTCATGGCTGGGTTAGGAACAGTGAATTACATTGTCAGTTTACACTGAAGATCTCAAAAATCCCATTACTTAAAAAAAATCTCTGACCATTGTAGCTCATTATTTGAAATCCCAATGCCTCATAATGATGCATTTGTCCCTCAAATTTCAAGTGTGGTGTAATTCTACTGCAGGTATTTAGTATAACATGTTTGATTATTTGTGATACCTCTTTGATGATATGTGACACACAAACTTGAACATTTAAACATTTTGACATTTTCATGTCTTTGCTCTGGCACATAACCAAAATTATGTGATGAAATTATGTAACGAAATTATGTAACGAAATATTGAATTGTAAAGGGAGAGAAGAGGGAAAGTGTGTGTCATGCGCACAATGGCGAAGTATTGAATTGTAGAGGGAGAGAAGAGAGAAGGTATGTGTCATGCGCACAATACGAAATTTGGTCAGTTGGGTTTTGGACCTTGAATAGTAAAGATGAAAATGTCCCAATGGTTGCAGACTCGTATGCAAGTGTTTTTTGTATACATCTGTTTGTGCATTATTTTAGATGCAGGCCGCCTGGAATCAATGGGCCAACTCCACCATGACCACAGGGACCATGCCAGCAGGCATGGCTGCAACTCCAATGACACCGTATGGGGCTCCTGCCCCTCAGGCTGGAGTACAACCTGCAGCTGCGGCACAAAACTATCAATACTACGGTGGAGCAGCAAATGGTAAGAATTTGGCAATTTGGTATTAAATAAATTCAAGATGAAGAAAAAATATAACACCTAAAAAAATCTTTAAAATATACAAGGAAAATGAGTGTTCCTATTGATTAGTATTTAAATCAGAAATATATTTATTAATTTATAATGGTAAAAAAATACAACAGGTAAAAATTTCCTCCATCTATAAAGAAAATGAGAGTGTTCCCATTGGTTGATATTAAAATGAGAAATAAATGTATTAATTTAAAATGGTAAAAAAAAATATAACAGGTAAAAATTTCCTCCATATAAAATCAAAAATGTGAGTGTTCCCATTGGTTGGTATTAAAACCAGTGGATCCGTACACTACCTGGATAATCCCTCAACCACCAGTGCAAGTGTAATAAAGTGGTGTTGAGTAACTGTGACAGCACTCTCCAGATTAACACATTTATGCAATTGAAATTGAATAGAAGAAAAGAGAATTGAATTTGAAAATGAAAAATTCCTTGCAGAAAATAAAGCTATCAATATTTTCTTGATTGGTGCTACCAACTTACATTAAAACTTTCTTGAAGTATACATACTTTGAACTTTGTCTCACAGTAAGAAGCCTGAAAACTATCAAGTCTCTATCAGTATAATTTATACTTAATGCTGATTCTCAGGAGTTTAAAAAGAGATAAAGCTAATGTTGAAGGCATATTGAATAGGTACATCAGTTCTTTTTCTGTCACTGAAGTTACCCAACATCTAGCAAGGCTAGGACTTGAATGGGTGACCATCCCAAACCCTTGTGATGCTGGCTATTTCCGGTCTCTCTTATCCTGGTAAAGGTTCATTGTAAGTAGCTGGTTTGTGAGTTTCCAGCTAATAGAGGGCAATTAAAATTCCCTTTATCATATGACCACAATGCAGTTGAAATGAAAATGACATTAACACTTTGAGCCCATGAATACCATATATGACTCTCAGCTGACATTTCACAAAGGACATGAGTACTTTTTGTTTTTTTTTTTTTTTTTTTTTTTTTAAAGATGAGTGTTTCACAGCCGTTTTTATTTCGTAGCCATGAAACAGGAGCTACTGTAGACGCTTGTGGTCTGTGTTGTAGCCTGCCCATCCCGTAGTATGCCTCCCCTCTGATGGGCGAGAAGTGACACAATACTTCCCAATTAGGTGCTGGGTCAACACGAGCGCACCGGAAGGTATCCCTTACAAACAACTGTAACCAAATTAAGAATACAAATTTTTGTCGGCGCGGGGGTTCGAACCCGGGACCTTCCGCATGGCAAGCGAGTGCTTAACCACTGAGCTAATCGCGCGCTTATGGTATTCTCGACCTTCCTTTACTTTGAAGACATGAGTACTCTCTATGGTATTTGTTTCTATGTCTTTCTCATAGGGAATAGGTTCAGTGGTCCTTGGGAGTAATGTATGAGTGTTGGGTTCTGAAATTTGTGGTCCCTCGTCGTGCTCACTCGCCAATCCCAGCTCTGGGACTCTAAAGTGTTAAACCCAGAAAAATAGGTAAATTTGACCTGGAAATTTTTATTCAAAATCCAGGTTCAACTGTACATATTTTGAACAACTTGACACTGTTATACTGTTCTGTTCTGTTATACTGATTCCACCTCCTATTCCAGCAGCTGCCGCAGCTCCGGCCGCCACGCCCACCGCCGCGGCCATGCCTACACTTCCCACGTACACCGCAGAGCAGTGGGCTCTCCTCACGCCGGAGCAGCAGAGCTGGCACATGGCTCAGTGGCACCAGCAACAGGCGTACTACACCCAGTGGCAGCAGATGGCGGCGGCCCAAGCACAGGCCGCCCAAGCCGCTGCTGTGGCACCGCCACTGCCGCCAACATCGCAGGCGGCCCCGCCCCCCCTGCCTGAAGAGAAGAAGCGGCCAGCGGAGCAGACGAGTGCTGATACAGGTAGTGTGACCTTTTTTTAGTATTTTAAAAGGTAAGTGTGCCCCAGAACCGCTTTCGCATTACTTCAGGGCACTTTACACATACATCCATGCCATTCCGAAAACGGAAAATTTCGGTGAGAAATTTCCGCTCCGGCCGGGATTCGAACCCGCAACCTCCGGGTCAGTAACCAATGCTCTTAACCACTGAGCCACGGAGGTCGGCAGGTAGTGTGACCTGATAGTTAAAAAATGACATAAATCTCACTAACTCTCGAGCCGACAGTCTAAATAAAGCACTACTATACTAACTCAAATGAATTCTTAGGCCATTGTTGAACTTTGCTAGAAACTCTCAATCATGCAAAAAGATGCTTGTGTCTCTTGAATTTTGTATTAGTGGGATTCTACTGTATTTTCAAATCTTAAAAAATGACATAAATCTCACTAACTCGAAAGGATTCTTAGGCCCTTGTTGAACTTTGCTAGAAACTCTCAATCATGCAAAAAGACGCTTGTGTCTCTTGAATTTTGTATTAGTGCGATTCTACTGTTTTTTCAAATTAGATCAAAAAAAACACACACACACTGAAACATGAAACGAACACAATGCTTCCAATATCTAAAGATAGTATAGTAGTGCTTTATTTAGACTGTCGGCTCGAGACAGGAAGTCCCATTACGCTAACAGTATATCAAAAAGATGTACTCGGAAATAAAAAGTTTAGTTATAATATTAAATCATGACTAATAGATAAAGTTGTACCACTTGTCATATACTAACTTTATTTTTCTAACTTTAATACTGCCATTTATTACAAAACATGGTATATTTGTATATTCACAAAATATCAGATGTGTTGTATATTCACATAAATGAATAAATATTCAACTCAAATTGATGCAAGGACTCTTTCTCTTTTTGAGTAGGAGTTGATGTTGAAATTTTCTTTATCATGATAAATAAATAATCAATACACTAAAATTCTATCTTCTTCACAAATTTTCATTCTCAATTGAAAAAAAAATCTTCCTCATAGACACTTGATTTATCACCTAATATATAAAAATTATATAATTTAAACACTGTTAATTTTATTTAGCATATGGCTTTATCACACATCTCAAAGTGTAATTACACATGTAATAAACTTGATCAGGAAATCTGATGGCAGTGATTGTCTGATAGCCAAAATTGTCAGTACTTTAGTCGCATGTCAATGTGTTGCCCAGGGTGAACCACAAGGAGGCGTACTAACATTTTACCCCATTAAAACACTTATATACTATCTTATATGTAATGAAAAAAACACTTATATGTAATGAAAATATTTCGGTTCCAAGCGCTATCAGGAAAGTATGCTATCAGGAAAGGTGGGTTTTTAGTGGGTGGAAATCCCACACCCCAGGCTAAGACCTGGGTGTCTTTAAAAGATTTTTCCCGCCCTTCCTTAATCTTCATACAAATGAAAAATTGTGTTCCTCGCAGCCGCTTCCAAGAAAGCAAAAACAGAGGACAAAGCCGCTACTCCGGGGGCCAAGCCCGAGACCCTAGAGGACCTACTGGAACTGCGCAAGTCTTTCGACACGCAGTTCTCCAACTGGGAGAATGAGTACTTCAAGTGGAAGGAGGCCAACGCCAACCATCCCGACCAGGCGCAGAAGCGAGAGTACGAGGCCAAGTGGTGAGAAATAAGAATAGAATAGAATAAAAATATAATTGTATTTCTCAATAAGAGTTTACAATAGAGGTTGGGATGCAAGTTACTTAAACGATAATTCTAAAATTACGTAATAAATTTTAAAAACAATTTCTACATGCTATTATTCTGCAGTGCCACATAATTTTTCCCCCCATTTTTCTTCTTCTTTTTTCTTTCTATTATTATTAATTTAAATGTTTAATATTACTGTATAAATAATTATATAAAAATCTAAATAACTATATAAATATATGATAAATCAAATCTAATCGAACGAAAATATAAAGAAAAAATAAACAAAAAAAGTATGATACATAAAATCTAATCGAACGTAAATATAAATATATGATAAATAAAATCTAATTGAACGTAAATATAAATATATGATAAATAAAATCTACTGGGAGAACGAGTACTTCAAGTGGAAGGAGGCCAACGCCAACCATCCCGACCAGGCACAGAAGCGCGAGTACGAGGCCAAGTGGTGAGAAATAAGAATAGAATAGAATAGAATAAAAATATAATTGTATTTCTCAATAAGAGTTTACAATAGAGGTTGGGATGCAAGTTACTTAAACAATAATTCTAAAATTACGTAATAAATTTTAAAAACAATTTCTACATGCTATTATTCTGCAGTGCCACATAATTTTTCCCCCCATTTTTCTTCTTCTTTTTTCTTTCTATTATTATTAATTTAAATGTTTAATATTACTGTATAAATAATTATATAAAAATCTAAATAACTATATAAATATATGATAAATCAAATCTAATCGAACGAAAATATAAAGAAAAAATAAATAAAAAAAGTATGATACATAAAATCTAATCGAACGTAAATATAAATATATGATAAATAAAATCTAATTGAACGTAAATATAAATATATGATAAATAAAATCTAATCGAACGTAAATATAAATATATGATAAATAAAATCTAATCGAACGTAAATATAAATATATGATAAATAAAATCTAATTGAACGTAAATATAAATAAAATCAACTGGGAGAATGAGTACTTCAAGTGGAAGGAGGCCAACGCCAACCATCCCGACCAGGCGCAGAAGCGCGAGTACGAGGCCAAGTGGTGAGAAATAATAAATTTGTTCGATGGAAGAGATGGGGTTCGGTGGAAGAGAAAGCCACAGGCTTTAACCTCGCCCCTTTGTTCACTACATATTCTATTTTTTTTTTTTTTTTCAATTTTTTTTTTTTTTTTTTAGCATGTCCTATTTTGTTGAATGTATATAGTTGACCAATAAAGAATTAAATAATAATAATAATAATAAATGTAAAATATTTTTTTGATCATAAATAAATAATAATAAATACCCGGTGTACGGGAGTATATGTACGGGAATAGCAATATTTACAATGTCAACAGTAAAAATGTCAATAAATCATCATCATCATCATCATCATAGGGTGGCGTCATCGTGAGCGATGGTAGCCAGACAGTGGAGTAATGACTCAGCACTTCTACAAGGAGGCTAATAATTGACAAGGGCTCCCGGAACCAAGCCAGTGCTGGTCTACTCCCTGTTTATAGTCTCCCAGCCAGACTTCAGCCCCCAATAAATACAAAAATTAAAAAAATGTTAAAAAGTAATTTCACAAGTAGTAAAAAGTAATTAATACGCAAATAGGTATGAAAAAACAGTGCAACACAAATACAAGTAAAACATACGAGAAAATACATACATAAATAAACATAATACATTAATATGTACATAAATGTCTGGCTGGGGGACGTTAATCAGGGAGAGGAGTGAGGACCAAGGACCAATGTCTCACTAGAAGACTATCAACAGAAAACTGATTAGGACTGGGGGTTTACCCTCAATTCGCATGGAATTGTACTAGCTACCCACATTAAACTCACCCAGCCTGGGTAGGGCCGGAAATGCCGCCCTCACGTGTTTGGAGGGAATAGAATTTTCTGTGTGAAAAGTCTGCTCCGACCGGGGATCGAACTGGGGATCTCTAAACTACGTGCAGTAGTCACAACCGGTACGCCACGGAGGCTTATGCTAAGTATAAATTTTTACAGGTTGAATTTTAAAAAACGTGTAAAAGAAAAACTTGTGAAAATTTATAGGTTATTTTAAGTATTTTAAGATTAGAAAAGTATTTTCTGTATATTTTATTTGATGAAAAGTAATAATAATAATAATGCCTAATTTATACTGAGACTATAAATATAATAAATAAATCATTTGTTTTATTTTTCATATTTATTTATTTTTTACAGAGGACCCATCCTAAGGCATTTTTATTTGGCTTCTAAGATAATGGTAAAGTTTTTATCAATCACACTAAAGTTTACATTATTTGGCGTTTATTGATCCTGTCCCGGTAGCTCAGTGGTAAAGACGGCACTCTGTGAATCCAAAGAATCCAGATGTCGTGGGTTCGAAACCCAGCTGGGACATGACAAGTTATTCTCCCATTTGGGATTTTTACCACATGATAATATGTCTTGGGCTTTTTTTTTTTTTTTTTTTTTTTTTTTTTTTTTTTTTTTTTTTTTTTTAATGGAAGGCAGGAAAAAATCTTTCAAAGACACCCAGATCCTGGGGTGTGGGATTTCCACCCACTAAAAACCCACCTTCTCTAAAAGCTAACCGCACTTGGAACCGAAAAATATCATTACTTCAAGTGCGGCGCTGTAGGGCACCTACTGATTTCGTTGTAGTGCCCTCCCATCTCTCTCTTTTATAACTATTATCTCTCTCACCATTCTCTCTATACCCTCCCAATTCTCTTTACTCGTTAACATTTCCTCTATTATATTCTCTACACTTAACACTCTCCCTAACTTTGTATAACACTCCTCTCTCTGAACCTTGAACTTCTCACACACAAAAAAGGTGTGAGCAGCATCATCTCTATTCGCATCATAATATCTACACTTCTCTGTTCTCACTTTTCCCATTCTCTTTAAATAAAATTGAAAATTACCATGGCCGGTCAAAAATTGACTCAGGTGATAAGTCAAGTTACCATGTTTTCTCTCAAGCCACGCACTCACATCCCTTATTATTCTCTTTGTCCACTGTCCTCTCGATTCTTCATTCGCCCACTTTTCCATCCAAGTTTCTCTCAATCTCTCTCTCAACTCTCCCTCTCTCTCTCTCCTCTCGTTCTCTTCCCTAATTTTCTGTATAGCATACATTTCTGTCCTCTCCTGTACCATCAGTTCTATAGGTAAGCTTCTAGAAATAACTTGAAGCGCAGGAGTAGAGGCAGTCCTGTATGCTCTACACAATCTTAACATAATTTTCCTCTGCACTTTCTCAAGCTCTGTCACATATTTTTGCCATCTGGTGACCGCTCCCCATACTGGTGCACCATATAGCAACACACTGTACACCACCGACGCTAATAATTCTCTCTTATCATTGTCTGGTCCGTTAATATTGGGCATTAAACGAGCCAGACTACCCGCTGTTTTCCCCGCTCTCTCAACAGTTTTCTTGACATGTTCAGCCATTTTCAAATTTTGTTCAAAATATACGCCTAGATATTTGGCTGACTTTTTTGATTCTATCTCTATATTTTGAACACGAATTTTAATTTCCTTACACGCCCTTTTCCCCACTAACAGCACAACCTCGGTTTTTTGAGGCGCTATTTCTAATTTATGCTCTCTCAGCCATTTCCCTATTGTCTCTATCACACCATTCATTTCCTCTTCCAATCTTTCTCTCGTTTTACCTCTTGTCACTACAGCCAAGTCATCAGCGTACGCGACTAATTGCGTATTGGCTGGTGTGTCCACACTCAATATGGGATCGTAATATATATTCCATAACAAACCTCCTAGCACGGATCCTTGCGGTATTCCGCAAGAAAGGTCAATCACGTCTGTCCCTACACATAGCTCTCTATCCTCTAATTAGCTACATAATATGTTTACCAAGTACCCAGGGAGTCCCAACCTTTTCATTTCCGCTATAATACCCTCCCAGGGCACGCAATTGAACGCATTACGGATGTCAACTAGGACCATAGCACATAGCTCACTCTTTTTCTTTGCTTCCTCACCAAATTTCAAAACTCTCGTCATCGCATCCACTGTCGATCTTCCCTCTCTAAAACCATACTGACTCTCTGATAAATCCCCCCTTCTCTTAATCTCCTCTATAATTCTCACTTTCAACATACTCTCCATCGCTTTTCCAAACACGCTCAAAAGACATATTGGCCTATACGCCATATTCTCGCTGCCTGCCTTTTTTCCCTTTTCAATCAGCACCAGATTTGCCTTTTTCCAGCAATTTGGGAACTGTCCTTTAACAAGTAATCCGTTACAAATATCCATACATATATTAGGGGCCATTTCAAAGAAAATTTTTATGATCTGCGGTGTTGAGACTATCTGGTCCTGGGGACTTTTTATTTTTTAGCTTGAGGAAAGCCTCAGCCACCTCCTCCATAGTAAACAGCGGTATTTCACTCTCATCCACTTCCTCTTTTTCCCACACAACTCTTTCGTTCTCGGGGAATAACTCTTTCGCGATCTCTTTTTTCTCCTCCTGACTTAGCTTTACTGTAGGTAGTAATCTAAATTTCTTGCACACTATCTTATAACCCCTACCCCATACATCCCTATTCAGATCATTACATAATTCAGCCCACTTTAAATGTTTTGATTTATCTATCTCCTGTCTTAAATCATTTTTTCTCTGAAAAAAATAAGTCTCTCTGCTCTTTTTTCTCTCTCTCCGTAATACCTCTCTTTTATTTGTCTTCACCATTTTTCTCTTTTGACTATGACACGCTTTCCTCTTCTCAGCTATAATCTCATTCCACCAGTACACTCCTTTCCTTTCTCTCTTTCTTCCACTTTTAAACACTTCTTCACACACCTCTTGTATATTCCTTATGCAAATTTCAGGATCTGTTTCTTCCCCTCTAAATTTTTCTTTAAGTTTCTCTATAAATCTCTCTTTTTTACTTTCCCGATATCTCCATTTCACTCCCTCACCTGGCACACTCCTCTCCTCATTGACCAGGGCCGGATTATTTTCTCCTATCTCAAACAATATGTTCTCATGGTCGCTGAGATTTTCCTCATCGGATACTTTCCATCCTTTTATTTTTCCGATTAAATTTTGAGAGCACATAGTGACATCTATTATTGATTTACTACGGCCTCTAATAAAAGTAGGTGAGTTTCCCATGTTTGCAACCACCAGGCCCATTTCACTAATCCACTCTGATAACAAGACTCCTCTTTCATCTTCTACGGCCGAATTCCATAGGAAGGATTTGGCATTTACGTCCCCCCTATAATAAACTGACGATATTCCGAGGACTTGATCTCATTTTTAATATCTTCCCACAGAGAACTAAATGTACGGATGGGAACATTTGGTGATATATAAACACTGAAGATCTGAATGTCATTTACTACTACCCATACATATCCCTTACCATTTCCACTTCTCATTACCCTAAGATTCCCGTCTACTACTTTGATCACTGAGTCACATTTCTCGTCCTTATACCATCTGTTTTCTTCTACTTTCTTTTTATTAGGTTCGCTAATTAACACTATACTAATGGATTGGTCCAAAATCGCTTTTTCTAAGAGACAGTGAGCTCCAGGTGACCTATTTATATTACATTGTAAAAATTTTACCATTTATTAATTATTATTATTATTTTTTTTTTATCCTCTTTTAATTTTCTTCCCCCCCATTATTTATATGTTCCGTTCTTTCACTCATTTCTGCATCTTTCATACTTTCTATTTCCCTCTGTCTCATATTTTGGTAAATTTTACTTGTTGCTTCCTCAATTATTCTCTTATAAGTAGGACAGAGACTGGAGTCACACCTATGTGCTTCTTTATTACAAGTGGTACAAAAACTTCGATTTTCACAGTCCCTTATCAGGTGTCCCACTTTAGTACAATTTAAACATTTTTTCTCCCTTTTCTCTGCCTTACATATATCGGAATGATGTCCCAGGTGCAGGCAGTTATAGCACATTATCACATCAACCTTCGGTTTTACCCTGCATCTGGTCCACCCTAACTTTATATCTCCTTGTCTGAGCAATACTTCCGCTGCTCCTGTGGGCATGCTCACTGTAGCTATTTGCGTGACTGATTTTCCCTATGTCTTGGGCTTACTGCTGGAATAATGGGGCTTTAAAAGTCTTAATCGGGCAGTATAAATAAGGCGATATTATTATTTATTTATTTTTATTTTATTTATTTAGAAACTCTTTATTAGTAAGTAGAACATATATACAGACAAATAATGGTAAAAATTAAATATAAAAATTGACAGTATTAATAATATAAACAAGGAAAAAAAAAGAAAAAAAACAAAACAAAATATATACATATGTCCTAACTAAAGGGCGGGGTTATTGCCTATGGCAATCTCTTCCACCCAACCCTTGTTTTATTATTATTGATGTTTTATTTTTTAGGTCGCAATGGCGCGAGCAACTTCTACACAAGCGTGACGTCATCGATAAGAAAATCACTGATAAGAGGAAGTCAGTGGAGGAGGAGGAGAGGAAGAAGGAGGAGGAGAGGGGGAAGGCGGCTAGTGCGTGGAGTAACGCTTACAACGCGCTGAGCAGTGCGCCCACCACTAACTGGTTGGGCGCACAGACTGGGCCGCCCGGGGCCAACAATGCGCCCCTCCAGTTTATGAACCGCACGACGGGTGAGGGGAATTTTATTTTTAATAAAATAATGCTTTTTCTTTGTGATATTATGTCACAATTTTTAGTGGGTAGCGCAGAATCATAGGACTTTAACACTTTAATTTACAATATCTTGTATTATTTTTTGCCTAAGATTCTGCCACTGGTCGCTGCTTCACATTAAAGCAGCTACTCATTTTTCCTCACGAGGTATGAGTGGACCCCGAACATCCAAGTACAGAGCAGAAAAAATCCTCCCCCGCTGGGAATCGAACCCAGGTCACCATGTGTGTAATGCCTAGCGCGCTAACTCGCTCTGCCACAGTGACTACTGAATTTTTTTTTTTCACTGATAAGAAGAAGTCACTGGAGGAGGAGGAGAGGAAGAAGGAGGAGGAGAGGGGAAAGGCGGCGAATGCGTGGAGTAACGCTTACAACGCGCTGAGCAGTGCGCCCACCACTAACTGGTTGGGCGCACAGACGGGGCCGCCCGGGGCCAACAATGCGCCCCTCCAGTTTATGAACCGCACGACGGGTGAGGGGAATTTAATTTTTTTTTTTTTTTTTTTTTTTCAAGGTACTTTATTTGTATTTTTATAAATCAACAAACATTTTATCAAAAATAACAAAATGAAAGAACAATAAAAAATAAACAAAAAATTAAAAATGTTCATCAATTTTTATGAATATATTAAAAATAGTATTTAAAGTTTAGGTGAGGTCCAATGTGCAAAGTTGCATGTGTTGGACCTATATTACTATGTATCTCAAATCATATTGAGGTACATAGTAATATAGTACAATAATAGTACTCTTTAGTGGAAGCTAACCGCTAGGCAAGGTTAGTGCTCAAAACATTTTCTACCACCTAACTTTCAGAGTCTTATTATTATGTGGTCTCAAACTCAAATAAATGAGCAAAAATGAAAGCATTGGTTGGGATCCGATTGTTTACATTACAAATCTAGTACCTTAACCACATTGACTGCTAATACTTGGTATGACATACATACATTTCTTGTCCATGTGTGTGTGTCATAGTGGTGGAAGGATTGATACGATTATTTAACCTTTTGGACGCCCAGAAGCAATGTTCTGGGTTCCTTCCATGTCCTGTGTTTAGTCCAAGTGTATTTGTTTAAATTGACAGAATTAGATACATGTCAACATAAGGATAATACTAGGTATCAAAAAACAAAACTAGCAGATCAAATCATAATTCCAAGAGCTCAGACAAAATTTTATGAGAAAGGTGATACAATAACAGGTATCAAGCTTTATAATAGAATCCCAAGTGAAATATTTTTTTTTTAAATAGAGCCCTTTTCAAAAGACCAATAAAGAATGTGTTATAAGATAAAGTACCATATTGTTTTGATGATTTATATAATATTTTCTAAGAAGATGTTGTTGGATCTCTAAGTAATTTATAAACTGTTACCATACCCTTTTTTTAACTTAACTTATCTTTATTTGTCTGTCCCGGTAGCTCAGTGGTATAGGCGACACTCTATGAATCCACATGTTCCAGAGGTCGTGGGTTCGAAACCTAGCTGGGACATGACATGTTATCCTCCCAATTGGGATTTTTACCACATAATAATATGTCTTGGGCTTACTGCTGGAATAATGGGGCTTTAATAGTCCTAATCGGGCAGTATAAATAAGGCGATATTATTATTATTATTATTATTATACCTACATTATGTTACTGTATACTTATTACCAGTTTTTATACTATAAAATCTCTCTTTGCATTCCTATGAATTTACTAACTCTGGCTTTTTATAATGTAATATTTTATGTCTAAATATTATTATGTACAATCAGCCTCCGTGGCGTAACGGTTGTGACTACTGCCCGTAGTCCACAGATCCTGAGTTCGATTCCCGGTTAGAGCAGACTTTTCGCACAGAAAATTCTGTTCCCTCCGAACATGTGAGGCTGGTAATTCCGGCCCTACCCAGACATTAACCTAATGTGGGTAGCTGGTACGATTCCCAGCGAACGGACGGTAAAACCCCCGTCCTGTCTATCTCAAGTCAGGACGTTAAAACCAAATAGAATCAATGGACTTGAAAGGAGCCTAGATATTGGATCTGGGCGTCCATATAATCTTCACCACCGTGATTTAGGTAGCAATACCTATCTCACGGACACTGAATTATTATTATTATTATTATGTACAATAAAAAACAAATTCAATTTAATTCTAAATGAGACACCCCCTGTATGACCGAGTATCTTGGTGCGTACTTAGAAGAATTCCTTAGGGAGAGAGCCACAAAACTTGTAAAAAAAAAAACTAAAATAAATATACATAAATAAAGAGATGCTATACTAAACTGTTAGCGTAACGGGACTTCCTGTCTCGAGCCGACAGTCTAAATAAAGCACTACTATACTATACTATACATTATTACAGGTGGCGTCTCGCAAATCCCCGGTCTCGGCGACTCCAAGTCTGACGCGTCCAAAGGCGGCCCGGGCTCTTCCCAGCCGGGCGACAAGCCCCTCGACAACACCAAGCCGCTGTGGACCTCGGACAACGCGCCCTTCAATTTCCCGACGCCCGCCGCCGCCGCCGCTCCTGCCACACCGGCGGCGGCGGCGGTGCCACCGGCAAACCCGTACGCCCAGAGCTACCCGGGTATGCCGGGAGCCACGGGCGGTTTCCCGGGTATGCCGGCGGGGTACGGCATGATGATGCAGAACCCCGCCGCTGGGTACAACCCGATGATGCCCTACCAGTATCCAGGTGGGTGACCGAATTTTTGATGTTCAATAATAAAAAATTGTCTGGTTGGGGACTATAAACAGGGAGTAGACCAGCAGTCTGGCTGGGGGACTATAAACAGGGAATAGACCAGCATTGGCTCGGTTCTGGGGGCCCTTGTCAATTATTAGCCTCCTTGTAAAGACAGTGGTAGAAGTGCTGAGTCATTCCTCCACTGTCTGGCTACCATCGTTCACGATGACGCCACCCTATGATGATTCATAAATTAAGTTAAGCAACATCCAGCGAGCTTAGGACTTGTGTGGTTGACCATTCAAAGGTAAACTAGCGCTAAATCGACGAACTACCTTTTTCAGTGCGAGATTAGTAACCAAACCGAGGTTTCGTAAATTTGTTAGAACCAGCCATTGGACCTGGCTGGTTTTTTTTTTTTTAAATAGTAAATGGAATATTGTGGAGAAAAAAATTATACCCAATAGGGAAAACAGCCATTGGCACTTGATTATTTTCCCAGGTAGCACTCGGGTGTATACTTACTGTACTCGTTGTATTGCAGGCATGATGGCGCCTCAGTATCCCGGTGCCGTCGCCGGCAGTACGCCCGCCGCCCCTGGTGCACCCAACCAGCCCACCGGCCAGCAGCCAGGCTACCCCCAGTTCAACCAGCAAGCCCCGGGTAACCAGCCGGGCCCCGGCCAGTACCCAGGGGCGGGCGGCCCTCCCGGTCAGAACCCTCACTACCAGGGCCCCAACACACAGGGAGGCGCTAACTCACAATATCAAGGCGGCGCTAACTCACAATACCCCGGGGCCCCCAATTCACAATTCCCTCCCGGTCCTAATTCGCAATTCCCTGGTGGCCCGGGCGGTCCCAACTCCCAATACCCGGGCGGCCAGAATCAGAACATGAGCGGCCCCCCGCCCAACATGGGTATTCCGCCGCCAGGCGCGCCCCGCAAATCACGGTTTTCCGAGGCCACAGAGCAGAACGAGTTCGGCGCCCCTGGCGAGGCCAACGCGAGACCTGGCCCTGGTGGCATGGGCGGCCCTCAGAGGGATAATTCAAGCGGCCCGTATGGAAACAACAGGGGCGGTCCTCACGGAGATAATGCAAGCGACCCGTATGGAAATAATAGGGGCGGTCCTCACGGGGATAATGCAAGTGGGCCGTATGGGAACAACATGGGCGGGCCCCGAGGAAACAGTAACCTAGGGCCGCCTGGAGGCCGCAACTCCTTCGGCAATGCTGCTCCCCCGCAGTCTCGCTACGTGGATAAGTACGCCAAGAAGTACGAGGAAGATGACGAGACGGAGTTCGAGAATTACCACCAGAGGTTCGCGGCGGAGGATGGAGCTGAGGAGGAGTGGAGGGGGCCCGGGGGAGGCAATGGCCCGGACAGATTCAACAAGGGAGGCCAGGACTTCGGATTCGGATCCAGAGATAAGTTTGGAGGCGGTTCAGACGGATTTGGTGGCAACCGGAATAGTTTCGGTAACAACCGAGACAACTTTGGTAACAACCGAGACAATTTTGGTAACAACCGCGATAGTTTCGGTAGTGATCGCAATAATTTTGATAACCGTGATAGTTCAAGAAACAGCCAGGATAAATTCGGTAACAATTCGGAAGGCTTCGGTAATCGGAACAATAATTTTGGCGCTAAAAATGGTGGTAATGATTTCGGTCTGGGAACTGGCGCTCGGAACAGTTTTGGCTCACGCGACAACAGTTTCAGCGGGGGTCGGGGCGATGGGTTTGGTGGTCCCGGCAACAGCGGCCCGCCGGCGAGAGATTTCTCGGGTCGTGACAGTTTCGGCCCGAACAAAGGGCCCAGAGGTCCGTCTCGTTTTACCCCCATGGAAGAAGATCAGTTTGGCGGTCCGGCACCCCCAGGCCCACCGGGTATGAAGGGCGCACCCCCACCAAGTAAAACCCGCTGGGGAGCCGCGAACGAAGTAGAAAATCAACCTCCGAAAAAACCGGTGCCCCCCGACCCGACCTCGCTTGACACCAAGCCTCGCACTTGCATCGTCGTGGAGTACAATCACCGGAAGGTTCCTGCGGCCATGTCTATAGAACTGATCAAAGGCTACAACGAGCCGTACAAAGGTCCGATCCACGTGTTCGAATATTCCCACGGCGCCAACAAGAAGGAGTTTTTTCGGCAGCGAGCGGCATCGCCTAGTCACCCCAGTCGGAGACGATCGCCGCTCAGAGAAAAATTCACATCTCCGACACTGACACCGAGAGAGGGTCGCCTGACGGCACACACCAACCTCCATCCGGCACTGAGAGGCAGTGACGCCTGGAACACGAGAGAGGGCTGTCCAAGTCCGGACCAGTGGACGGACAGGCGTGCTGCTAGAGACAAACGCAGTCCTGACAGACAGCCAGGCAGATGGGGGGACAGGGACGCACTCAGCCCTCAGAGACGTGCTGACAGGGAGAGAGTCAGCCCTGACAGACGTGTTGATAGAGAGAGACGTAGTGCTGAGAGACGACTAGATAGGCGAAGTCCTGACAGACGACTAGACAGAGAGAGGCTCAGCCTTGAACGACGCGTTGATAGACTCAGCCCGGAACGTCGTGGAACTCGAGAAAGACTGAGCCCAGACAGACGACTCGATCGAGAGCGACGAACAGACAGACCTGCCGAGCGACGCTTTGAGAGAGACAGGCGAAGTCCTGACCACAGGGGGCGGGGGGGGAGAGAGCAGGGGAGGGAGCAGCGATCCCCCGAGGTGATAGACGTGGAGGCGCGACTCAGCGACCTTGAGGAGCGTCTGGCGGAACAGCGGCGCATCCTGGCGGAGAAAGCGCGCAACATGGAACAGAAGAAGATCGCCATCGAAGACCTGCTGGAGCCCCCGGCCCGTGAGTCACGGCCTGGCCGCATCGTCATCTTCCTGCGGGGCCCACCCTGCTCGGGGAAATCTTTCCTCGCCAAAATCATCAAAGACAAAGAGTCGCAGTACGGCGGGGCGCAGAACATGCGGATTCTTTCCCTCGACGACTATTTCATGACGAACGAGGTGGAACGGGAAATCAAAGACGAACGCGGGTTCACGAAGAAAATCAAAGCGTTTGAGTACGAGTACGAAAAAGAGCTGGAAGACACGTATCGAACGAATCTGGTGAAATCGTTCAAGAAGAACATTAACGACGCGTACTTTTCGTTCGTTATCGTAGACGCGTGCAACGATAAGCTGAGTCACTACGCGGAGATGTATGTGCACGCCAAGAGCAAGGGCTTCGCGGTGTATATAGCGGAGACCACGCGAGACGTGGCGTTCTGTGCGGCTAACAATGTGCATGCCAGGAGCGAGGCGGACATTCAGGCCATTGTGAACGGGTTTGAGGCAACTCCCAAGGAGCAGGTAATAATATCGCCTTATTTATACTGCCCGATTAGGACTATTAAGTCCCATTATTCCAGCAGTAAGGCCAAGACATATTATTATGTGGTAAAATCCCAAATGGGGGATAACTTGTCATGTCCCGGCTGGGTTTCGAACCCACGACATCTGGATTCTCTGGATTCACAGAGTGCCGCTGAGCTTTATCACTGAGCTACCGGGACAGACTGTATGATTATTGACAGGTAATGATTATTGTAATATGTATTACGATTTGTTTTCATATTTTTAGTCCTTTAACCTCGAGATAAAGACCGCATGGCCTCTAACTTTTTACTATAACGCTCATGATTCGCGTACACTAGATTTTGATGAAAAAATGAAAAAAAATATTTTTTGGGTTCTGATATTTAAAAAAAAAAAACCAAAAAAATGCAAAAAATAAGGTGTTAAACTTGACTGACACTACTGATTTTTTTTTCTTTCTTTTTTGTTTTAAAAAAGAAAGGTACTACAGTTCTTTCAGTCTCCGCTGATTTTCATTTGTTCCACTCCTCCCAGGTCCTCCTGGACACAACCAGTCTGCTGCAGAGCGCCGAAATCGAAGACGTGGAAATGGAGGACGTCGAAAATAACGACGTCGAGACCGATGAAGTCGCAGTCGTCCTCCCCGGTGAGACGGATGACGTGCTCAGCGGGTTGAGTGATGACGACGATGACGTGATGGAGATTGGAGACGCGTCCTCCTTCACCATTCCTTCCAAGTGGGACAACATTGATCACAGTATCGGGGAGATCAAGGCGAAGCTGGACGGGCTTTGCCGAAAGCCGGCCAGGTAATTTTTCGTAATTCTGGTAATCCAGAGGTCGCGGGTTCGAGACCCAGCCGGGAAAAGTAATGCCAACTCATGATTTGCGATCTCGATTTTGACTACTTATTTCCATTTTATTCTCATTAATATCTTCTTGAATGAAGATCAAGAAAATCTTGTATTGAGGACAGGCGCGGCTGGTGGGAAAATGTTTTGGGGGTGCTGCCACATGAACGGGACTAAAATGGGATTTATAGAGTCAGTATCTAAAGAGTTCGAGTTTGTTTACCATGCCAATCATATTATAATTATGCATTACTTATTCTAGAAATGTGTGATAATTTTCACTATTTACGAGCTAGGACTTGGAAAAATCCTCTCACTCTCTTTTTCGTCTGGGCGTCCCGCAGTTCCGCAGCTCCTTAGCACCGGCCACGCCTGATTGAGGATAGAACTATGTTTCCTACATACGATGACCTCTTTTTCTTTTCTCTCTCTCTCTCCCTCTAGATCTCTTCGGGAGTGGCTTTTTTTCTCTCACTAATATCTTCTTGAAGGAAGATCAAGAAGATCTTGTATTGAGGATAGAACTATGTTTCCTACATACATACGATGAATGTCACAAAAGATCTATGTAAGGTCGCAGTGACAAAGAGCTTTCGAAGCCGATGATAGCCCTACCTTTACCAATAATAATAATAATAATAATAATAATAATAATAATAATAATATCTCCTTATTTATACTGCCCGATTAGGACTATTGTGTCCCATTATTCCAGCAGTAAACCCAAGACGTATTATGTGGTAAAAATCCCAAATGGGAGGATAACTTGTCATGTCCCGGCTGGGTTTCGAACCCGCGAACTCTGGAATCTCTGGATTCACAGAGTGCCGCCTTTACAGGGTGTCTACTGGTCAGGGAAAACGTGGAAAACCTGGAATTGTCAGGGAATTTTTCGAGACCAAAAAAGTCAGGGAAATGTCAGGGAATTTTGTGAAAAAACACCAAAAGTCAGGGAATTTTGTGAGAAAACACCAAAAGTCAGGGAATTTTTTTCAAGATCCAATTTTGTCATGAAAATGATAAAAAAAAAAAAATCGCCTGCGGCGCCACTGTAATCCAGGCAGTGTGATAATGTTTCTTTGGTAAGAAACACTAAACACTCAACCACTTTTTGATAAGATTAACAAAATTTTAGCAGGTTTTTTTTTTTTCAGGGTTTTCCCTGAAAGTTCTTTAATTTTCTTTAGGGTTCCTATTTTGCTGTTGATTTTTTTATGTTTAAACTTTCCTTATCCCATAATGAGAAATGTATTGTATTCGGCGAAATTTCAAAATATATAAGAATACTAGCGGGCTACGCCCGCTTCGCGTGGCCAAGGCATGGCCACCGCCGCTGCATAAGTTTTTTATGGTTATTGAAGCACTTCTTTATACACCAGGTTGTTATGCCATCTGGCTGTAACACAATGAGGGACTTGGCAGACCTTACTCTTGAAAAGGCAACATAGAGCTGACCGTGGGAGAAGCAATCGTTCTAAGGTCAATTCCAGCTAGCTCAAGAGTTTGCCCCTGTGCCTTATTTATCGTCATGGCAAAACATAGTTTTCTGGGGAATTGAACTCTTTTGAAATTAAAGTGGTAGTCGGAAATCACATTAGAACCCAAGAGAGAGATGGGAGGGCACTACAACGAAATCAGTAGGTGCCCTACAGCGCCGCACTTGAAGTAATGATATTTTTCGGTTCCAAGTGCGGTTAGCTTTTAGAGAAGGTCGGTTTTTAGTGGGTGGAAATCCCACACCCCAGGCAGGATCTGGGTGTCTTTGAAAGATTTTTTCCTGCCTTCCATTAAAAAAAAAGAACCCAAGTGTATAGTTGCTAATGAACAGATTAAATGAGCACACAAATATCTCAGTGGTTAAGCACTCGCTTACGATGCGGAAGGTCCCGGGTTCGAACCCCCGCGCCGACAAAAATAATCCTGTGTACATATACCGTTTCACCTGCACCAGCCCCTGTGAATATAACTGCCTCGATAATGTTTTTTTTAAGGATGTAATTTGAAGCCGCGTGCCGTTACACAATTTCGGGGGTCTCAGATTTCTTAGTAATATTATTGGTGCTCCAACCTTAAGGCATAGCCGATGGGGTGGCAAGCCAGGAGGATTTAGTGTATTAACACTTTGTGTGCCACGTCGCTCAATATGAGCGACAGCGACTTCCCGCTGGGGCCACGTCTCTCATTTTGAGAGACACTAGACCTCACTTTGAAGCAATGTCTCTCAGTATGGGCCACAAAGTATGGGCCACAGAGGTAACAAAGTGTCTCTGAATATGAGCGATGTGGCCCCCCATGAAAAACAAACTTGCTGGGGGCCACGTCGCACATATCGAGAGACAATCCTTTGTATCGTGGCCTCAGGGGAAAATCACGATTTTGGGCTTGGCGCACAAAGTGTTAAGAAATTCGGTTGGGTAATGGATGGCTTCTTCCTCTTCCACAACAGTGTAAGTTGATTCGTAAGTTGATAGTTCAGAAGGCATTCTTTTTAATAAGTCATTATTAATTTCCAGAGCATTATCATTCTTTGGTGTTAGTATGGCCCTTATCTTTAGCCAAACATGGTCAACAACACTTGGGTCATCTAGATTGGAGTAGATAGTGTCTAGGAAGGTGTTGTCATCGACTAATAACTGACAGTGTTCGGTAGGAATTACAATTTTTTCATTTTGTTCAGGTAACTGTCCATCACCTATCCGAAGCAAACGCTTTGAAAAAACTTCTGCATTTTGATCAGCGTGAAGGTGTACACGCATATTCAACTTTAAAGAAAGAACAGTTATCTGTGGCCACAAAATGGATGATTTTAAACATGTCTTCACTTCGTCAGCTCTTGTTCCACGTGGAACAACGGGTAAAGTTTGTCTAAAATCTCCAGACAGTAGCACAGTTTTACCACCCATAAGATTTTTAACACCACGAATGTCTTGTAGAGTACGGTCCAGTGTCTCTAAGCCAGTTTTATGAGTCATTGTACATTCATCATATACGATCAACTTGAAATCCCTGAGGACTTTGGCCATATCACTTTGCTTTCCAATAATACAGCTTGGTGTATCTACTGAATTTAAATTGAGCGGCAATTTCAAAGCAGAATGAACAGGCCTCCTTCTATCAGTGTGGCGGCAATACCGGACGATGCAACAGCAATGGCAATATTTCCATCTTTGCGTATTGTAGCTAACAAAAGGTTTATTAAGAATGTTTTTCCAGTTACACCTGGAGCATCTAGGAAGAACAAATTATTACCTACAGAATCAAGAGATGAAGTGACGCTCTGAAGTACAGTTTCATACACGTATCTCTGTTCACTATTGAGTAATGGCACTTTTTCAGAGACGAAAGACCTCATTTGAAACGTGTTGTATGAAATTTCTGCCAAATAAGTTCTGTTGGTAATAATGTTCACATTGCTTGCGCATCATCAAGTAACAAACCCATGGCTAGGCATGCAGCATGGAACGAAGGGTATTCAATGCCGCCTACCATTTTGAGGCTTCTGAATGAAGTAGGTCCTCGCACTTTATGTAGAAGTAATCGTAGGTAGAAACATTCTGAGTCATTCGGATGTACGGTATAAATTTTACCAAGAACCTGGTCTTTTTTTACAACCGGATGTCCTGGAACAATTGATCTTTTTTTTCCTTCTTTGGAACACATAAAATGCTGGTACTTCATTATAAAAAAGAGTCTTTGCAAATTTATCCTAGTTGCATAGTTGGAAAAACGCAATTAATGTTGTTTTAGGAGGGTTGTCAATTCTCTGTTGGACATTTTCGGTTGTAAAAACTACCCTTTGTCCATTTTCAAAGTGGACGGCCAAATGTATGACAGGAGAGTATCTTTCATGAGTCGAAAAACATAGTATTCGCCATCCAGCTTGACCACAAGTTGAGAACCCCTATTTTCTTTAAAAATTTGTTTCTTATTATTCCCCTACATCACAAAAAAAGCTGTCTGCCAAATTTCAAGTCATTCGGCTCAACCGTTTTGAGAATCTTGCAAGACGCAAAAATGTCTACTTTTGTCAATAAGTTGAGGACTCCTGTTATCTTTGAAAAACCCTTTCATAGTAAGCTTCTTCATCACTGAAAGAAGTTTTCTGCCTATTTTCAAGTCATTGAGCTCAACCCTTTTGAGAATCTGACAACACTCTAAAAATGACTAATTTTGACCATAAGTTAAGAACCCCTGTTTCTTTTTTAAAAAATCCGTTCTTAGTACGCCCCTACATCATAAGGAAAAGCTTCCTGCAAAATTTCAAGTCAATCGGCCCAGCCGTTTAGGCTCTGTGTTGATTATGAATAAATGTTAATTTTTGGCCATAAGTTGAGAACCCCTGTTTCCTTCAAAAAATCCGTTCTTAGTACGCCCCTACATCATAAGGAAAAGCTTCCTGCAAAATTTCAAGTCAATCGGCCAAGGCGTTTAGGCTCTGCGTTGATTATGAATAAATGTTAATTTTTGGCTATAAGTTGAGAACCCCTGTTTCCTTCAAAAAATCCGTTCTTAGTACGCCCCTACATCAGAAGGAAAAGCTTCTTGCAAATTTTCAAGTCAATCGGCCTAGCCGTTTAGGCTCTGCGTTGATTATCAATAAATGTTAATTTTTGGCCATAAGTTGAGAACCCCTGTTTCCTTCAAAAAATCCGTTCTTAGTACGCCCCTACATCATAAGGAAAAGCTTCCTGCAAAATTTCAAGTCAATCGGCCCAGCCGTTTAGGCTCTGTGTTGATTATGAATAAATGTTAATTTTTGGCCATAAGTTGAGAACCCCTGTTTCCTTCAAAAAATCCGTTCTTAGTACGCCCCTACATCATAAGGAAAAGCTTCCTGCAAAATTTCAAGTCAATCGGCCAAGGCGTTTAGGCTCTGCGTTGATTATGAATAAATGTTAATTTTTGGCTATAAGTTGAGAACCCCTGTTTCCTTCAAAAAATCCGTTCTTAGTACGCCCCTACATCAGAAGGAAAAGCTTCTTGCAAATTTTCAAGTCAATCGGCCTAGCCGTTTAGGCTCTGCGTTGATTATCAATAAATGTTAATTTTTGGCCATAAGTTGAGAACCCCTGTTTCCTTCAAAAAATCCGTTCTTAGTACGCCCCTACATCATAAGGAAAAGCTTCCTGCAAAATTTCAAGTCAATCGGCCTAGTCGTTTAGGCTCTGCGTTGATTATGAATAAATGTTAATTTTTGGCTATAAGTTGAGAACCCCTGTTTCCTTCAAAAAATCCGTTCTTAGTACGCCCCTACATCATAAGGAAAAGCTTCCTGCAAAATTTCAAGTCAATCGGCCCAGCCGTTTAGGCTCTGCGTTGATTATCAATAAATGTTAATTTTTGGCCATAAGTTGAGAACCCCTGTTTCCTTCAAAAAATCCGTTCTTAGTACGCCCCTACATCATAAGGAAAAGCTTCCTGCAAATTTTCAAGTCAATCGGCCCAGCCGTTTAGGCTCTGCGTTGATTATCAATAAATGTTAACTTTTGGCAATAAGTTGAGAACCCCTGTTTCCTTCAAAAAATCCGTTCTTAGTACGCCCCTACATCATAAGGGGAAGCTTCCTGCAAATTTTCAAGTCAATCGGCCTAGCCGTTTAGGCTCTGCGTTGATTATGAATGAATGTAAATGGATTTTATATATATAGATAATTTGTGTATTTCTCTTTTAACATTCCTAACACATTCTTGGTAAGAGCTACCGTTAGCAAACTTTGATCAAATTTACAAGAAAAGAATAAAATTGGAGATTTTTTAGCAATAGCGTAGTCTTGTGATGATCACACTAGATTTTACTTCCGATAAATTTTTAATATTAGAAATCGGAAGTATTGTGTTCGTTTTTGTAAAAATAAATATGTTTTGCTCCGATTTCATATTTGTCGACGTTTCATAACCCCCTGAGCAAATTTGGTTTTGTGTAGGTCTGTTAAAAGTATTCCTTGTAACGCGCAAATCTCGGAAACTACTCAACAGATTTTGATGAAATTTTGCACACATATAGGAGACATTCTGTAGATGGTCCCATTTTAAATTCATCAAATTCGTACGAGCGGTTCTGGGTAAAAGAGACCATGCGCCTGACCACTAACTTTTTACTTAAACGCTTATATCTCGTGAACGGTACACCCAATTTTGATGAAATTTTGTATTGTTCTACATAGGCTATCTATATTTATTTTTTAATTAATTATAATTTAACTCTGATATTTAAGAAAATCCGAAATTTTGGACAAAAAAGTCAAAAAATAAGGACCACGACTTGCTGATACAGAATTTTCTGTAGAATCTAGAATGTAGAAAAAACGGTATTCTACCATATGAAACAAATTTGAAGAAAATCGGTTCAGTCGTTTTGGAGATACAAGTAATTTTGTATAAAATCTCAAAATTGGCACGTGTTTACAATGTGAAACATCACAAGGGAGTATTGTTTCTATAATTGGCAATGTTTTTTATTTTAAAAAAAAGCAAGGAGCCAAACACGTTTTCTAAATATATGACATGTCTATAATTTGCATATTTACTATTATTTTAATATGCATTACCTTTTGTGTACTAATAATCAATCAGTACATGAGTAAGCAATTTGTACATAATATCCACCTATTCAACATCCTGCTGATGTCTATTCCTCAGTACTAAATGTTTATATCGTAGAACGTAACAAAAAACTCATTTAATTGATTTAGAAAAAAAGTTTGGTTGGGTGGTCTTATATAATATGAGGTTTTATATAATATAGTTAATATACATATAATGTCTCCTTAAAAAAGTAGACTGGAAAAACTGGAAAAATGGTCTGGAAAACCTGGAAAAGTCAGGGAATTTTACTTTGACCATTTAGTAGACACCCTGCTTTACCACTGAGCTACCGGGACAGAGACAGCTACATACGATGACCTCTTTTTTTTCTCTCTCTCCTCCTTTTAGATCTCTTCGGGAGTGGCTTTTTTTTCTCACTAATATCTTCTTGAGGACAGAACTATGTTTCCTACATACAATGAATGACCTCTTTTTCTCTCTCTCCCCCTCCAGATCTCTTCGGGAGTGGCTGCACGGGGACGACGGCGGGGAAGAGCAGCTGTCGATTTACAACAGCTCGCGCGAGGGGGGCAAGGGGGGCGAGGAGGGGGGTAAGGGCGAGGGCGAGGGGGGTAAGGGGGCGGGAAAGCGGGGGTGGGCGGACATCGAGGAGAAGTTCGAGCAGGACAAGATGAAGGCGATCGGGTTCATTGTGGGCGGGACAGATTGGAACCGCATGATGGACCCCGAGTCTGGCAGTAACCGGCTCAACCAGACCAAGTACATTTGATAGCGGTGGCACGCGCGGCCAGATGATGGCGCGGGATTTCAATGAAGCGTCTTATTTCGGCCCGTGTGGATGAAGCAAATGTGTACAGTCGATTCCGGTGGATATACGAGAGCCAAGGTCATTTTTGGACACTTTACCCGTACGCCACGTCACTGACACTCATTCAAAGTAGCATCGACTCTGTCACACAATATGTGTGACGTGGCGTATAGGTTTAACATTGTGTCACACATATAGTGTGACAAGGCAGTCAATGTGTTAACACGTTGATCGCCAACGCTATAGAGTTACATTTTCCTCATCAGGGGCTCAAATGACACTCCAATGTCAGGTGAATTCACCTGACGTGGCGATCAACGTGTTAATGAAGCGTCGTCTCATTTCGGCCTGTGTGTGGATGAAGCAAATGTGTACAGTCGATTCCGGTGGATATGCGAGAAACCTATAAGGGAAAATAACAAATAACCTCTTTACAAGATAAACTAGGATATAAGAGAGAAAAAATCTGACCCTTTGAGTTCTCTTATATCCTGGTTTCTCTTATAAAGAGGTTATTTTTCCTTAAAAGAGATAACTTGGACCTTAAAATTGTGCTCTTATATCGATATAAGAGCACAATTTTAAGGTCCAAGTTATCTCTTTTAAGGAAAAATAACCTCTTTATAAGAGAAACCTGGATATAAGAGAACTCAAAGGGTCAGATTTTTTCTCTCTTATATCCTAGTTTATCTTGTAAAGAGGTTATTTGTTATTTTCCCTTATAGAGTAATAAATTGTACATAGAAATCGTTCTCTTATATTTATTACTGGCTGATCCACAACTGGCTCAGTTTGAAATCCTGCGTGTAATTTGGTCCTTCCGCGATGGGACACTTGTGATGATAAAAACTAGACCTCAAGCTGGAATACTACTACACCAAAAGTTTTTTTTTTTTTTACAGATAATATATTTCTGCCATTTGCAATCCAGAGGGCAAAGTACTCAGAATACTTGAGCAATTTCCTCTCTGAATTACAAGTGACATATTTTGGAATAAATGAATGGGTGAGTAGAAGAACCAGGAATGTCAAAAATCGATTTTTTTTTCTTCGTAGAATAAGAAAGAATGCACTCTTTTCTATCATCTCTGTGAATATGAAGGAGAAATACCCCTTAAAAGTATAATTTTTTTCGATTTTAAAGTGGGGGAAGCGGAAAAAAATCTGATTTAAATCAAGGAATGTAACAAAATCACTGACCACTTTTGCTAGCGGTATTAGTACCTAGTTGTGAGAATCTTGTCGAATAACAAGGAATGTAAAATTTAATTTTATTATACTCATTAGCATCAGGAAAGCAAAAATAAGACAAATCTTATTTCTGCTTTCCTGAAAAGTCGATTTTTGACATTCCTGGTTCTTCTACTCACCCATTCAAATATGATCGAGCCTTTGGTTCTCCTAGTATACCGATTAATTTTCATTTCATGATTGAAGAATTAAAATCAGACGAAGAATTTAAATAAACATCTCAAGTATACTGTAGTTTTCATTGGAGATTGAGACCACATAATAATAAGACTCTGAGGGTTAGGTGGTAGTAAATGCTTTGAGCATTATAACCTCGCCTCGTGGTTACCTTCCACTCAAGAGTGTTATTTTTATTTGACAGAGAAATGGTGTAAGTTTTCAACCGTTCATATTTTACTGAATCTAGTAGGTATGTTTTACCTAAAATAGAAAATTTATTGTTAGCAAACAACAACAAAAACTATTTATTTTCTGTGCCGAACCCACCTTGATCAGTAAGACGGCAGACTCGTAAACTCCCGAGGTCGGTGGTTCAAGTTTCATGTGTGACAAATATTCAAGTTTGAGTTGTTTTGTGATAAACATAATAACATTTTTACCTGACTTTTTTTTGGACTTTGGATCTGAGCGTCCATATAATCCTCTCACCACCGTGATTTAGGTATCTGCTCCTATCTCACGGACACGGATATTATTATTTTTTAAATCCAAGAGCCGAATTATAAAACAAGCTTAAAGTTAAGAAGTATAGTTATCATAGTTGTGTTAATCACTTTCGTGCTATCACAACTACTCAAACTCGCTTTACTAAAACTACGTTGAAACCGGGACATGAGAACCACCGACTTCCTAGTTATAAGTCCGCCGCCTTATCGATCAAGCCACTGAGGTCGGTCTAAAGTTAAGAAGTTGTTAACCTGGCCTGATTTCAAAAGCACTCTCACTCAAAACCTTTTCAACCGTCAAATTTCGTTCCAATAACCCAACCAGAGTGCCGTTTGAAAGGGAGATTAGGGATTTTGAGAGTGCTTTCTGGATGAGACTCAGGAACTCAGTTGTTGGAGCTTCACAATTCAAAAATGAAATGGACAAAGCATAGAATTATTAATTATGAAAATAAAAAAGATTTTGCCTTCAAACGCTGTTATTGAAATGATTTGAAGATAGAAAACACTTGGCTTTTTTAGCTTTACTTAATTATTAAAAGAAAAAAATTAACAATTAAGTAAAACAAAAAAAGCCAAGTGTTTTCCATCTTCAAATTATTTCGATGTATATTTGTTTTACCAAGAGTTGTGTAAACTATAAGATTTTCCTGAGAACTTATATATTTCGCTGTTATTGAATTCCAACCTGAAAAATTATTTTAAAGAACAAAAAACAATGAGAATTTGGTTCGGAAGCATCACATGGATTTGAAATTTATTTTCGTACAAATAACATGAAGGGGACAATCAGTATGGCACATACGTAAACACAAAAATAATAATTGACAACCGGAATCAGTTAGAATTGTAGCTATAATTTACACTCGAGCTCTCTATAAAATAATAAACATGGTATTAAAATATGGTATAAACGTAAAACTGGGTATTAAGTTAAAATTTATTTAAAAATATTGTGCGTTAAAATGAATCATTTAATTAATATAAAGAGTTGAACTCCGAAGAAACTTTACCAGTACATAGTAATTATAACCAAGAAAGAAAATTTTGTGGAATGGGCATAGTTTCGTACATAAATTACATGTTCAAACAAAATCTTGGCTTTTAATATTTTTTTAAACATATTTTTCATAAATTTCACTTGCCTAAGACCATTCTGATATAATTAATAATCTGAAAACAATCTAATAATGCTCAATAATTTATTGTACCTACAAACACTATTAATATTATTATTTATTATTAATAATAATTGTAAATCTAATAAAGGCAAATCTTTAGAAGTAAAGCTATTAAGCCCAGAATTACAACAGATTATTTAATATGATTTTTTTTTAAATCTGTGGAGCTCCCGCTGCCCCGGTCTCAAATAAATTTGATTTCCCTCAGTCATTAAAAAAAATAGTCTCTAATAATTTATTTTCCAAATATTCCTAGGTTGTATATTATTTATGTTGATTCAAAATATTCTAGGAAGAAAACTGGACTACAGCTTTGTGCTCTGAATGGATGATTTTTGTAAAAAAAAATAATATTTTTCTAGTTTTAAAAAAATATCTATTTAAAAAAAGAAGAAATACTGTAAAAATGGACGGCTTTTATCTTTGAAAACTACGAAACAGTATTCAATCTATCTCCATTACTAGGTGTTCGAAACTTCTGCCTATTAGATGATAAAAAGTCACATGATGTTTTCCTGTAAATATTTACTTTTTCACTATGTCTGCTCTTTTAATAATAAAAAAAACCACCCATAGATATTGAGTAATGTTGTTTTGGTGATCAATTTGTTTTTGTAATTTCTTTCCAGCCTTATTAATTTTTACTTTAATTCAAGCTAGACATTTACCTAATCCACCAATACAAGAAGTTTTTACCCCCTTTGTAAGCGCTCTAATAATAATAACACTCTAGTGAAATGTAGTAACCACCAGGCGAGGTTAATGCTCAAAGCATTTTCTACCACCTAACCCTCAGAGTATTATTATTATTATGTGGTCACAAAGTCAAACTACCCTACTAGAATTACCAGTGCACGCTCTAACCTTCGAGCGACAAAGAAGTTTTTAAAGTCAAGTTAGTTTAAAATGACGTTTTTCTCGGCTTGCACTTATTATCTGAACAAACAATAACTCAAAAGTTTAACTTGAACAAGCAGAAATGTGTCACCATAGATTTGTACAAAAATTCTGATTTTATTAAAGCTATAAAAAAAACTACACTCCTCGACAGAATTGATGTATTTCCATGTGATTGAAAAGTGACGTCACTTTTGTTTTGAATTAGAGCATCACAAGCATTAGTTTCCCTATTTAAAACAATATGCAAAATCTAGACTTGGAGGTACAGCAAAAACGTCTATTAGGGCGGAATTAATAGACGTTTTTGTTATACCTCTGTGGCGCTAAGTCACGGATTGCGTACTGTGTAAGATAGGGAAAACCGACGCTTCGCAATGACTTGTGAAATAGATTTTGTCTACTAATTTCGCCCTTAATGCACTTCGAAAAAGAGGTCAAACATCAGAATAAATTAACGTCATTGTTCTTCAGGTCCAATAAGTCAGTCTCTCTCAGTTTGACAGTCATTAGTCATTACATGTCAATGAGCCAAAACGTTAGATCTTAAATCACACACAAGCATTCGATGATTTATTGGACACTACCCTAACCGTTAGTGTCTAGGCTAAACCTAACCGTTTTGTCCACACAAACCTGCTACCCGCATTAACCTCACCCAGCCTGGGTTGGGCCCGATCGCCAGCATTATCACCTTCGAAATTAAGATGTGGACAAGTGACCCTTTTAGCCGGGATCCCTCTGAGCGCAACATTTTCTTTTGAAACTTTTCGCAGCATTTTGTCCCAAATTTAGAATAGAAAGACTTGCGAAGCAATGTTTCCGTCTGTGAGATTCAATCTCATTTGATTCTAAAAGGAGCGGAGCATGAAATGCTTCGCAACGTTGCGAAACGGAATGTTGCTCTCCCTGAAATCCCGGCCCAACATTTCGCAGAAATCTACGACCAGACCCAAGCTGCCTGGAACTCATCAAAGTTCCACAAGTCAGGATGTCCTACGTGTTTCTGGTGTCGAATGTAACTCTTGGACCACTGGAAGGGGTCCACATTGGCTGGCTTTGAAGAGGCCGACGTCGCTGCGTCTTGAGAAGAAGAAAAAGTTCCGTCCATCCTGAAATCTTGAGAAGACAGCGCTTCTCTATCAACTCTGAAAGGTGGGCTCACGTCCATTCGTGAAGTCGGATGAACAATGGCGTCTCTCTGTGGAGGTAGATTTCCGTCGCTCCTGTCAGCGTTGTGCGCCGACGCGGTGAGATTACTTGCGTGGTGTCGCGGCCGGTAGTAGGGCGGCCCTGAGATCGCGATGAAGTCGCCATCTCCCTGACTGATCTTGACGTCGATAATGCCGCGGAACTGCTTCGTGAAGTTGAGAAATCCAATCCCGGACCCAAACGTGGCTGGCTTTGGAACGTCCATGTTTGGGTTACGTTGATAGTCCGTCACAACAGGTCTAGGAGCGTCACTGTATGGCTTACCGTGATAGAGATGTTTGGAGCTTTTGAATTCGATATCAATTTTTGGTACGACTTTGTAGTTCACATGAGCAGTGTTTGAATTGGAAGAGTTTTCTGAAGGCTTTTCGAGGTGGTTCTTTGGTGAAGACTGTGAAGACAGTTTGGTTTTGGTAGGTTCGCTTTCCTCAGTGGAAGAATTTTCTAGAATTTTTTCCAGGTGTTTTTTCAGCGAAGAGATCTTGGTTTCAATAAAGTTATTTTCTGGGTAAGAATCAGAATTATTAAGGGTACTGTACGCCTTCAGCATTTTGATTAGCCCTAAACTACGGTCATCTACAATTGGACGAGACGGTTCATCTGTACTTGAAAGAGATCCAGGTTTACTAGACTGTTTAGAACTATTTGAACTACTATTCTGAGATCTTTGTGTGTCGTTGGTTTGATTATCACTCACGCTATTTCCCTCCTGAGATCTTGTACTTGAACTTGTTCGGTTATCTCCTGGATGAGAGTCAGAACTTTCATTGCTTGCATCACTAGACACTGTGTTGGACAGCACACTGTCACTGCCGTCAAGACGTTCCACATCATCTCTATTTTTGATTCTTTCAACATCTCTCCTCTCGACGTGACTATCTTTCAGTTTCTTCTGAGCATACACACCGCATATTTGTGCCTCCCTTGGTATTGACTGTCAAAGTTATTTCTCGTCGACTCTTCTTCAACCAGAGGTGTATTCCCAGAATTATTTTCCCCATCAGCTTCAATCTCTTCAAAGTCCTTCTTCACCTCCACAATGAGATCATTGTTTTCAATCGCAGCAGGACCAAGCGCTCTGTGCTCATAATAATTCGCGCTGTGGAAGTCTTCCCCCGCCTTCAAATTGACGATCGCCTTCGTCCTGTTCGACAACGCGTCCTTCTCACTACTCAAAATCCTCTTGACAACTGCGTCTGGCAGGCCCACCATTTCATGATTTTCAGATGTTCCAGCAACGTTTTTCTCGGCTTGCACTTATTATCTGAACAAATAATAACTCAAAAGTTTAACTTGAACAAGCAGAAGTGTGTCACCATAGATTTGTACAAAAATTCTGATTTTATTAAAGCTATAAAAAAACTACACTCCTCGACAGAATTGATGTATTTCCATGCGATTGAAAAGTGACGTCACTTTTGTTTTGAATTAGAGCATCACAAGCATTAGTTTCAATATTTAAAACAATACGCAACATCTAGACTTGGAGGTATAACAACAACGTCTATTAGGGCGGAATTAATAGACGTTTTTGTAATACCTCTGTGGCGCTAAGTCACGGATTGCGGACTGCATAAGATAGGGAAACCCGATGCTTAGCAATGACTTGTGAATTAGAATTTTTCTATTAATTTCGCCCTTAATGCCGAAAGTCTCAAATATCAGGCACTTTGAAAAAGAGGTCAAACATCAGAATAAATTAACGTCGTAGTTCTACAAGTCCAATAAGTCAGTCTCTCTCAATCTCATGCATATGAATAGAATACCAGCAGACTCTAAAGGTAAGCGCATCCTTGTTCGTATCACAGTTTCTACTAAATAACATGGCTTTGACTGAGACAGCACACACATGCTCCGGACGTCGTCACATTCAAAACTATGTTATCACCTTCGAAAGTAAGATGTGGACAAGTTACACTTTCAGCCGGGATGCCTTTGAGCGCAACATTTTCTTTCGAAACGTTTCGCAGCATTTTGTCCCAAATTTAGAAGAGGAAGACTTACGAAGCAATGTTTCAGTCTTTGAGATTCAATCTCATATGATTCTAAAAGGAGCAGAGCATGAGATGCTTCGCAACGTTGCGAAACAGAATGTTGCAATCCCTGAAATCCCGGACCAACATTTCGCAGAAATCTACGACCAGACCCAAGCTGCCTGGAACTCATCAAAGTTCCACAAGTCGGGATGTCCTACGTGTTTCTGGTGTCGAATGTAACTCTTGGACCACTGGAAGGGGTCCACATTGGCTGGCTTGGAAGAGGCCGACGTCGCTGCGTCTTGAGAAGAAGAAAAAGTTCCGTCCATCCTGAAATCTTGAGAAGATGTAGATAGCGCTTCTCTATCTACTCTGAAAGGTGGGCTCACGTCCATTCGTGAAGTCGGATGAACAATGGCGTCTCTCTGTGGAGGTAGATTTCCGTCGCTCCTGTCAGCGTTGTGCGCCGACGCGGTGAGATTACTTCCGTGGTGTCGCGGCTGGTAGTAGGGCGGCCCTGAGATCGCGATGAAGTCTCCATCTCCCTGACTGATCTTGACGTCGATAATGCCGCGGAACTGCTTCGTGAAGTTGAGAAATCCAATCCCGGACCCAAACGTGGCTGGCTTTGGAACGTCCATGTTTGGGTTACGTTGATAGTCCGTCACAACAGGTCTAGGAGCGTCACTGTATGGCTTACCGTGATAGAGATGTTTGGAGCTTTTGAATTCGATATCAATTTTTGGTACGACTTTGTAGTTCACATGAGCAGTGTTTGAATTGGAAGAGTTTTCTGAAGGCTTTTCGAGGTGGTTCTTTGGTGAAGACTGTGAAGACAGTTTGGTTTTGGTAGGTTCGCTTTCCTCAGTGGAAGAATTTTCTAGAATTTTTTCCAGGTGTTTTTTCAGCGAAGAGATCTTGGTTTCAATAAAGTTATTTTCTGGGTAAGAATCAGAATTATTAAGGGTACTGTACGCCTTCAGCATTTTGATTAGCCCTAAACTACGGTCATCTACAATTGGACGAGACGGTTCATCTGTACTTGAAAGAGATCCAGGTTTACTAGACTGTTTAGAACTATTTGAACTACTATTCTGAGATCTTTGTGTGTCGTTGGTTTGATTATCACTCACGCTATTCCCCTCCTGAGATTTTGTACTTGAACTTGTTCTGTTATCTCCTGGATGAGAGTCAGAACTTTCATTGCTTGCATCACTCGACACTGTGTTGGACAGCACACTGTCACTGCCGTCAAGCCGTTCCACATCATCTCTATTTTTAATTCTTTCAACATCTCTCCTCTCGACGTGACTATCTTCCAGTTTCTTCTCAGCATACACACCCGCATATTTGTGCCTCCCTCGGTATTGACTGTCAAAGTTATTTCTCGTCGACTCTTCTTCAACTAGAGGTGTATTCCCAGAACTATTTTCGCCATCCGCTTCAATCTCTTCAAAGTCCTTCTTCACCTCCACAATGAGATCATTGTTTTCAATCGCAGCAGGACCAAGCGCTCTGTGCTCATAATAATTCGCGCTGTGGAAGTCTTCCCCCGCCTTCAAATTGACAATCGCCTTCGTCCTGTTCTGCAAAGCATCCTTCTCACTACTCAAAATCCTCTTGACAACTGCGTCTGGCAGGCCCACCATTTCATGATTTTCAGATGTTCCAGCAACGCTTGCGTCCGACGATTCCGCAAGGAAGCTTTTTCCAACGCCGACTTTATGTCTTCCATTCGCGGACGCATCAACGTTCTTTTCAGTTGCGTCAACCTCGGACTTCCTTGTTCTAGTGGTTCCGTGCTGATGGTTGTGGTGGCGGCTGATGCTGTGCGTCACATTGAGGTACCCGTACAGATTGCTGTTCCCGTTCAGGTCGGATCGTCCGATGACAGAGATGTCGTAAGACCGGACCATGTCGACGACGGAAGCGACAGTGGTGACGTTGGCTGCGTACTTCTTGAGGGCGAGGTAGAGAGGGTTGATGTTCTTCAGATGAATGAGGGACGAGTCCCCCGAGCCTTCGCTCTGCGTGAGAATGTCCTGCAAGCCAAACACACATGTAGGTATCGAGACGGTATATAATAATGCTTTTTCATTGTGTTATTATGTCACAATTTTAGTGGGTAGCGCAGAATCATAGGACTTTACCACTTTAATTTACAATATCTTGTATTATTATTTTTTCCTAAGATTCTGCCACTGGTCGCTGGTTCACATTAAAGCAGCTTCTCATTTTTCCTCACGAGGTATGAGTGGACCCCGAACATCCAAGTACAGAGCAGAAAAAATCCTCCCCCGCTGGGAATCGAACCCAGGTCACCATGTGTGCAATGGCTAGCGCGCTAACTCGCTCTGCCACAGTGACTACTTTGAGACGATATATATATATTTGATTTATTTGTATCAACAACAAAGTGTTATTACAAAACAAGGTATTGAGACGGTAATAACAGTCTTTAGTGGAACGTCTACCACCTTATTCTGTACTTTCGATGTTCGAGGTCCACTCATACTTCGTGAGGAAAAATGAGTAGCTGATATACAAATGGGCAAATGATTTACAATAGTATAACATAAACGGAAAAGTCTTATAATTCTACGCCACCCTCTGAAATTGTGATGTAATAAGACGAAGAACACAAATTTATTTATTTACTTCTAACTCAGGCCGTACCCACAAGTGTCTCTTACGGCTGAATTATACAACAGGATTAGGATTACATTCCATCTAAGTGGACACTATCCCCTAACTTGGGCTATAGTGCGCTGTGATTGGTTTAAACTCCAACTTGAGGGCGTGTCTGCCTTAGGTTAACTTTCATCCTGTTTCATAATGTGTCTCTCACTTATTTTGTTGTGAGAGACACCTTATGAAACACTTATAAATTGTTGGCATAATGGGACTACCTGTCTTGCGCTGACAGTCTAAATAAAGCACTACTTATACTTATATACTTATACTTATTTTTACCTGGAAGTAAGGGATGCCGCAAGCGATCCAGACGCGGTCTTCCACAATGCGCTGCGTCACTTCCTGCGCATGCGTCAACCCGGGCATCTGCTCCACAGCCCAGGCGGTGAAGTTGTCGGTGGTCTCCAGGATCAGCCACTGCTTGTTACCAGTGCCGGAGTTGCGACGAGTGAAGAGGGCGCTCCAGTCGCCTCCGTCCCTCGAGAGACGATTGGCGGCCATCACGCGAGGTCCTATCAACACCTGGCGAAAAAAACACATTATTATTTTTATTATTATACAACGCTTTATTAGGTATAAATGGACATTATGTACATACAAATAATTAATTTAACAATGAAAAAAATGGAAACAATATATACAATAAAAATGAAAAAGAATAGAAAATATATAAAAACATAGGTCCTAACTAAAGGGCGGGGTTATTGCCTATGGCAATCTCTTCCACCCAACCATTATTATATTATTCAACATTTTCAATCAAACTTCATGTATAATCTGGATCTGGTGGACGAGGGAAGGCGGTAGATTGATTTTCTTCGAGTGGATGTAGAAGCTCGGATGAATCAGGCCATTGGTGGACATGACGACTAGGATCGTTTCGACAGATTCCAGTTTCGACAGATCGTTTCGACAGATTATTATTATTATGGCATAAATAACCAAGATATATTTATTCATATCTGTGTATCACAACCAACATCAAAAATAAACAATATTTTTTAGACATTGGTTAAATTCCAAATTTCCGTAATATATGAGCTGTCCCCAAAACAGCACAGGTTTGTATCTCTGACAGATTGAAATTTCCGGGTAGCATAGCAGGTTTTTCTCGAGTGATATCGGTACACACCCCAGCGCTCCAATAATAACTGGAATGATTGTGCATTTTTATTATTATTATTATTATTACAATGAGAATGAATTCCTCACCGGCGGTTCATCCTCCTCCAGACTCCAGGAGCTCTGATTCTGGTTCTTCAGTTCGGTTCCCGCCACCGTCAGCATTTCCCCGCTGCCGCTCCTCACTTGGTAGAAATCGTCCCCGGAGAAGATGGTACCCGGGTAGGAAGTGAAGGTGAGAATCTGGCCATTGACGAGGTCCGAATCTGCGTCCCCCGTGCTGTGGTACGCGAAGTTGTACCGCTTTTGAATGCGGAGCATCGAGTTGTACCTGTGGGAAATAGAGAGGACAATAGAATTATTTCGAATATTTATTTATTTATTTTTTTAGAAACTCTTTATTAGTAGAACATATGTATATACAGACAGATAATGGTAAAAATTAAATATAAAAATTGACAATAATAATAAAATAAACAAGAAAAAAAAATATATACATATGTCCTAACTAAAGGGCGGGGTTATTGCCTATGGCAATCTCTTCCACCCAATGAATATCTTCATTTTTTATTTATTGCTACTCACCATGGTCGATTGGTGTAGCGCACAAGGCTTGCACACACGCTGACCTGGGTTCGAATCTTAGTGAACAGAACTTGAACTGAACGTGAAGAGAACTTGAATGGAAAGTGAACAGAAATTGGACGAAAAGTGAGTATAACTTTAACGGAACTTGATTGGACCTTTTTTTTAAATTTGGATTCAACGTCGCTTTCAACTACATGGTCATATCACGACGGGGGTGTTACCCTCCATTCGCAGGAAACTCACAAAACCTGCTACCCACATTAACCTCACTCAGCCTAGGTTGGGCCGGAAATCCAGCACAAGTTTTCAACTCGCTGGACGTTGCTTAACTTCGGTGATCCTCCGAGAACCGGTGCATTCAACGCCCCATCGACGCTAGCGGTCAGACCTTGAACGGAAAGTGAATACACCTAGAAGTCTGTCTGGGGGACGTTAAACAGGGAGAAGACCAGTGTCCCGCTAGAGGACTATAAACAGAGAACAGACTAGCCAACCCTTACAAGCCAGGGTAGCTTGCAGTTTCCTAAGGGTTTAATGGCTTATAAAGAAAACTACAAGTCCTCATGATGGTTGATCATGAGTTCAGGACGTGCCAACTTTGAAATAATTTGGCTGGAGACCATCACTCACCCCTCCAGCTGTAGCCAAGCTGGCTACAACAACAACAACATCTAGAACGGAACTTGAACGCACTTACGTTCCCGAGGAGCCGTGGGCCAGGATGAAGTTGCTGGGATCCTCCGGGAAGAACTTGAGCAGGACGAAGGACAGGGGTGGTCTGTAGGGGTTGAAGTCGGCTGTCCCGTTGAAGCGTCGCTCCAAATCCCGCAGGTCAGGCATCACGTTCATCCATCTGGAAACAACGAGATTCATTTTTATTGTACATATTTTCAATTGTTTCGTTTATTGTTCCTTTTAATTTTCTTCTTTTTTTTGTGTTGCCCTTTATTTTATATTCATTTTTTTATATCAAGGGTGGTGTGGAAGAGAATGCCGTAGGCATTAGCACCGCCCTTGATCAAGTTTTGTTTAATAATTTCAACTTTGTTTCTTGTAAATTGTACATACTATATTTTGTAAATAAAACTTGATTAAATCTGTTTAATAATAATAATAATAATGTTTGTGTCTGGCTGGTGGACGTGAAACAGGGAGAAGACCAGTGTCTCGCTAGAGGACTATAAACAGAGAACAAGTTAACTTCAACAAGCCAGGCTAGCTTGCAGATTCCCAAGCCTTTAATGGCTTATAAAGAAATAGCACAAGTTTTCACGATGGTTGACTGCACATAGAAATATGTGGTTGCGAAGAGCCAACTTTTCAACTTGATTAAAGTTAGTCCAAAATACCGGTAGATTGGTAATGTTCGAGTTCCAAAGTGTTTGAGATATCAAAAAAATGATCGGAGTAAACCCCTATCATTTTTTTATTCTAAAGAATATTTGTTCTCGATTTTTTTCGTATCTTTAACCAATCCAAAGAAACGGGTATTTTTAACAGCCGATTTCATCCAAAAGTTTCGTGGTTCGTGTGGTATATAAAATCAAACTTTCATGCCAAATTTCAAGTTTATCTCTTACTGTTCTCGAGATATCTTGTTTACGGACGCACGGACCAAGGGCCGAATACAACCATTTTGGTATCCTGAGGCTATGATCCGTCTAGAAATGTGAAAACTGGGTAGGTCAAATTTTCAACGAATACAATACTTTCCTTATAATAGAAAAATAATAAAGATAATAATTATTTTTATATATAAATATAAATTTCTAATATTAGAAATCGGAAGTATTTTGTGTTCATTTATGTAAAAAAAATTATGCTCCGATTTCAACTTTATCATATTTCTCGGTGTTTTAAAATTTAATAATTATGGATAATAAGTTAGTACTGTTGTACTTTTTAGGAATAAGGATAAGGAATAAAGAAAAAATTACTTACAGGAAGTCAATATGCGGTATCTCGGTGGTCAAACTCCGCCTGCTTCTCCTGATACCGGATCTCCAGCCCACCTCTATACCATCCAGCTGAATGTAGAACAGATTCACCTGCAACAAAAAAAGATAATTCATAGTAAATACATACTGTCATGTACTGTGAACTAGGAGTCAAGTAGTCTGGCTGGGGGACGTTAAACAGGGAGAAGACCAGTGTCTCGCTAGAGGACTATAAACAGATAACAGACTAGCCAACCCTTACAAGCCAGGCTAGCTTGCAGTTTCCTAAGGGTTTAATGGCTTATAAAGAAAAGTCTATGTCCTCATGATGGTTGATCGCACATAGAAATATGTGGTTCAGGACGAGCCAACTTTGAAATAAAGTTGGCTGGAGACCATCACTCAACCCTCCAGCTGTAGCCAAGCTGGCTACAACAACAACAACAACAACAACAACAACAACAACAACAGGAGTCGAGTGGTTAACGCGCTAGACTGTAATCCAGGTAGCGTCGGGGTCCGTGAGTTCAAATCCTTGGGATCCGGAATTCGAGCCAAAGGATCCGGCTCGAATCCCACCTAGTGCATGAATTTTTCCTCATTCATTTGAGTTTGTGACCACATAATAATAAGACTTTGAGGGTTCGAAAAATCAGTATATCAGTATAAACAGAAAAGTGAGAAGTTCTAAATGTTTTGAGCATTAACCTCGCCTGGTGGTTACCTTCCACTAAAGAGTGCTATTGTTAGTAGTAGTAGATTGATGGATGAGTCAGCGCCCCCCCCCCCCCACAAAAAAACATAAATACATACCTACTGTCACGTACAAAAAAATGTGCGAAGATAATTTTAGCACAATGCATATGCAAATAGTTTTAGGCGTACATAAAAAGAAATTTGTGTGAATGACATTATTTCTGTTTTAACTCCTGGTGTGGAAGGATGGATTTTCGCAGATGATTTTAAGATAGCGACAAAAGTCAGGGGACCAGCGGATGCTCAGCGGTTGCAAGGGGTCCTTAATACCCTACATCACTGGTGCTCTAATAACTTTATGGTTTTGAATTGCGAAAAAATGCAAGATTATGAGTTTCTATAGAAAGGAAAACCCGCTCATATTTGAATGTACCCATTAATAATGTCATTTTACAGAGAGTTGAACACATAAAAGATCTAGTAGTTACAATGGAACCAAACTTGAAATTTAATATCTATTAAACCTCTTTTATCAAGGGTGGTGCGGAAGAGAATGCCGTTGGCATTAGCACCACCCTTGATCAAGTTTTGTTTGTATTATTGCAAAATGTAAATATTCCTTTCTTACTGTAAATAACTATTGATCGAATTTGTATAATAATAATAAAAGCCGTGTGACGTTCGCACGGTTAAGTTAGGAATTAAGTACTATTCAGGCGTACTGTGGAACTTTGTGCAATACTGCATCCTTCTTATATTTCTATATATAAAACTCAAATCTGTGCGTGTCTGACTGGCTGACAATGTCCTCTCAGGGGTTGTCTGTTTACAATACCACAGCCCAAACGATAACAGATATTGAAATTTTCATGAGAGTTGGCCCCCCCTAAACCACCGTCAAACTACCTAGAATATTATCAAAATTAAAATATCTATTACCATTTTCAAGATATCGGGATTTTCTGGTCCAATAAAATCACCGTAGCGAAGCACGGGTGAAACAGATAGTAATTTATAATATCTTCTTCTGATCTTTATTTATCTTATACCGATTTATTACTGACTATATTTATTATCTTGTTACTTGTAGGTAATGACCATTTTTATTATCTTTAATCAATAATTTATTTTTACTTCTTTTATCTATTTTATTCTTTTTTTACTTCTTTTATATATTTTATTATTATTTCACTATCTTGAATCGATCATATTATTATTACCTACTTATTAATACCTATTATTATTATTATCACAGTAAGTAGTATGACAGCACGTGTAGACAATTTAAACTGTGCAATATTGAGCACAGAGAGTGCATAGCAACCTTCATTACTAGCAGGTTTTTATATCGTCTATACTCTATATGAATAGATGATTAAAAATCCATGGTGTACTAGCTGGTACCTCGTTCTTCATTCGAGGAAGGAAACCTACTTCGTTAGGTCGAGGCATGGCCGGTCTTGGTCGAAATTTCAAGTTTATTTCACAATTTCAGCCTAGCCAGCGGAGATATGAATCAGTTCTCATGCAATCACTGTAGTCAGACAATATCCAGCGTGGTGGGGACATGGATTGGTGACGACCATTTTGGTTTCGAATCCATCCATGGTCATCATGGCAATCAATGTTCTACTAGCGATTTCTGGCCCCACTCAGGCTGGGTGAGCTTCATTTGAGAAGCTGGGTTGTTTACGCAGAGAATGGTGAGTAAAACCCACGTCGTGATATCGCCATGTAGTAGAAAGCCACGTTAAATCGAATTAAAGAAAAGCTGAAACTGTAGGCCCTATTTAGAGTCCGCATCAAGTATCCATGTTTTGATAGATATTTTCAAAGACATGCATTTTCATAGAAAAAAACAAAACGAATATTTTTTGCCCCCAAAAATTGGCTGAACTGCTTACTACCTCGCGAAAATCACGGCGAGTTTGTTTTTTTTCTTCTTTTTGTGCATTTAACTGGCTTTTAAGAAACTTTTTTTATTTTTTAAATAAAGTTATCATATTTGTGTTAATCACTTTCGTGATATCACAACTACTCAAACTAGCTCTACTAAAATCTACGCTGAAACCGGGATTTGAATTACCGACCTCCAGGCTACAAGTCCGCCGCCTTATCGATCAAGTTACTGAGGCCGGTTTTTTTTAAATATTCAATTCAACAATCTCACTGCGTTGTGTTTCAATTGCTAAAATGCATCATCATGAGGACTTACGTCATTAGAATAACTTGATTATGTAATAGTGTATAAGTTGTATAACACATTCAGCAATACTGTTCATGCCTTAAGCATCAATGCATTATAGTGGGAGGTAATATGGGCGATTTGGTATCATGCAGTGATATGAATTATCCATATTAAGTTTTAAAATGCCCAGCCAGAAATATGAAGAAATTGAAATCAGAGCATAAAAATATTTTTCTTTTACAAAAACGAACACAAAATACTTCCGATTTCTAATATTAAAAATTTATCTGAAGTAAAAATCATCAATGTATCAAAAATACTCAAATTAGTTTTATTAAACTTTTGTAGTACATAATAATAATAATACTCTATAGTTTAAGGTAACCACCAGGCGAGGTTAGTGCTCAAAGCGTTTTCTACCACCTAGACGCTGAGTCTTATTATTGTGTGGTCACATACTCAAATAAATGAGGAAAAAATCATGCATCGGGTGGTGGAATTCGAACCAACGGATCCCTACGCTACCTCGATTATCAGACTAGCGCCTTAACCACTTGACTTCCATTAGAACTCGAATCCTTCCTGTTATATTTCTGTTTATAAATATCTTGCTAAAAACAAAATTTCCACGTCATCATCATCATCATAATAGGGTGACGTCATTGTGAACGATGGTAGCCAGATAGTGGAGGAATGACTCAGCTCACTCAGCACTTTTACCACTGTCTTTACAAGGAGGCTAATAATTGACAAAGGCCCCCAGAACCAAGCCAATGCTGGTCTACTCCCTGTTTATAGTCCACCTAAAAATTTAAAATTACCGTGATAGGCTCTCTCAATCTTCTCACATGTGTAATCTTTATTGTGTAATTAGAAATAAATAAAGTGACTGTATGGGGTTATTTTTGCCCCGATGCCAATACCAACAAAAAAAAATTACTTGAAGATAGAATTTTGGTGATTCAACAAAAATCGAACCCAAATGATCATTTCTGAAAGCTCAGTGACCTATATTAGTTTACCGATCTCAGTAGCTTGATCGATAAAACGGCGGACTTGTAACCTTGAGGTCAAAGGTTCAAGTCCAAAAATCAGCGTAGATTTAGTAAAGCGAGCTTGAGTAGTTGTGACATCACGAAAGTGATTAACACAAATATGATAAGTATATTAGTTTACAGTGTTTGCACCATGTGGCTTCTAAATTGCACCAAGTACTTCAGTCGGTAACTAAACGAAACGCGAATTCAGGTACTTGTTTATCCACTATCGTATATTGCCTCCTTCTGTGCAATAAATTCATTATTATATGCATTATTATTATTATTATTATACTACAGTGAATATACATTGGTAGTCAAGTGGTTAACGCGGTAGTCTAGTTCTAATCCCACCCAATGCATGAATTTTTCCTCATTAATTCGAGTTTGTGAACACATTATAATAAGACTCCGAGAATTAGGCGGCAGAAAATGCTTTGAGCATTAACCTCGCCTGGTGGTTTTTTTACGGAGCATTAACCTTCCACTAAAAACTATTATTATTATTAATAATACATTCGTGTATTATTATTAATAATAATATTAATTATTCGTTAGTAATAATATTTTTATTATTAACTTTGATTCGTTAATTTTTATTTATTTATTATTATTTATTTAGCTTCTTTTTTATATTATTATTGAAATATCTAGATAGGGAACTCCAAGGGTTGGGTGGAAGAGATTGCCATAGGCAATAACCCCGCCCTTTAGTTAGGACAATTTTTTTATATATTTTTCTATTCTTTTTCATGTTTATTGTATATTTTGTTTCCATTTTTTTCACTGTTAAAATAATTTTTTATTCTGTACATTATGGTCCATTTATATCTAATAAAGTGTAAAATAATAATAATACATTTATTATTATTAATAATACAAAACAAGTATATGTGTGTTGTGTACATGTGATGCAGGTATGAGAGGTAGTACACAAGTTTATGGTCTGGTCCTGGAACTAGGTACATATTTGGTTTGTTCTGACGTTCGCCAAGTTTATGGGTGGTGCTATAAAGATAATGACTTTGTGTACATGGGAAGATTACGAGAATTGGTGTTTCAATATTGTTCACAGGCGTGGCCGGTGCTAAGGAGCTGCGGAACTGCAGCACCCTAGACATAAAAAAAAGAGAGGATTTTCTCAAGTCCCAACTCGTAAACAATGAAAATCATCATACATTTCTGGACGAATTAATGCATAAATATTATGATTGGTATTGTAAACAAGCTTAAACTCTTTAGATACTGAAAGAACGATACTATAATTATTCCATTTTAGTCTGGTTTGTGAGGCAGCGCCCCAAAAATATTTTCCCACCGGCCGCGCCTGATTGTTCATATCGTTAAGTGATAATAGATCTTGTACCGTCTGAAATATGATTTATAAGTCCATTTAACCCAACAGTAGGAATAAAAAGTAGAGTTACTTGTCGTCAAGCATACAGAGTGAACAAAGTCCTGGGACGGATTTTCAAGTTTTCAGGAACCAACATTCGATTAGTAAATGGAAAATGAAACATCCCCCTCCCCTATTTTCTATTTTTATATTGGAAATCCACGTAAAATAGGAAATTCTACTCACAATTGACCTCTCACTTGATACTTTGATTAAACCTGGGTCCGGAATCATGAACTTTTCCTCGGAATAAAAGTGATGAAACCTAGATTGTGATAGAATCAAATCAGTTTACCTTTTAATGCTAAATCATGTGGTACCATTAGTTTTTCACTTTTGATACATGTCCTGTTCTACAGTTAGGTTTTAAGCTGAATTATCCCTAATGGGAGGATAAATTGTCATGTCCCAGCTGGGTTTCGAACCGGCGAAAACTAGATTACCTAATTGACGCGCGACGTCTAGACCACTGACCGACCAAGACCAACTTAAAAATAAAAAGAAAACTTAGTATTACTTTAAATTTAAAGGTTTGTTTATTTTGTCAGTAAAAAGTCAAATGCTGGAGTGCAAAAAAAGTCAAATGTTACCTACTTCCAAAACAAAAAAATATGCACGGCGGCCATTAACCATTTGATTGTGCATAAAGTTGATTGATTTAATCTGTTTATGCACTTGGGTGAGAGTCTTACCTGATGCCAGAAAGGATCGATTGCGTCGAAGTGTTGCGCAGTCCTGCGCACAGTCTCAGCATTGTTGCGCAGGAAATCCCTCGCGCGTGCGCAGAACTCCTGCCGGCCCACGCATGTCTTCTGGATGGTGTTCTGCCAGTGATGCAGGATCATCTGCCAGGACAGTGCACCCTCTAGCATGCCGGCCGCTAGAGCTTGGATCTCGTCGGAGTAGTGCTCCTGAGTTTGTACCTCGAGAGTTGCCCATCTGAGTGATTGAAAGGACAGTTATTATTATTATTTAACTCTTTATTGGTCAACTACATACATTCAACAAAATAGGACATGATAAAAAAAAAAAAAAATAGAATATGTAGTGAACCAAGGGGCGAGGTTAAAGCCTGTGGCTTTCTCTTCCACCGAACCCCATACACTAAAGTTAATACACTTTAGGCATAAAAACAATAAAACAAAATACATATAAACTATGTTTCATGTTAATATAGGTCGGTTGGCTGGCGCCACTTGACGAGCGCTCGCCTCTCGGCAAGCTTGATATTCTCCAGAGAGAACTCAACGAATTTAGGGTCATGAGTGCGTGGAACGGGGAGGAAGAATTGACTTCAAAACCTTGTTGAGGGTCCTCCGAGAACCTTCAGCTAAAAGTCCAATAAATCCCGGGTGAGCTAACGGAGGGAGGCGCCTAAAAGGGTCTCTTTTCTGGTCATTTTTTACTTCTAGCTAACCCTGACAAGCAAGGCTAGCTTGTAGTTTCCCAAGGGTTTAATGGCTTATAAAAAAAGTCCAAGTTCTTACGATGGTTTATCGCACATAGAAATATGTGTTTCAGAACAAGCCAACTTTTCAACTAAAATTGGATAATGTTTTTTAATTATTTATTAATAGGACATATGTACAAACAAGTAATGATAAAAATTAAAATACAAAATTTAGAACAATATAAACAAGAAAAAGATAAACAATATAGGTAGATAACATAGATAAAATACATACAGATGTCTTAACTAAAGGGCGGGGTTATTGCCTAGGGCAATCTCTTCCACCCAACCCTTATAGAAATAGAGACGCGAGTACTCTAATCGGAACTGTTTCCTCCTATGATTCTAGTAATACAACTGTTCGCTAATGTACTTACCCTGACTTGGAGATATCAGGCTGGTAGAACCCGCGAGCCACCCCCTTCTTGATATCCTGGGGGTCGTTGTTCTGACCCCAGTACTCTAATCGGAACTATTTCCTCCTATGATTCTAGTAATACAACTGCTCGCTAATGTTCTTCTAGTATTGTACTTACCCTGACTTGGAGATATCGGAGAGTTGTTCTGACCCCAGTACTCTAATCGGAACTGTTTCCTCCTATGATTCTAGTAATACAACTCTTCGCTAAGGTACTTACCCTGACTTGGAGATATCAGGCTGGTAGAACCCGCGAGCCACCCCCTTCTTGATATCCTGGGGGTCGTTGTTCTGACCCCAGTATTCCAGACGAAACTTGGACTCCTTACCGTAGTACACAGTGGCTGAGTACTTGCCATCGGGCTCAACGCTGAAATGGGTACAGATAATTATTATTATTATATTTTCCTTTATTAGGTATAAAAAAAAAACTTTTTGTTCATGTCTTTCACCTACATATTTATTATTTTAAAAATATTTTGTATGTTTTTATATGTAACATTTTGTAATTTGTGTATATTGGGTTATTCCCGTTTAATAAATAAAATATAAATAAAATATAAAGTATGGTAGTGCTTTATTGAGACTGTCGGCTCGAGACAGGAAGTCCCACGACGCTAACAATTTAATAAAGCACCTCTTGAGCTGGGACTTGAGAAAATCCTCTCTTTTTCTTTTTCGTCTGGGGGTGCTGCAGTTCCGCAGCTCCTCAGCACCGGTCACGCCCACTTCCACCCAACCCTTTGTTGGGTTTAAATAAAAATAGATGAGTTTAAAAACGTACACGTAGTGCTTCTTTCGATTTAGGTTTAACGTCGCTTTCAAGTGCTTGGTAATATCAATTCAATCAAATACTTACAAATCAAATCAAGCTTTCCTTTCTCTTTTCTCTCGCTTTCACGGATTCCCGTTTTTGTCAGATTGTGAAGTCTAAAGTCCCCTGGCCCTCTTTCCCTTATATCCACTAGAGATTACCACACACCAAAATTACGATATTAAAAATCATTTCAATTTTCGCGCCACTTTTATTTTCCCGCCATTTTGGTTTCAGTCAGCAGTTCGAGCATTACATTTACGATATTACATTTAGTGAATCATGAATAAATGATGCGTTTTACTTCTTTTTTAATCGTGTTTGGGAAGCATAACCATCGATCGAAGGTAAATTTCTGCCATGAGACCTGACAATACATATTATATTGAACCTAGTTGAACCTAGCCATCCGAACTGCCATGAACCGCAGTTCATATGGTTTTGAAAAAACTAAGATTACCCTAAAATTTGAACGTGACCGCAGTTCGGACGCAGAAATTTCGGGGGTGACCGCAGATCGGACATTTTGACCGCAGTTCGGAAACTCCGATTATCTCGGTCTCGACTCACCTGTAGCTGGGCCCGAAGTAGAGAGCCACGAGTCCTAGCACGGTGAGGCTGAAGAGCAGCCACCAGGAGATCCGGGTTTGAGCCCAGGAGGCGCCGACGACCTTGAGCATTCCGCCGATCCCGCTGCTCGAACTGCTGACTGAAACCAAAATGGCGGGAAAATTCAAATTCAAGAATTTAAAATAATGGCGGGAAACTCAAAGTTTGAAATAATGGCGGGAAAATTCAAATTCAAGGATTTGAAATAATGGCTGGAAACTCTAAGTTTGAAATGAATGGCAGGAAAATAGATTTTTTCTCAACAAATACCTGAAATATATTTATTTAAATAGGTACATAATATATAAAACGATCGTCTTCTTTTATTTAATTCAGGACTTGCTGAAAATAAAGTTTCAGCAGTGTCCTAATGTCGTTTCTATCAATTTTACAAAACCTCGGTTTGGTACGAATCTTGGATTGGCTGCAGTGTGTCTATGTAAAGTGAATACGAGATAGAGTCAACCTCGGTTTTGTCATTTTTTGATAGAACCGGCCATAGCATCAACCGGCCCACTTTTGGGGGTCTTTTTTGATTTTGTAACACAGTGCGACCCCCTCAGCTTTTACGATCACAGTATTTCACAACTGAAATCAAAAATTATTTTTTAACGTCTCTACAAAATTTCTAAAAGGGCCCCCATGCGGGGGAACAAACAAACGAAAGCCAAATCGTCCAATGCCCAAGTTTAAACAAAACCTAACTGCGTTCGGTAAAAAAAGGTTTAGTAAGGACGAGTAAAGGATTTGCGTGTAAACAAAAACTTGAAAATTTAGATTAGTACAAAAACATTAAAACAAAATACTTACTTTTTGAGTTACTATAGCAACAGCAGAAGTTTGGGAAAAAGTGTAGAAAAAGAAGAAGAACAAGAAGAAGAAGAAAAGTCTGTTGTAAAATCGGGATCGCAAATTTTACGAATCCCGTCCTTCAATTACCTGAATCAACAATTGTGAAGGTGGACAGGTTAAATTCCTGAAGATCGTCGTCCAAAATGAACTGTTCATCATTTGCGTAGGTAAGATCGTTATAAACTGGGTGTCCATCATTTAGTACCTCTTCCATAAATTAGGTTCAATTTCGACAAGTGGTTTTAATAGTTCATAATAAATACAATAATGCATTGATTGGTTATATTTTGTTTTATTACTAATTCACCAAAATGAAGCGTTCATTATTTGGTACCTCTTACTTAAATTGAACTGAATGAAAGGATTTTTACATTAATGTCTGTTAGTTCACAAAAGTTAAGAAAGTTATCATATCTGTGTTAATCACTTTCGCGATATCACAACTACTCAAACTCGCGTTACTAAATCTAGGCTGAAACCGTGACTTGAACCACCGACCTCAAGGTTACAAGTACGCCGCCTTATCGATCAAGCTACCGAGGTCGGTAATGTCTGTTAGTTATTTCGATGTCGAGTGTTCAATGTCGAGTGCTCCTTCCATAAATTAATTAAAATTTATTGAATCGTTATTTCATCATGTTGCTCATTACTTAATGTGATGTCCACAAGATTAATGATCCTACTTAATGTGATGTTAAAAAGAGCATTATAATTGTCATGTAATGTCACAAAGGCTATCAGTAAAGTCCCATTATAGGTAGATACTTCGATATTCTCGTAGCACTTATCTGATTGACTAAGAGTATTTGAGATGTTTCGAATATGTAAGACTTAGGGCGAAATTAATAGATATTTTCGTAATACCTCTGTGGCGCTATGTCACGGATTGCGTACTGTGTAAGATAGGGAAAACCGACGCTTAACAATGACTTAAGATAAATTTGTCTATTAATTTCGCCCTTACTCTGATATTGCAATATATTAAAAACTTTAACTTCATCCTCAAAGGATCACTTGAGAACTCTATCGAACTTAAGTTTCCGAGTGTTCATATTCCATCCCGATTTGGTCAAAGTCCACCACGATTAACCCTCTAACAAGGACAACAGACTCGTAATAGGCACTTACTGTGTTACTTATACATATATATACTCTTAAGCCTTGATCTTGTTCCCATAACCTACTTGGCTGTGGTCCTGACTTTGCAAATGAGAGTGAGTCTGAGTATTTTACTGATGGTTCTGTGGACTGTAAACCTCACCTTACAACAAGCACTTACTCTGTTACTTACTCTTAAGCCTTGATCTTGTTCCCATAACCTACTTGGCTGTGGTCCTGACTTTGCAACTGAGAGTGAGTCAGTGTGTTCAAGCCTTACTGAATTGAATCTCAAAAGTTAATATAGTTAACTTAAAAGTAAAAATGGTCAATTTAACCAATTTTGAGTGAAGTTCGTCATCATTTCAGCATAATTATTATTCTCAGGACTTTGCCTTTTCGAAATTTGCATATTTACTTATCTAAATTATCTTACATCACGATGGCACTTTTCAAAAGAGTCTGTTTTATTTACTTTTGAATAAGATGTGTATACACACGTTGTTTAATAATTATTTGTTAGCGAACAGCATTTGGGAAGATTTGAAAATATCGGTTTTACCAACGGGTTCGAGATCCGAAAAAAACTAAAAAAAATATTGGTTATTTCAGTAAAGGTTTCCGAATATCAAAAACAAATTTCAAACACTCTGGCGAACTCAATTTACGAATTACTCTCGACACAAAGACAAAACATTTTCCACTCCGCCGAAAAAAAAATTCTCAAACTGATCAGCTGACGGTGGTTTAAATTTAGAAAAAAATACTGAAACGCCACATAAGAAGTGCAGTGCGGTGTGTTTTGTGACTTGTTTTGCTTGTTTATGTCTTGCTGACCGCTTCTAGGAGTGTTTTGGATGCATATCTTGATTAACACGAGTACATCAATTATTTGTAACTTGCAACAGACGCCGACGTGCTGTCTAAAAGTGTCACTTGAATTGCTATCTCAGACTAGACGAATTGTTGTGAACGGCCTGCTAGACCTAGGTCAGAGCACACTGCTCTCTAATTCTTTAAGGGTAAATCAAAAATTGTCGTTTAGCAAAAAAGCGCCTTCTAGTTCGATTTTTCGGCAGCCATGTTGGAGACCATCTTGCGGATAATGTTCAACATTTACAGAGTGGCATCAAACTCATTCGGAATAAAAGGGTTGGGTGGAAGAGATTAACCCCGCCCTTTAGATTAGACATCTTTACATATTTTGTTATTCATATTTTTTCTTGTTTATATTGTTCATAATTTTCGTCATTACTTGTCTGTATATAAATGTCCTCCTATATTGATAAAGTATTCAATAATAATAATTAACTATCAGAATCAATCTTAAAAATTTCTTTAGACGCCAAATCGATGTCACCCCCTATAGAATCCTATAAGACGTTCTCTGCCAACCAACCTCGTCACAATAAAATCAAGGGTTGGGTGGAAGAGATTGCCACAGGCAATAACCCCACCCTTTAGGTAGGACATTTCTCTCTTTTTTTCCTTCTTGTATATTTGTTTAATCTTTTTGTTTCTCTTTATATTTCATTGTGTTCTACTGTATATATTTTTTGTTCTACCTAATAAAGCTTAAAAAAAAAAAAAAAAAATTGCTCATGAGTAAGTACTTCTTTTTTTTCAATAATGCTTTTGAAACGAAACGTAATATCAAAGAACCACTTCACGGAATCACAATGCCAACCACCTCAGTAGCTGGATTGATAAAACGTAGACCTGGAGGTCGGTGGTTCAAGTCCCAATTCAAGCAAATATTTAGTAAAGCGAGTTTGAGTGGTTGTGATATCACGATAGTGATTAACACAAATATCATAACTTTTATTATTATAGTAAGCTTTATTAGGTAGAACAAAAATATATACAGTAAAATAGAATGAAATTATAAAGAAAAACAATAAGATTAAGCAAAGATACAAGAACAAAAAAAAAAGAGAATGAAGTTAATGTGCTACCAAAAGGGTGGTGTTATAACTTTTGGAATCACAATGCTCCTCTTTTTATTTTATTCTCTTTTTAGGGAGAGTAAGGTGCGAAGACATGTACGCAAAGGGAATTGACAAATTTGAGAGAGTGCCAAAATTATAAAGAAGGGAGGAAGAGTAGAGAAATCAGGCCGGGAATTTGAGATAGAAAGCGGATCAAAGATCGATGAAAGCAGAAATATTAAGCCAGCGTGAATGACACGTTGGATACACCAGTTTTCGTTAGATCATTGAAGTTAAGCAACGTTCAGCGAGGTCAGGACTTGGGTGATGGCCACTCATATTCTAAACCTCATAATGCTGGCTGTTCCCGGTACAACCCAGGCTGGGTTGATGTGGGTCGCTGGTTTGGGGGCTCCAAGAGCTAAAACCCCCGTCTCAAATGACTAAGCTGCTAATTTGTTCCTGGCAATCCCCACCTTCAGCACAAGATTTTTATCTTTTGAAGATGGGTATACCCTCATTATTTGTTAAAGGTGTATTTGAGAAGAGGGTTTGAGCTCCAAGAGCTAAAACCCCCGTCTCAAATGACTAAGGATTTAATTTGTTCCTGGCAATCCCCATCTTCAGCACAAGATTTTTATCTTTTGAAGATGGGTATACCCTCATTATTTGTTAAAGGTGTATTTGAGAAGAGGGTTTGAGCTCCAAGAGCTAAAACCCCCGTCTCAAATGACTAAGGATTTAATTTGTTCCTGGCAATCCCCATCTTCAGCACAAGATTTTTATCTTTTGAAGGTGGGTATACCCTCATTATTTGTTGAAGATGTTTATTTGTAAAAATTTAATACATGGAAACTTAAAAAGAAAAAAAAAAACAGAGGGGCAATGCAGCCTCAATGTTAGGAATACTCCCAGTTCATGAAGCGTTGGAAGAAGTTTTCATGTAATATGTTTTTAAGCCGACCTCTGTGGCTCAGTGGTTAAGAGCATTGGTTTCTGACCCGGAGGTTGCGTGTTCGAATACCGGGCGGAGTTTGAATAATGAAGCTCGCTCGTCAACTAGCACTCGCTACCGGCCTGTATTAATTGTGATTAACAGAAATAACTTTTTACTTTATCATTCTAGGATTTAAAACGAATTTGAGAGGATTACGTACGTAACGGGTTAATTTTTGCATGTGGTTCTCACAGTGAGTATAATAGGCGACAAAACTAACTCATATGCCAGGAGAAAGTTTGCTAATGAAATACACTTTACACATATGTATATATGCCAATTATGTTTATATCTAGATAAGTAATGCGCAAACTTGCACACCATGTCCCAAAAGTACTGAGGAACTTCGAGAAATACGTCTTTTAACAAAATATAATAACAAAATAATAATAATATTCCACTCACCTCAAACGGAACTTCAGATGATTTTGCCAGATTTTCTTCCTCCGGTGACTTTGCCAAAAGTCCGAGAGGATTCCCAGACCAAGAGCGAGCACGTTCCAAAGACACCCCGACCGTGAAAATTGCGTCCTGATTATTCCTCTGCCAATATCTCAGGCTTGGAACCCCACTGAGGGACTCTCAACCCATCTAGATTTGAAAGAGGGGGGGTGGGGGGGCTGGTGGAGGTTGAGCAAAACCTCCGGCAGATGTCCGGCAGTTGATGGAGGGTACCCTTGAGTGGGAGGGAGGCTCCTTTAGACAACAATGAGGAGGGTCTTTTCAATCAGGATGCGCTTGATACCTGAGAACAGAGAGCGGTGAAGATTTTCTTAGTGGAAATATTTTATTACTTCCGAAAATTTTCTGATATTAGAAATCGGAAGTATTGTGCTCGTTTTTGTAAATAAAAAAAATATTTTTTTTTTCTTTAAATAAGTTTGCAATCCAAACAACAAAACGAGATAGCAAAACAAAGCACTTCAGTACAGTAGTCAATAAAAATTACATGGAATATAAAACACATTAGTAAAAAACATGATCGATACAAAGCGGGACTCGTAATCTGGAGGTCGGTGGTTCAAGTGAAACAAAACTTTAGTAAAGCTAGTTTAATTATGATATCACGGATTGTGATTAACACAAATACCTATGATACCTACACAAATACCTATTCAATACATAAGACTTCTCTGCCAGTTAAAAAAAAGAAAAGATTATAAGCATTAAAAAATATATATTATGTATTTAGATACGAAGGAAACATAATTATACACTATAAAATGAATAGACCATATTCAGGGAGAAATTCGAACACTTTTTTTTTCAATACAAAAAAAAGCTAATGGTGTTTACTCTAAACACCTGATTTCAGTAAAATACATTCAGAAGATCAAATATCACGTCAACTAAAATAAGAGCGCTCCGTATGAAAATTTAATAAAATAATGGTCCTCCACCATAGAAGTGAAATTGCAGACATAGATAAGCCGGTGTTTTGTCTCCCTGGGGGTCGTTATAGAGATACGGTGCCAGCCATGTTAGACCGAAATACAATAACATGATAAAATAAAAAAGGGTTGGGTGGAAGAGTTTGCCACAGGCAATAACCCCGCTCTTTAGATAGCGCACGAATAGTTCAGTGGTTAAGCACTCGCTTGCCATGCGGAAGGACCCGGATTCGAACCCCCTCGCCGACAAAAATTTGTAATCAAAATTTGGTTACAGTTGTTTGTAAGGGATACCTTCCGGTGCGCTCGTGTTGACCCAGCACCTCAATGGGAAGTATTGTGTCACTTCTCGCCCATCAGAGGAGAGACATAATACGGGATGGGCAGGCTACAACACAGACCACAAGCGTGGCTATGAAATAAAAAAAGGCTGTGAAACACTCAACTTAAAAAAAAAATGCATTATTCTCTTCTTTGTTCTTATTAAACATGTTGGATCAAGTTTTATTTACAAATGGCATAGAATATATACAATACATACATAGACATTGAAATTAATGAAAGGGCGGTGCTAATGCCAACGGCATTCTCTTCTTTCGTTGGTCAATCTATATATTTTTTCTTTATAATTTATATTGTCAATTTTGTATTTTAATTTTTACCATTATTTGTTTGTATAAATATACCTATTATGTTCTTCTAATAAATAGTTTAACAATAATAAAAATGTATTGCAATAAAAATTACCTCATCTATTTCGGGGGATTGTAATCCTTGTCACCGAAGTAGAATCCTGACAACCAGACGCCAAAACCAGCTCCTAGTTTCATGTCTTTCGACAGCTTTCAGTAAAATTAATTTTTTCAGAAATTAAAAATTCTCCGCTACAAATTGACTTCACAAAAACGTTCACGTTCGAACCCGTCTAGGAGTTGATACTAAGGAAACATTTGTGATCATTTGAGAGACTGGTATTAGATAATGGTGATGGGTTGTGTTTGTGAGGGAGGGAGAGAGTGAGGGTCCAGGCTTTGACAATGAGAAGAATGACTTAGGGCTAAATCGCTACGTGCTGTTCAAAACGTATTAGATAGCATCTCTCTCTGATCCTTGAGGAGTCGTGAAGTGTAACATATTGTATTCATCAGGAAGACATGAATTCATTTATGTTGTGAGCAACCTATCGTTATCATTGGGGCTTCATTTGAGGAACTCGAACCTGTCTATAATAATATCTCAACCCTTTGTAAAATTATATTACCATTAAATAAAATTGAATTGATAAATATCATCTCAACTCTAGAGGTGTTAAGTTCGAGGAATGATCGATGAGTCAACTTATTAAGTTTAAATAAATAAATAAAGTCTAAATTAAACCAGATTTTTGTTAAGCTTAGCTGTAGAATAAGCATCTACATAAAAAAAAACTTAACTTTAAGAGTATGTCTGTTTGTTCCTGAGGATTTACGGAACTGGGAGTGGAAATTTATGGAATGTGCCCCAATTTTAGTAAATACCTATTATTTATGAAATGGACCTTTTAGTTTCAAGAGCGTAGGTTTTTTGAAATGGCCCCAGATTTGTGATTAATTTTTTTTTTTTTAATTTTAATACACATTTACAAATAAATTTCTGAAATGGCCCCAGATTTGCGATTATTTTTACTTTCCTTATTTTTAATTGATCTTTAATACAAATGTACATAAATATATTTCTCCCTGAGTTGTTAAACTTCGAAGAAAAGCCTCTGTACAATGGTTGCCAAAGTGCTATTTCGTAGAAACAAGCCCCGGATTTATATGTTAATAACCCGCGACCATAGTGCGCTATGGCCGGTTGTCTCAGTCTAGGAGATTTATAGACTAGGGGAGACTCCAGACGGCTGTGTCGCAAGGCTTTGTTAGAATCCGAGCCGAGCCGAGACGAGAAACAAGATATTGCGAAAAGATCGTATCAGATTTCCAGAAATTACTGAAGATGGGTCTGCGAAGATTCGTGAACATTGTCTATCTAACAATGATGGTGGTGTTTATAATAATGATGAGATGATTAAAAAAAGTAAAAAATATATGAGTGTTTCACAGCCTATTTCATTTTGTTTCCCTGAAACAGCTGTGGACGCTTGTAGTATGTGTAATACCTTGCCTTCTTTCTGATTAGAACGTAACAGAAGTTACAACTCATACAAACAACCGTAAAAAAAATCAAAAATAAAATTGTAGTTTAGATGTCTCTACTTAAAATTGCCAGACATCCCCACTAGAAATATTACAAAAATATAATTCAGACATATCCACAACATACAGTACAAAAATTGTAGACCAGACATCTCCACTGAATATGGTTCAAAAATAAATTGTCTTTCAGACGTTTCCACTTCAAATCGTACAAAAAATGAAGTTCAGACACTAAAAATAATAAAAATGGTTCAAAAAATGTAGTACAGACATCTCCAGTAAATGTGGTTCAAAAAATGTAGTACAGACATCTCCACTAAAAATGGTTCAAAAAATGTAGTACAGACATATCCACTAAAAATATAACAAAACTAAATTTCAGACATCTCCAGTAAAATGGTTTTAAAAAATGTAGTACAGACATCTCCACTAAAATTGGTACAAAACTAAAGTTCAGACATCTCCAGTAAAATGGTTTTAAAAAATGTAGTACAGACATCTCCACTAAAAATATAACAAAACTAAAGTTCAGACATCTCCGCTGAAAATGGTTCAAAAAATGTAGTACAGACATCTCCACTAAATTTGGTACAAAGCTAAAGTTCAGACATCTCCAGTAAAATGGCTTTAAAAATGTAGTACAGACATCTCCACTAAAAATAAAACAAAACTAAAGTTCAGACATCTCCGCTGAAAATTATTCAAAAAATGTAGTACAGACATCTCCACTAAAATTGGTACAAAACTCACAAAACTGTATCTCAAACATCTCTGGTAAAAATGGTTCAAAAATTGTAGTTCCGATCGAACGTCTCATCTATATAAAAAAGATGTCAAACTTGGCTTGTTGCAACAATGTACTAGCTACTTTTAGTGACTACACAAATAAGAAAATTGATAGGTAAAGTAAGTTAGTCAAAACTGGACAAACTAGACTTGAACAATCACGTATGTGGTTCATACCTTGATTTTCATTTTATGCTTTATAATTCAAGAACAATTCAAGCCAGCCTCCGAAGCGTAACGGTTGTGACTACTGCCCGTAGTTCAGAGATCCTGAGTTCGATCCCCGGTCGGAGCAGACTTTTCACAGAGAAAATTCTGTTTCCTCCTTAGATCTGAGGCTGGCATTTCTGGCCCTACCCAGGCTGGGTAAGGTTAATGTGGGTAGCTGGTGTGATTCCGAGCGAATGGAGGGTAAAACCACCGTCCTAATCAGGACGTTAAACCAAATAGAATCATTGGCGTTAAAAAAGGGCATCCAGCCGTAAAAATGTGCAACAACCAACCAACCTCAACCGTGAGGTTGCACAAAGCCCACCCTATGTAGGTTTGGGAAAAGGCAAAGTGAAAGAAGGTGCACTAGGGTCAAGTGGTTAGCGCGCTAGATTCGAATCCCACCCAGTGCATGAATTTTTCCTCATTAATTTGAGTTTGTGACCACATAATAATAAGACTCTAAGGGTTAGGTAGTAGATAATGTTTTGAGCATTAACCTCGCCTGGTGGTTACCTTCCACTAAAGAGTGTTTTTATTATTATTGTTAACTTTCTTCTTTTTTTCCAGTCTGTCATTTAAGGCCATGCCTTAACTTATTGAGTCTTATCATAAGTTTGAACAACGCCTGGACCTCTAACTGGTCGCATAGATTGAAACGCGATACGCGATCTTATCGGCTTTACAATAGCCATGCCGCCGCCTTACACAATTTTATATAGGATGGGACAAAAGTCTGGAAAACCCTGAATATCTTAAAGAAAAAAAAAGGTTGGTTGGAAGAGATTGCCATTTGCAATAGCCCCGTCCTTTAGTTAGGACACGTGTTTATTTATATTTTTCTATTATATTTCCTTTTTATTGTATATATTGTTTCCATTTTTTATTTGTTATAATAATTATTTGTACTGAACATATGTCTTTTTAAATCTAATAAAGTGTTTCATAATAAAAGATCAACATACCAAAGTACTAGTATATGAAAGAACTTTTCAAAAATATACGCAAGACGGGGGTTCGTATTAAAAAAAAAAAACTTAAATCGAATCCCTCGGCCCGATATGGGGGCCGGTCTCATATGTTGACCCCGCTCTAAGAGAGGGTTTTATTACCTCAGTTTAGCGTGCAAAATTTCAAACTTATTCAGAAAGTACTTCCAAAGATATTCAGAAATTTCAGGACTTTTGTACCACCCTATATTACCATCTACGTTCTGTATAGTAACAATAACGAGCGATTCATCCAAGGACTTTTCTTACACTCCAGTTAAGACTTTTTTAATCAGTATAACTTGAGAACAAGGTTCTCCTACCGAATCAATATATCTCAATAGCTCAGTGGTCCGTCTATATTTTTAATTCAGAGGTAGCGGTTTCGAAACCTAGGCGGGTCATGATAAGTTATCCTACCATTTGGTATTTGACCACATAATAATACATCTTAGATTTACTGCTGGAATAATGGGACTGCTTAGTACCAATCGGGCAGTATTTTATTATTTTCTGGTCTGGTTGCAAGGTTTTCAGTGAAACCCTAACAATTAACACTGCACACTGCAACCTAATTAGATCTATTGTGACCAGTTGATTCTTTTTGGTTTTAACGTCCTAATTGAGATAGATAGTCAGGACGGGTGTTTTGACCTCCATTCGCTGGGAACCGTACTAGCTACCCACATTAACCTCACCCAGCTTGGGTTGCCAGCCTCACGTGTTTGGAAGGGACAGAATTTTCTTCGAAAAGTTTGCCCAACCGGGAGTTGAACTCGAGACCTCTGGACTACGGGCAGTAGTCACAACCATTACGCCACGGAGGCTGACTTGTGAGACTAAGATGAGGATACCCGTTTCAAGCAGTAAAATATATACTACAGAAACAGTGATAGCACAACCCACCACAACAAAAATAAACACAATAGACCTTTTATAGTGTGTAGAAAATAAAAACCGACCATAAATTTCGAGATAGTAAGAATACAGATGAAACAATAAAAAATATACTAACGAGCAGGAAATGAACCCACGTCCCGCGGAATGATTGGACTTGACCTACCGCAAGGCGAATAACCGGACGGTCAACTACCCTCTCCAGACGTCCGGTCTGGGAGGCACCTAACAATTATATGCACTGAAAAATGAGACATTTCACATACATTGATGTCAGGACAAAAAATCCTTTTTTCCTGGTTCTGAAGAGATTAGACGAGTTTTTTTCCTGGTTCGAAGAGGAATTGAATCGTGTTGAGGATCATAAGTCTCGGCAGTCCAGTTTTAAGCCTTTCACATAAATAGTAATCATGATACAAATATTAATTGATAATCCGGGTAACTAGGTTTCCAATGTGAAAGGTAGTCATGTACAACTCCTACTATGGTTCGAAGAGAAATGGCTGACTAGACAAATAATAATAATTGACATTTATTTGAACAAGCCGAGTAGGATAGGTCACTACAGAGTCCATTTAAGGATTGGGTGGAAGAGATTGCCACAAGCAATAACCCCGCCCTTTAGTTACGACATTAGCTTTATTTTCATTTTTTGTTCTTGTTTCTTTGTTCAATCTCTTAATTTTTTCTTTATAATTTCATGGTATTGTACTGTAAATATTGTACTCTGTCTATACCTAATGAAGCGTAATATAATTTAATCCAACAGGAAAAAAAAAAATATCGTATTTGTGTTAATCATTTATTGTAATGTTACCATTACTCGAACTCACAGTAAATTTTTACGGGACTTGGTACTCGAACCCCTAACCTCCAGGGTACAACTCCGCCGACTTATCGATCCAGCTACTGAGGGAGGTCAGCAATTCTTAGAGACAAATTATGAAACAGGATTAAAGTTAAGATAAGTCAGACACGCTCTCAAGTCAGAGTTTCAACCAATCACAGCTCACTATAGCCCAAATTGAGGAACAGTCTGGCTTATCTTATTTAAAATAATAATTATTTTATTATTACTAGGCTCTTATAATTATGTACTTATTGCCTTCTTATGTTTATTTATTTATACAACAAAATACGGGTGGACCCATTACCAGCTATACAATAATTTGTTTCTAGCTAAAAAATACAGGTGGACCAATTACTAACTATACATTCTATACAATAATTTGTTCCTAGCAAAAAAAAACCTACCTCGTATGTTGCTACTATTATATAATATGTGGTAATGACCTCAACAAGGCACACACCTTTTATCCAGTTGTTGGTATCCAAAAAAACACATCCCCCACCAGACAGCACTTTAACGACCACCAATCAGTACCTACATGTTCAATTACACACGTAAACATTGAGCGGGAAAAATCCACAATAAAACACAAACCAGTCGAGAACATTATTAAAAGTCTTCTATGAGAAATCTCGTTTATTATCTTCAGGAGAAAAGTTTAAAGACCTCTCTTTAAGTGCACGACCTTACTTGTTGAGAATCCTCCTGCTTCTATTTCTTCTCCTTGTTCTTCCGCCTCTTCATCAACAACAGCAACAACAACAACAACAAAAACAACAACAACACTATCATCAGAACTGTGGTCATCAATATCATCTTCAATCATTATTATTACTCCTTCTTTACTCCAATATTCTATTATTTTTATTTTTAATCATCAAATTTGTGTTAATTATTTTCGTGATATCACAACTACTCAAACTCGCTTTACTAAATCTACGCTGAAACCGGGACTTGAACCAGTGACCTCCTCCAGGTTACAAGTCCGCCGCCTTATCGATCAAGCTACACTACAATACATATCTCCTGAAAATTACAATAGTACCTAATAATAATAGGAGATAGATAATGATAACATTTATCGATAAGGCTTGTAACCTGGAGATCCGTAGTTCAAGTCCCGAGACTGAGTTGTGATATCACGAATGTGATTAACACAAATATGATGACTTATTATTATTATTTTTTATAACTTATTATTATTATTAAAGTCTGGTTGGAGTTCTATAAGAGGAGCACCAATTATCACACCGACCTCTATTTAAATCTATTGTTATGAGTTGATTCTATTTGGTTTTAACGTCCTGATTTGAAGTAGTCAGGACGCTGGTTTTACGCTCCATTCGCTGGGAATCGTACCCCACATTAACCTCACCCAGTCTGGATAGGGCCGGAAATACCAGCCTCACTAAGTCCCATTATTCCAGCAGTAAGCCCAAGACATATTATTATGTGGCAAAAATTCCAAATAGGAGGATAACTTGGCATGTCCCGGCTGGGTTTCGAACCCACAACCTCTGGAATCTCTAGATTCACAGAGTGCCGCCTTTACTACTGAGCTACCGGGACAGACAACTTTTTATTTACTTTTCATCTTGACAAGGATCTTCACACGCACCACTGAGATGCCGACCGTTTGTCTTCCCGCTCCGTAATCCTAGAGGGGGCGGGTCCTTGACTTGAGAGACCTCTGGTGGGAGACACCAGCCTCCGTGGCGTAACGGTTGCGACTACTGCCCGTCGTCCAGAGATCCTCAGTTCGATTCCCGGTCGCAGCAGATTTTTCACACAGAAAATTTTCTTCCGTCCGTACATGTGAGACTGTCATTTCCGGCCCTACCCCGTCTGGGTGAGGTTGATGTGGGTAGCTGGTACGATTCCCAGCGAATGGAGGGTAAAACCCCCATCCTGACTATCTCAAGTCAGGACGTTAAAACCATATAGAATCAATGGACATGAAAGGAGCCTAGACATTGGATCTGGGCGTACAAGCGTACATATTATAATCCTCTCACCACCGTGATTTAGGTATCCATCCCTATCTCACGGACACGGAATTATTATTATTATTATGGTGGGAGTATTAACCTCGCGCCGTCTTGCGTGATCTCTGGCGGGAGTATTAACCTCGTGCCGGCCAGGCGACCTTGCCTCCTCTCTGAGATGCCAAAAGTGCGTTGTACCCGCGGTGAATCCTCTCGAGCTGTACCCATATGTATCTGGTCTTTCTTTTTCTTCTTCTTACATTTTTTTACGATGGCGAAGTCACCGTAGGAGCAAGGACTCTGATTGTTGTCTCCTCTGTAAATAAATATCATTAAAAAAAAAAAGAAGTCACCGTGGCCGAGTGAGTTAGCGCGCGAGGCATTGCACGCACGATGACCTGGGTTCGATGCCCAGCGGGGCAGGATTTTTTCTGCTCTGTTCTTTGGTATCCACTCATACCTCGTGAGGAAAAATGAGTAGCTGCTCAATGTAAGCAGCGTCCATAGGCGGAAGTAAAGGCAAAAATAAAATATTAGGATATGAAAATATATGGAAAAGTCCTATAATTCTGCTCTACCCACTAAAAATTGTGATGTAATAACACAAAGAAACACATTTATTTATAATTTTTAATCAATAAGGGCTTAATCGATAAGGCGGCGTACTTGTAACCTAGAGGTCGCTGGATCAAGTCCCGGTTTCAGCGCAGATTTAGTAAAGTGATCAGTTTGAGTAGTTGTGATACCACGAAAATTATCACAAATAATGTGGTCTTTTTTATTCTTTTAAAGAAAATTATATCTCTTGTTTTTAAGACAAACCTGATTTGCTTGAAAAAAAAAACCTAGCATAGCATGGAATGAAGGTAAAATTACAACAAAAACGACTGTTAATTATAACATCTTTATGATAAAAAATCACCCAGAGAAATGCAACCACATACTTCTACATACAAGTACACATACCAACTAGATATTCGAGTTAAATTTCCATGATATTTATCTAATCAAGTACCTAGTTTCATAAATGGTTTCAGGGTTAATACTCGACAATCATGTGTTAAGGTCTGAATTCCTACTTATCTAGGAGAGACAAAGCGATAAACTGTCTCCTCAAAACAAGGAGAAAATCGGTCGACCTTCTCGGAGCACGCTCCTATCACTCTCCTATCGCTCTCCTATCACTCTCCAATCTGTCTCCTATCACTCTCCAATCTGTCTCCTATCTCTCTCGAAGAAAACCGTCTCATTCGTGTCACCTATGGCGAAATTTGTTGAGAAGGTTAGGAGATAGGGGATAAGAGTTATGTTAGGAAGTAAGGTCTGAGCTACTTGTCAGGAAGGTCAATGCCATATCAGGTTTATTTGTCAACATCTATATAAAACTGTTCGATCCTTCTCATTTTCACGTTGACACTGACCTCAGTAGCTTGATCGATAAGGCGGCGGACTTGCAACCTGGAGGTCGGTGGCTTAAGTTCCAGTTTCAGCGTAGATTTAGTAAAGTGAGTTTGATTCGTTGTGATATCACAAAAGGGATGAACACAATTAAGATAACTTAACTTAACATTTTCACGTTAAAAGAATTCAATTCAAATTTCTCTTATAATAATAACACTCTTTAGTGGAATGTAACCACTAGGCAAGGTTAATGCTTAAAGCATTTTCTACCACCTTACCCTCAGAGTCTTATTATCATGTGGTCACAAAATCAAATTTGTGAGGAAAAATTTATGCACTGGGTGGGATTCGAACCAACGGATCCCTTCTCTTGCCAGCACAGCGTCGATGGCACGTTGAATACACTAGTTCTCATTCAGTCATTGAAGTAAGGCAACGTCCAGCGAGGCTAGGACTTGCATGGAGTGACCATTCAAATTCGAAACTGTGTGATGCTGGCTATTCCCGGCCCCACTAAGGCTGGGTGAGGTTAATTTGAGTACCTGGTTTGAGCATGCAGTTGAAAGCGACGTTAAACATCGTTAAACATTGATCGATAAGGCAGCGGACATGTCGCCTCTGACAACACAAAGAGGCGTAAACCACAAATTTTTGAAATCGTTTTTATTGCTTAGATTGAGTCTACTTGTGCTATATTTTGTTCTCACAAATAGACGTAACCCAATTATAATCCAAAGAAAAGATACAACAAAAATTAAAATCAGGCGTATCCCTCATTTTCTCTTTTTCAGACAAATCAAATAGGCGTAAATCGATAGTCACAGTTAAATAATCAAATTTGGCAACAGAAAAAGTTCGTATGGTCATTCACGGGTACAGGGAAGTGATAATGTTCCTACCGTGAACAGAAAATTTATGCACAAGAAAACTCATTTTGGCTCTCCTGTAAAATTTCGAAAATGTGGTTTACGCCTCTTTGTGTTGTCAGAGGCGATGTATTTAACCTGGAGGTCGCTGGTTCTAGTCCCAAGTTAAGCAAAATTTAGTACGGCAGGCTTGAGTAATGTTGTGATATCACCATTGTGATTAGCACAAATATGATAACTTTAACTATTGAAACTGTAACTTCAGTCAATTATTGATTTTATGAGTATGGTTAGTGGTTTGTTAGTGAAGATCCCGGATTTTTGATTTGGTTACTTGGCAACTATTTTTTCATGAAATGGTAATCGCAGTTCACGTCTGATGGATGTCTGATGGGTAGATAGTAAGTACAAATTAATGTAATGTGCACTACTGACTTCTATGCAGGCGAATAAAGTCGCTATACTATCTGGACATACCTATACAATACATAACTATAATATAATCTAATATATATTCTATTGTATATATCATGTAATTATGTAACGACTTGTATTGTAAAAACGACGAAGCGGAAGAAGTATTATAGTAACCATAATTATGTCTAGAATTAAAGATAGTATACCCTCGTAGTACGCTCCAATTACAAATACATATAATATACACATAAACCCACCTCAGTAGCTTGATCGATAAGGCGGCGGACTTGTAACCTGGAGGTTGGTGGTATAAGTCCCGCGATTCAGCGTACATTTTAAAAAAAATGTGTTTTTGTTTGTTTGAAAAAGCACAGTTTGGTTATACAGTTGAACTTGGACATAGGAGAACTCAAGGGACCGAAATTTTTCTCTTTTATAAAAGACTAGCGGGCTGTCGCCCGCTTTGCGGGCGTAGGCATGGCCGTGAAAGCAAAAAATCCTTTTTCGCTAATGGCAGGTGTTGTAGTGGGAATTTCGAAAAATCCCGTCTTATTGCACATCTAGACTATAAGACAAAGCTACCTACCAAATTTCAGCTTCCTAGGACTTACGGTTTGGGCTGTAGAGCGATGATCAGTCAGTGGTCAGTGACTTTGACATTTATATATTAAGATGTTATTTTCCCTTATAGAGAGGTAAATTTGACATGCAAATCTCTCTCTTATATCCAGGTTTCTCTTACATCCAGTTCTCTTATATCCAGGTTTGCTGTAGTTGTTTGTAAGGGATATCTTCCGGTGCGCTCGTGTTCACCCATCACTTGAATTGAAAGTATTGCGTCACTTCTCGCCCGTCGAAAGGGAGGCATCATACTACGCGATGGGCAAGGTACAACACAGACCACAAGCATCTACACTAGCTCCTGTTTCATGGCTACGAAATAAAAAACGCTGTGAAACACTCATCTTTTTTTAAAAAAGTGTAAGATTAAATTAAAAGAAATCAGTCTCACTCAGTTGAAGTCAATAAAGGTAGTGAAGCGAACTCGTGACCCCGATGTGCCAAACATAGCGAATTTCAGTAAGGCTGGTCTTTTGATTGACACAAACACGATCACCTGATTTTAAGAAAAAATAGATTTCCTTATTATTTTATTTAAAACAGTTATATTTGTGTTTAATCAAATATAACTATAATTTTTAAAAAGTTATATATTATGATGTCGCAATAACTCAAACTATCTTTACTAAATTTTTGCTGAACTTGGGACTCGAACCACGGACCTCCGATTTCGAGTCAGCCGCCTGATGGATCGAGCTACTAAGGTATTATTATTCAGATTCAGGATGACGCCACGCCACCTTTCACGGGTTTTTTTTTACTTTCCTTATCCTATAGAAAGGAAAGTAATGGAATCACCCAAAAAAAATTATGTGTAGATTTCGACAGGAAATTAAACTTTTATTCTTGGGCAAGGCAAAGAGAATGAAGGCACATAAATAGCGCTGTAGTTGTTTGCATTTTTCCAAGTGTCGGCTCAAAGCAAAGAGAAAGTTTGTGACAGCATTATATCATAAACTATGCTTTATGGCAATGCCTATTGCTCAACGAGTGAGCTACCGAGATCGATCCTAACAAAGAGTCCCTTATACGACAAGTGTTTTCAGTATGTAGAGTCGTGTTAGGCACTATTGCACATACAGGATACAACACGTGGTACAGTTTTACTACACTGAACTATATACAGGGCTACCATAAAGTCTGACCCAGGCCTGGGTTTCTCGGAAACGACTCAAAAAACGGAAAAACCTATATTCCTTTTTTGGGGGACATTAGATTTTAGCAAAAAATAAAAAGAAATTGCCTACACGGCCCCAGTCAGCCTGACTTTTTGATATTTTGAGTCGTTTCCGAGAAACTCAGGCCTGGGTCAGACTTTATGGAGGCCCTGTATATAATTCAGTTGCGATGAGCTCCTCTCAATGAGGCCTTTATCGTAGCAACTATCCACATTAACCTCACCCAGCCTGGGTATGACCGGAAATGCCAGCCTCACATGTACGGAGGAAATTACTATCTCATTTAAGATTTTAAAGTTGGTCCGTGCCCAGTCTGACTGGGGCTGTGTAGCTATTTTTTTTTTCTTCTTCTAAAACTTAATCCCCCAAATAATAAAGGGATACGGGCTATGATATGTTTTGATATGTTGATTCATGTACGAGAAACCAAGGTCTGGGTCAGACTTTATGGAACCCTGTATTCATAGACAGTCCTCAGCTGACGGCAAAAAAAAACACGAGTTCCATTTACGTCAAGATTATTATACAATTTTATAAACATAGATTATTATACAAGTACATAGACTAGACGCATGTACCTATGTATTAAGCACAAGCCCATAAGAGAACTACACGTGGTGTAATCCAAGTCGCCGACAGTTTTAATACAGTAAATTTTATAAATTAAACAGCTGAGTAATAGACAATATAGAAGTTGATGATGGAAGACCGTAAAAATAAAATAATAATACTGGACTTCATAATGAGGGGAAAAAATGTGTCGTAAATAGTTTTACAACATATTTTTTTTTTTTTAATAACAGGATAACATATTCAAAGATATTTTTCCTAAGCTAAAGCTTCTAAGACACATTATTTTCAGCAATAATATTAATTTACCTAATATGATCCATGTACTACATCAATGGTTACAATACAGTATATTTTCATTTTTATTTCATCACATCACCATTTATTTTTACGGTTTTACAACACCAAAAAAGTAAGGAAACATTATTTTCAGAAATAATATAAATTTACCTAATATGAACCATATACCACTTCAATAGTTACAATACAGGATATTTTCATTTTTATTTCATAGCCATTTATTTTTACAGTTTTGCAACACCAAAAAAGAAAAGACACATTATTTTCAGAAATAATATAAATTCGCCTAATATGAACCATGTACTTCATAACCATTTATTTTTACGGTTTTACAACACCAAAAAAGTAACGAAACATTATTTTCAGAAAATAAATTAATTTACTGAATAAGAACCATGCACGGTTAAAATACAATAAAATTTATTTTTACTTCATAACCATTTATATTCAGGGTGTGATAACATGTTGGAGATTTTTTTATTGCATGATTTTTTTCCTTATTTCTCTGTTCCCTTTCTAAATGGTGGTCTAAATCTGATACAATCCGATACAAGGAGTCACGAAGTTGTGATTTACTGTTGGAACACAATTTGAATTTTGACACATTAATGCTCTTCTTGCCTCTTTTGGTGGTCAGACCAATCAGACGGAGTTGACCACTGTCGATGTCGTCAGCATTATAAATCACTAGTATCACTACTACTTCGATTCCCGGTTGGAGCAGTCTTTTCGCACAAAAAAAGAAAATTCTGTTATCTCCGAACATATGCGGCTGGGAATTCCGGTTCTACCCAGGCTGGGTGAGGTTAATGTGGGTAGCTGGTACGATTCCCAGCGAATGGAGGGTAATACCCCCGTCCAGTCTACCTCAAGTCAGGACGTTAAAATCAAATAGAATCAATGGACATGAAAGGAGCCTAGAAATTGGATCTGGGCGTCCATATAATCCTCTCACCACCGTGATTTAGGTATCAATACCTACCTCACGGACACGGCATAATTATATCACTACTTGAATATTTTGATTTTTTCCTGTGTTTTTCTCATCCGCTGTCTGTGTCCGCCGCCTTGAGCTACTGAGGTCGGTAAAGCAAGAGCATGCAATGCCTAGTGCGTTAACTTCTCGGCCATGGTGACTACCAAAAACAGTATTACCGCCCTATTTGTACTCGTATTGCTCGATTACGTCTAGTGGGTCTCATTATAGCAACAGTAAACCCAAGACTGTTTTTTTTCTTTCATTTTTGTACCTTGTATTTTTTACCTACTTTCCTAACCTTTGTACCTACTTTCTTTATACCTCGTATTTTTTTTTTCTCTTATTTTCTCAAATCATGTTCTATGTTCTGTATCTCTTGAACAATAATAAATAAATACTATTATTTGGTCGATATGCCTAATGGGAGGATGTCTTGTTATGGCCCTGCTCAAATTCGAACCCACGACCTCTGGATTACTTGACTGCCGCCTTGACCATTGAGCTACTGGGACACTAATAACGGTGATAACAATAATAGTATGGGTTGGATAGTCACTAACATTTCACTATATTAATAATAATAATAACCACCAGGCGAGGTGGTTACTTTCCAGCTATCCCTCAGAGTCTTATTATTCTATTAGTCTTATTATTATTACAAACTCAAATTAATGAGGAAAAATCCATACACTGGGATTCGAACCAACAAACCATGCCATTTGATTGTGTATAAAGGGTTCGGTGGAAGAGATTGCCATAGGCAATAACTCCGCCCTTTAGAGTTAGGACATATGTATATATTTTGTTTATTTTTTTCCTGTTTTTATTTATAATGTCAATTTTTTATTTTAATTTTTACCATTATTTGTTTGTATATATGTATATTATGTATGTTCTTCTAATAGAGAGTTTCATAATAATAATAATAAAGTTGATTGATTAAATCTGTTCATTAGCTACTATGCACTTAGGCCATAGTATACAGTATACCTTAATTAACTATTACTAAGCATTTGATTTTGTAAACACCAACACCAAAACAAATGTCCAGCAATAAAGAAACAAGATGCATTTTGAATTGCCAACACGCGATCATATTGAAAAACGTAATTAATTTAATGAATTTTCTTTGTAATCATTGAATGTAATCAAAAAAAATGTGTCGGTGGTAGTTATAAATAAATAAAAATATGAATGTAATCAATGTGGTGTTTGAAATCATATTTTTTTTTATTTTTATTGTTATCAATAAATGAAATCAACTGTTGAGAGGAAATATTTTGTCTGTTCTGGCACGCTTACGAGGAGAGATTTGATGAATCATTTGTTGTTTAATAGTAAAAGTATTTTTTTATTTATTATAATGAACAAAGATTAAAAGAAGAAATGTCCCTTTATCAATGACTCACATGTGTGGTTCAGGAATTTTATGTCTAATATTAATTTAATGAGTTTTATTTTAAATACCAAAATTGCTTGATTAAGTAAGTTGTAACATATCTATTGCTTTTATACCCCTACTCAGCTGATGTTGTTTATTTTGTATAATATGTACCTATGTCCAAATATTGTAAATAAAAAGACAACTTGTTTGCGATTAAAGTTTTTTAAAAAAATTGCTAGATTATTACTGATTACTGAGAGAGTATACCTAATAGTGAATTTTAATAATACAAAAAATTCGCGTTGTTTCCAAAAAAGACGATTTTCTTTTGCTGTATCAAAGAATACTTAATTCTGTGCGAATCCCATACGGGAGCCAATCCATGTCTTATCCTTGTTCAAAGTTGCTTAATTTCGGCTGCACCCGAGTTACGACCCGAGGCATGGCCCTATATTTATTTTTCCCCAACCCTATTCTACACAATGAGGCATTACCGTACATTGCTTCGGGTATCAATTGGGCGCTACCTGTTAATTTCAGTGTTTATCACCTTATTTATACTGCTCGACTGGACTAATATGTCCTAGCCTCCGTGGCGTAACGGTTGTGTCTACTCAGCGTAGTCCAGAGATCCTGAGTTCAATTCCCGGTTTAAGCAGACTTTTCGCACAGAAAATTCTGTTCCTCCGAACACGTGAGGCTGGCAATCCCGGCCCTACCCAGGCTGGGTGAGGTTAATCTGGGTAGCTGGTACGATTCCCAGCGAATAGAGGGTTGAACCTCCGTCCTGTCTACCTCAAGTTAGGACGTTAAAACCAAATAGAATCAATAGACATGAAAGGAGCTTAGATATTGGATCTGGCCGTCCATATAATCCTCTCACCACCGTGATTTAGGTATCCATCCCTATCTCACGGACACGGAATTATTATTATTACCGCCGCTAGTGTATCTCTAATCCGAAAGGATTTAAATGGAATTTCGATGTCTGATAAGCCTATAAGATAGCAGGGATGCAATGGAATTTACCCAAACAAACAAAAAACATCGATACATTTTTTGATACAATCTTATCAATGAAAAAAATCCGCGCCCCAGCGTTGAACGTCCTTGTAGGATCACCGAAGTTAAACAACGTCCAGTGAGGTGAAAACTCCGTGATGTTGACATTCCGGCCCAACCCAGACTGGGTGAGGTTAATGTGGGTAGCAGGTTTGTGAGTTTCCTGCGAATGGAGGGTAACACCCCCGTCGTGATATGACCATGAAGTTGGAAGCGACGGTAAACCCAAATTTTAAAGAAATCCACATTAATCACGCATATCAGACTTATTGAACTCGCCTCATTAAATTTATTATTATTATTTTACACTTTATCTCTATATATAAATGTCAAAGTCACTGACTGACCACTCACTGACTGATCATCGCTCTACAGCCCAAACCGTAAGTCCTAGGAAGCTGAAATTTGGTAGGTAGCTTTGTCTTATAGTCTAGACTAGCGGGCTGTCGCCCGCTTTGCGGGCCGAGGCATGGCCGTGAAAGCAAAAAATCCTTTTTCGCCAATGGCAGGTGTTGTAGTGGGAGTTTCGAAAAATCCCGTCTTATTGCACATCTAGACTATAAGACAAAGCTACCTACCAAATTTCAGCTTCCTAGGACTTACGGTTTGGGCTGTAGAGCGATGATCAGTTAGTGGTCAGTGGTCAGTGGTCAGTGGTCAGTGAGTGTCTTTGACATTTATATATTAAGATGTGCAATAAGACGGGATTTTTCGAAATTCCCACTACAACACCTGCCATTGGCGAAAAAGGATTTTTTGCTTTCACGGCCATGCCTCGGCCCGCAAAGCGGGCGACAGCCCGCTTGTATACAATAAAATGAAAAAGAATAGAAAAATATATAAAAACATATGTCCTCACTAAAGGGCGGGGTTATTGCCTATGGCAATCTCTTCCACCCAACCCTTTATCCGCACTTGCGAACCACCACCGAGTCCCCCGCCTTATGGATCTATCTACTGAGGTCGGTTATGTTCGATCGTATTCTGAAGTAAATGTATGTATGAGTCACGGGCGACTCGGAGGCATTTCCGGACCATTCAGGCGGATTCCCAGGAACCAGTTCAGCTCACTGGTCCAAATTCTAGCAACCGGAATCTGGAGCATGATGGTACCCATTCGTTCTCTCCTTTCTTAGTTTGGTCTTTTTTGAAGTCACCAGTGGCGATATCCGTAACAGGACGATTATTGTCATTATTGAATTCTTTATTAATAAGGACTCGTACATATGTACAATAATAATAATAATAAATTTATTCGGTTTTCAATAATCATCATTGTTAAAAGTTCCGCTAAGAACATTTGTACTTTTCGGGAAATGGAAATACAAACAAACAATGATAAAAATTAAAATACAAAATTGAGAACAACATAAGCAAGAAATAGATAAACTATATAGGTAAAATATATACAGATGTCCTAACTAAATATCTTCTACCCAACCCTTAATGATGAAAAATATCTTAAAATTTTGCTCAGTAATAAAGGCGGCACTCTGTGAATCCAGAGATTTCAGAAGTCGCGGGTTCGAAACCCAGCCGGGACATGACAAGTTATCCTCCCATTTGGGATTTTTACCACAAAATAATTCGTCTTGGGCTTACTGCTGGAATAATGAGAATTTAATAGTCCTAATTGGGCAGTATAAATAAGGCGATATTATTATTAAAGTAAAGATCCCCCATTAGCGCAAAAACTATAAAAAATGGTTCGATCCCAAGAGCAGACAAAAAAAATATTCAATTTTTTCTTTTTGATAACAAACAAAAAAATATTCAATTTTTTGTGGTTATGTGAGTGGTTCCGATATCACGTTGGTGATCAACACAAATATGATTTTTTTTTTTTTTTTTTTTTTCAAAACTTTAAATATTTTTATTATATTCTTTTTTATAAATACAAAAGTTAAACATTAATGTATCATTCTTCTACTCGTCCCATTCCTGCACCATCTTCACATTCAATCCCTCTGATCCTCCGTCTCGCTCCTCTCACTCTCATGGATACTGCTCTCACTATCGAAATTTGTATTTTCACTTTGATCCAACATAGCACATGTGAATAGCTTTTCTTCCATTTTTCACTAAGTTTTCTTGCTGTGTGTTGAATGAAGCTGTTGTATTCAGCACCTAATGCTCCATTGCAAGATACAATCATCGGTGTAAATGAGGCTCGCAGATCTTCGGCAGCTTGGTCATATTTTGTGTGCTTTTCTCTGGCATGAGTTTGTGCAATACTACACCAAGTTCGGGTCCCATAAGACGAAGCGTCAGCATTAACAATGCGAACATCAAAAAACGCTCGTCTTGCTGGTTCCCAAACTCCATTCAACAACAAATCACCAACTAAAGCTGGATTTTCACCATTTGCTTCTTTCATAAGAGGCTCACAAGTTGCAGGACCCCATGCCAATTCTGCCCAATCTTTGACATCATCTCTGTGATGGTCATGGCCTTGTTTAACCAATCCTCCTTTTTTGCAGTTGAGGGCGTGATTTAGGTTAAAACCACGTTCTCCACATCCATCACATTCCAAAGGCAAATTGCATGGTTCATAACCGTAACGTATGGCAAGACCATCTCTGAACTGTTCAGCAGAAAGATCAGTTTTATCAGCTACTGTCGGTATAACTGTGAGCCACTGTGAACATTTACTATCAATAGCTCTCTGAACACATCTCTTAGTTTTTTCAGGCAGTTTTTCCAAAATTTCATTGCTTCTTCTTTCTTCTTCCACTTCTCTCCTTTTTCTTTCTTCCGATGTGATTTTCAGGACATGAATAAAATGATCAGCAATGTTTATTTCTGTTCCAGTACAGATGCTGTTTTGAATTTTACTACTTGCCTCGAAAGATATTTTATAGACGTTGGAACAACTTTTTGTTGGGTCTTGAATAGCTAATCCACCCAATCTTGCAGGTAAAGATAACAACTCCTGCTCATCTGGTGATAATTCTCTTCCCAATATTGTTGGGTTCAGATGATTACATATAACTTCTTTTAAGGGAAGATATGATTCTCCATCAGTATAAACAACTCTTTGGATGTAGGCCCATTCCTGTTGCAATGATTTAGTAAAAGCTGCATGAATAGCTTGTGGGTTATTTAATCCAGCTCTGCATAGTTTTTTAACACATTGAACCCAATATTTCACCTTTTCATCAACATATTCTTTCTTTTCTTTTTCATTTCCAATTATACTACCAAGAAATCTGTGAGAAGTGACAACTTTCAATCCGAATTTAGAAAATATCCGTTTTGCTTCCTCTAACAAACTTTCTTTGACAATGAGGTAGCTCTTGGTTGGTTCAGGATAATATCCAAAGGCAGGCCCTTCATTGATCAGTTTTGTGAGCCATGATATAATATGTGGTAGTTCACCAAAACATGACGAGTCATCAGCGTACCAATTCTGGATGCAGTTGTCTGGATTCTTACATTTTCTGATGAGAGGCAATATTCCCACAGCATACATAAACATGGCAAGTGGATCTCCTTGGGTCGTTCCTTCTTTGCTACATATACTTTGTGAATCTTTAATTAGAATGAGTGCATGTCCTCTGTAAGTATTGAATAAGAATTTGGCACATCGTGGCCAAAATATTCTCACATGCCACAGAGTTAATATACGATTCAAGGTATTAAAGGCGTTCGAGGCATCAAGTAGGAGGAGACCTTCATTCTCATTGCCTTCATCGAAGCAATGAGCCATAGTATGGGCAGCTTCTTCTATTCCAGCCTTGATGCCAGTGCATAGCTGATCAGCGCCACATACGAGCTGAACATCATCCCCTGTGACGAGGGCCATAGATTTAGAAATGAGACGCTGGAGAACTTCGCCAATTCCAATGGGTCTCACCCCAGGACATTTGTCTAAGGCAATCCCTCTTCTTCCTAATATAGCACGGATGGAATCCCATTCAACAACTTCATTTGCTATTCTTCTTGTCAATGAAGCAACAGCTTCTCGCAGTCTCTGGCTATGATTACCATAACGCAATAAGAAACATTTCCACTGATCCGAATCAGTTCCGCTTGGCCCTGCACCTCCGCATAATTGCCGAGACACCTTTTCAATGTGCTGGGCTGTCACATCAACATGGATCATGGTAGGGAGCTCCGGGCATTCCATAAAGTGATCGGCAAGAGGTATTTGAGAATCGGGATGTTTTTCCTTTAATACTTGTATAACTGTCTTGTTACCAATTTTCTCATTTGGATTCAAAATACCACCACCAGAGCGATCTGTAATCCAACGAACTGCTTGGCGCACTTTACCTTGCATCATGAGTCGGCTGAAGACCCGCACTACATGTTCCTCATCTTCTTTTACTTTCTTATTTGAGATGAATTTTTTGTTACAAAGCTCAGCTTCTTGCAAAAGTTCATCTATTAAGTCAGCTTTCCACATGTCCATTCTCCTTGTAAGCAACCTTCGAATATCAGCTCCACTTTTCACCATTTTGTTCCTCTGTAAAATTGATGAACAAAGAACAAATATCTTTTCGGAATGTCCATGGTTTGGTAATTCGTTTACAAGGCTACATAACTCCGTGGTAAGCAAGTCAACAAAATGTCTACCAACATTTCCTTGTGGCAATGAGTATTGTTTTCCCAGCATTTTTACGCATCTTTTCCAACGAACTCTCCAAAGATCATCATCACCTCCTTCACTATTGATCAAAGGAGCACCAAATGCCCTTTGAAAAATCATGTTGATATAATCAGGCAATTCATTTTGTCTTACATTCTCTGTATCAATATGTTGTATACTATTTGCCTCATTTCTTATTTCTTGTGATGGGGTTTGTATACTTCCTTGATGTGTCCTGGATACATGGATTTTTCTACCCTTTTCGGATTGAAATGTCCGATTGCAAAGATTACATGCAAACAAAATGACTTGTTCTTGATCATTGGCATCATAAAAACTATCAGTATCTATCATATTTAATACATTTAGGAACGTTTTTACCTTTGTTTAACATCAAAAATTACTTTAAAAGAAACGATTTTAAAATTTAGTTCGCAAATTTATTTTAAAATTCAGGGAGAAAACTCTGGAGATGTTACCAGTTTAAAGGTTGGCTGTTAGGTTGTTTCTTTAGCACAAAAAAGTCCTACACCTACAATAACGAAAAATTCTTTACCTTATTCAGCGTATGCTAAAACACTCAAAATCCACTCAATCATCGACTGTTTCCTGGAATCTCATGTAACTGATCATTTTTCTCTCAAAATTTTTCACAAACTTAACAGAATAATTTTAAACTAAAACACTAATAAACGCTTATAATACAAAAACGAAAAATATCACAGAAATTTCACTTCTTCTGAAATCCTTTTCACTATTCATTTTATCTCTCAAATTTTTAAAATTAACAGGAATAATTTTAATAAAACACTATAAAATTATATAAAAACGAAAAAATCACAGAAATTTCAATTCTTCGAGATCCTTTTCACATATTTAGAATAATTTTTTATTTATATGAAATATATGGTTATATTTTCGATAATTATTAAACATACAAAATCGACTTGTTACAGTTTGTTTGACACTTGTTACACTTCTGAATTTTTTGTCAACTCCAGAAACTTTTTCAAGATTTAGAAATTTTGGACGTTCCAGTTTTGAAAAGATCTATTTATTTGACGAGTAACATGACGCTATACAAAATTATTGAGTCGATTATTACTACGAAATCAACTATGCTTTGTACTGTACTTCACTTATTAGGTAGGTATGTCATGTGTATATGAATTATTCACAATAGAAAAAATACATAAAAAACAATGAAGGACAGCAGATATGCGGGAGGTGTTTTATCTATGAGTTAATGAATTTGTATTTTAATTAATAAAAATAAACTATTTTAATATTGAATTTTTAGGGTTTACGAGTGCCTCGATTAACATTTAATAATAATATATACCTCGTATTACGACTGAAAATAGCGGAAAATGTATCAATAGTATGCTTGGGGTGACTCGATCAAAAATTAATCAAACACCTGGGCCGTGTGAAGACCGCCCTATACAAAGAAAGAGACAGCCCGGCAGAGTGTAAGGTAATAATGTATACCGTAATATTACGACTGAAAAAATCAATGTGGGGAAGAGTACACGCTGGTAGGTAATTTATTTGTTTTACTTTTTAAGGCGATCAATTAAATAGCTAGAGATTATCAGCAATTGGCGAGATAGGACGTAGGTATATCACAAATTTAATATCACATGCGTCGCATTCAAGTGGACAACTGATGGTAGGTGGCAATGATGATGATTTTGATAACAGTTAGAAATCTGAATTGGTAAGTTAAAGTAAGGGGGAACGCTTTACAATCCTCATTTGAATTAGGTAGCACCTCATTACTTCTTACTTCATCACTTTTCTAAAGAAGTAATTTAGATGATCACTTTTCTAAATTACTTATTGCGAAAAGTATATACAGCCAGCGTCGATGGCATGTTGAATACACCGGTTCCCTTCAGAACACCGAAGTTAAGCGACATCCAGCGAGGTTAAGACTTGGATGGGTGACCATTCAAATTCTAATTCTCGTGACGCTGGCTTTTCCCGGCCCCACTCAGGCTGGGTGAGGTCAATTTGAGTAGCAGGTTTGTGAGTTTCCTGCGAATGGAGGGTAAAACCCCCGTCGTGATATGACCATGGCAGTTGAAAGCGACGTTAAACCCCACTAAAAAAAAAAAAAAAAGTATATACAAAAGTACTAAAAACTTTAGTTTTCTACAATTACGTGGTAATGAAATTACACACATAAATATTATAATTACAAGAATGTTGCGTAAATTTGCATTGCTAAAATGAGGCACATAATTATATTGAGGTATTGAATGTGTTACCATCTGTTTTGTTACCATTTTTTTTTTTTTTCTTTTCTTTTCTAATTAAAATCACTTTTAAATTCATCATCTTACGAGTATATTATGATCTTATTCCCATTTGTGGTAAATTTTAAAACAAACAATTTTCTTTGAAACATGTATTGTGTGGTGAAAAATATATGATAAAGACACATTATGATTGTAACTTAAGTAATAACAATGGTGCTCGAATGATGTGAAGATTAATAATGCCAATAAAAAAATTATCTCTAGCTGAAGTAGTTTCAACTAGGACCTACAGTCCTACAATATAGTTGGTATTTGATAACATTGTAAGACAGGCGACAGAAGTCCATCAGGTGAAGGAAGAACTTTTAAAAGGTAGATAATCCAAAAAATATTCACTCATGAATCACTTATTTGTAATTTGTAATTGTATATTTACGGGTCACGCCCAGTGTAAAATAAAACATAAATACAAATCAGTACAATAAAAAAAAAATAAAGATTAAGTAAAACATATAAAACAATAAGTGATAAGATATATAGAAAAAAAAACCTTGTTAACAGGTAGTATTGCTACTTATGTTCTAGTCCTTTTCTAGTTTTCTGGAAAAGTACATACTCGTATATTAAAAAAAAAAAAAAGTTTCATGCTCCGGTAGCTCAGTAGTTATCATATTTGTGTTAATCACTTTCGTGATATCACAACTACTCAAACTCGCTTTACTAAATCTCGCTGATACTGGGACTTGAACCACCGACCTCCAGGTTACAAGTCCGCTCCCTTATCGATCAAGCTACTGAGGTCGGTACGTCTATGAAGGTATTTCAGAAACTAATACTTGAACTGAAGCCATGTTCTGACAGCTTTACGGCCATGCCTGCCTCACGTCGAGACCACAGGATTATCACACCGAATCACACAGTGACAGTCTGAGCATTGCACCAGGGGGTCACAAATTCGCCAAACGGCAAGGTGATTATTTTGGCAAATTTCTTATCTTGACATTGTCCTTGTTAGATACTTCGACATTTCTCGATGACAATATAGCTACAACCGCTGGAATAATGGGACTCTTTAGTCCTGATCGAGCATTAGGTTCTGAACTTGGATTTTTTTCTGTTCTGTACAGGATGTTCGGGGTCCACTCATACCTCGTGAGGAAAAATGAGTAGCTGCTTTAATGTGAACAGCGACCAGGCAAAAAAACAAGATATTATAGAAATTACAGCCTCACGTGTTTGGAGGGAACAGAATTTTCTGTGCGAAAAGTCTGCTCCAACCGGGGATCGAACTCGGGATCTCTGGACTACGGGCAGTAGTCAAAACCGTTACGCCACGGAGGCTGGCTGTCTATTATTATTATTATTTTATGGCTTTAACGGCAGGATTCTCACACTGTGAGCTCTTCCACCCAACCGATGATTATTATGTATTATTATTACATATTTTTCGTGAAATTGTACTGACGTCGAAAATTGCAATAAGTGGATAGTAGTCAACACCTAATTTGTAAGTGGTAGGTATCGATTGACTCTTGGATCTTTCTAGAGTAGTAACTAGTAACATATCAAAGTACTCGAACACAATGTGACACAATACCATGCTTGAAGGGCACCGGGAAAGATGATTATAAATTTTTATTGTAGCGATAATCATATTGAAGATACTAGTGATAATAGCAATGAAGAAGAAGAAAAAGAGGAAGATGATGATTTGTTTATTTTTTTATCAGTGAACGTTAATATTGTCAGCACCTACCTATTTCTTTTACCTATCTTTGGTTTTGTTATATGTTTTTTTTTTATGTATGATGAATTGATGATGTTTGAACTAAAGTTTTGAACAACTTTTAGTGGAGATGTCTGAACTACAAAATTTGAACCTTTCTTAGTGGAGATGTCTCAACTACAAAATTTGAACCTTTCTTAGTGGAGATGTCTCAACTACAAAATTTGAACCTTTCTTAGTGGAGATGTCTCGACTACAAAAATTGAACCTTTCTTAGTGGAGATGTCTCAACTACAAAATTTGAATCTTTCTTAGTGGAGATGTCTCAACGACAAAATTTGAATCTTGTTTAGAGGAAACCCAAGGACTACAATCTACATCATTAAATGGACATGTTGGAACAGAACTTCTTGAATTTCCGTTAGTGGAAATGTCTACAAAATTTGATTTTTTTTAGAGAATGGAATACAAAATTAGAAAAACAAATTAAATGGAAATGTCTGAACAGCAATAAACTCTTCATAAACTCTTCGATGCCCAACAGACCTTCGTTAGAAGAGATCTCTAAACTTCAAAGTTTGAACCTCTTTTAGTGGAGATATCTCTCTACTGCAAAATTTGAACCTTCATTAGTGGATCAGCAATTTCGAACACCAATTTTGTTATCATATTACAGTTCATCGCATAATTGTTGTTCAAACAGGCCTTTTTTTAACATACTTGAGTGTCCAACCATCAACTGACAAATTATATCCTGACAACCCGGCCTTTTTCATATAGTTGCGGGACTCGAACTATCAACCTACACTTGGAACTCGAACCGTGAATCTCCAGGTTACGTGGTCCGCTGACTCATCCGTCAAACCACTAATAATAATAATAATAATAGCACTCTTTAGTGGGAGGTAACCACCAGGCGAGGTTAATCTCAAAGCATGTTCTACCACGTAACCCTCAAAGTCTTATTATTATGTGGTCACAAACTTAAATTAATGAGGTAAAATTCATGCACTGGGTGCGATTCGAACCAACGGATCCTTACGCTACCTGGATTACCAGACTAGCGCGTTAACCAATTGGCTACCAGTGCAATTGACATTTCGTTCTGCCTGTGTCCTGTTTAATAACTCCCCCTGTGTGTCCGTCACTGGTGGGCGCCTTAGAGTCTACACGTGTCGAGCTAATAGCTACTTAATCATCACTATTCAATAATACTTACCTGTCTAACAGTGGGTCGGGTAGAAAGACGTAAGTGATTACAATGTCAGCAAATTAAAAATGTCATCAGCAGAAACTAGTATCTGTCCAGAAACATATACTAATAATAATCAGAGTCTCAGCAGAAAGAAGACATTGTATAAGACTTGTAACAAAAGTGTCAAGTTATCATATTTGTGTTCATCACCATGTGATATCACAACTACTCAATCTCGCTTTGCTGAATCTTTGCTGAACTTGGAACTCGAACCACCGACCTCCAGATTACAAGTCCGCCGCCTTATCGATCAAGCTATTGAGGTCGGTGACTTTGTAAAAACCTATGATAATACTTTCTATATCTTATGATCTTATCGATACTTATAGACCGACCTTAGTTGCTTGATCAGTGAGGTGGCGGACTTGTAACCTGGAGGTCGGTGGTTCGAGTCCCAAACGTCGGGAATATTAATTAGATAGGTAAGTTTTGAGTAAGTGTGACACAACTCTGTTACCTAATACAAATTTACTATAGTACATAATACTACCATTTTGAAAATACTTATAAAGTAAAAAGACTGGGGCGCATATTCTTAATATCTCCAAGTCTATCTAGCTCAAATAATTATGCCCGAACCAGGAAACTCGAAATTCTGACGCTCATCTGTAGATACGAACTAAACGCTGCATTATAAAATAGAAAAAAATTAATGTGGGTTTAACGTCACTTTTAACTGCATGGTCATATGCTACTCAAATTAGGCTCACCCAGCAGGTTGGGGCGGAATGCCAACATCACGAAGTCTTCACCTCGCTGGACGTTGCTTAACTTCGGTGATCCTATGAGAACCGGTGCATTCAACGCGCCATTGACAACATAAATAGGATTACGACAAAGATAAGTTGGAGTTTCAACCAATCACAGCTCTCTGTAATCCAATTAATGTTAAATTTAATCCTATTTCATATTATTCGATCCTAACAAAGGAAAATGAATTTCCAGCTTCTACGAGAGGCATGTTCTGTCTCGCTTTACGGCAATTCCTGCCTCGTGCAGAAACCTTAATCCGTTGACGAGGTCAACTCTCTCTCTCTCTCTATTTACAATGGTGACTCGATATTTAAATAACTAATTAGAAATTAGCAAGAATCAGCAGAAAATATCACCGAGCAGATGGGTCTTATCTATTCTCTACTTGGGTCATAGAATAGACACATTGTATGTGTATTTTCTGTTACATCAGTACTTGGGGTCATATTCATATGTATGTAGTGTTTTTATTTATTTATCGTAGGTACAGGGTCTGCCATTGATTATGAACCATTTTTAAGTCTGGCTGGGAGACGTTATACAGGGAGAAGACCAGTGTCTCGCTAGACTCCGCTAAAGGACTATAAACAGAGAACAGGCCATAAAGAAAAGTCCAAGTCCTCATGATGGTTGATCACACATAGAAATAAGTGGTTCAGGACGAGGCAACTTTGAAATAAAGTTGGCTGGAGACCATCACTAACCCCTCCAGCTGTAGCCAAGCTGGCTACAACAACAACAACCATTTTGAAAAGCATATATTTTCAAAACTAAAGTTTCAAAATGATTTTTTTTGATGGAATGCTAGAAAACAAAATGCCATTGATTGTTATTATTATTATTATTATTATATAACACTTTATTGGTTAACTACATACATTCATCAAATAGGACATGAAAAATAAAAGAACACGTAGTGAACCAAGGGACGAGGTTAAAGCCAATGGCTTTCTCTTCCACCGAACCCCAATTGTTATTCACCATTCACGTTTTGAAGATGTTTGTCACGTCATGGAGATGTTAGCAATAATAATAATAACACTCTTTAGTGGAAGGCAACCATCAGACGAGGTTAATGCTCAAAGCATTTTCTACCACCTAACCCTCAGAGTCTTATTATTATGTGGTCACAAACTGAAAATTAATGAGGAAAAATTCATGCACTGGGTGGGATTCGAACCAACGGATCAATACTCTACCTGGATTACCAGTCTAGCGCTTTAACCACTTGACTACCAGTGCACGTGTTTACCAACATGTATTCGGGGATAACATTGATTTCCAGGGTTCTTGGTTTTTACCCAAATCAAGAGTACAAGAAATCAATGTTATCCCCAAAGACATTTCAGTAAACGCAATGCACAGATTCAGAGAATGTCTGAATTCAGGCATTCTGCATCAAGACCAACATCTTCATGGTGATTGATGTTATTTTCAAAACGTGAATTGGTGACAATAAATAGCATTTTGTTATCCAGCATTCCATCAAATAAAAAATAAAAATAATTTTGAAAATTCATTTCTGAAAATATAGATTTTGCAAAATGGTTCATGATCAATAGCGGACCCTGTATGACAGTAAATTAGTATTGTAGAATGGTTGAACCTACTCTTAATTTACCTATGTGCAACATTATTAACTCTCTACTAACATGAAAGTAACATCTTAAATCATGCAAGAGATTGCTTTTTTTGGGGAGGAGGGGTTTAATGTCGGGCGATACTAAAACCCGGACCCGACAGAAAAGATTGACTCGATTGAAAAACATTGACCCGCCATAAGGAATACATGGGTCCGGGTTTTTCGTATAAAATTTCTTTCGAAAAACGTTGACTCGAATGTTATGTATATGATGGTACTCTGTTATTTCTATATATTTGTATTGTTTACATCTTCACTTCCCCTACTTAACCCTTGTAGCCAAGAGTTGTATCATTGTAAATTGATAGAAAACATTGACCGGATGGGAGCGATCTCATATCTCTCCCCCTGATAATGGTAAATCTCTGAAATTTCTCAGGTAAGCTTATCTACCTGAGGTAAGGGTTGGGTGGAAGAGATTGCCATAGGCAATAACCCCGCCCTTTAGTTAGGACTTATGTTTTTAAATATTTTCTATTCTTTTTCATTTTCATTGTATATATTGTTTCCATTTTTTTTCATTGTTAAATTAATTATTTGTATGTACATAATGTCCATTTATACCTAATAAAGCATTGTATAGTAATAATAATAATAATCTACATTACTGCTATATTCATACGAAAAATGAGAACGCTAAAGCTTACGACGCGGCGGGATCTGAACAGAAAACGTTGACTGGCCATTAAATGAAGCGCACGTGTAGCTCAGTTGTCAAGCACTCACTTGTCGTGCGGAAGGTCCTGGGTTCGAACCCCCGCGCCGACAAAAAGTTGTATTAAAAATTTGGTTAAAGTTGACCAGGTTGACCCAGCACCTAAATGGGAAGTAGTGTGTCACTTCTCGCACATCAGAGGGGAGGCATACTACGGGATGGGTAGGCTAACCCACAGACCACAAGCGTCAACGGTAGCTCCTGTTTCATGGCTAAGAAATAAAAAAGCCTGTGATAAAACTCATTTTTTTATGATAAAAGAATAAAACAGAATTCGGTCGGTCGTATGATATTCTCGTACAGAAAACTGTGAACAGAGGGGAACGCCCCTTATCTCTGCTCCTGGTATAAGTGAAGTGCTGAAATTTCCCAGGTATACTTTCCTACATTACTGCTATATTCAATTAAAATGCTACGGAAAAAAAACAAAAAGCTATAAGCTGCTGCTTTATCAGTGCTGCTATATTCATACAAAAAATCATAACGCTATAAGCTACGCACTGACCTACAGAGATACCAATGATTGACCCTTGTAGGGCCCCTAACTGCGGCCCTGAATATTCTAATGTGCTCAGATCAAGGGAATCATAAGGGATTACCACAAAGATAATACCCAGAAAGTTTCATCTTGGTCGGCCGTGTGGTATGCTCGTAAGGAAAACTTTGACCAGATGGGAGGGACCTCAAAAATCTGCCCCTGTTGTTTGTGAAGATCTGAATTTTTTTACACAAACTTATATACAGTGCTGCTATATTCATGCAAAAAATCATAAGGCTATAAGCTACGGCGTGACCTAAAGAGAAGCCATTGACTGGCCCTTGTAAGGCCCATAGCTGCGGCCCTGAATGTTGTAATATGCTCAGATCAAGGGAATCATAAGGGATTACAACAGAGATAATACCCACAAAGTTTCATCTCGGTCGGCCGTATAGTATGCTCTGACAGAAAACATTGACCAGATGGGAGGGACCTCAAAAATCTGCCCCTGTTGTTTGTGAAGATCTGAATTTTTTTACACAAACTTATATACAGTGCTGCTATATTCATGCAAAAAATCATAACGCTATAAGCTACGGCGTGACCTACAGAGAAGCCATTGACTGGCCCTTGTAAGGCCCTTAGCTGCGGCCCTGAATGTTGTAATGTGCTCAGATCAAGGGAATCATAAGGGATTACAACAAAGATAATACCGACAAAGTTTCATCTCGGTCGGCTGTATAGTATGCTCTGACAGAAAACATTGACCAGATGGGAGGGACCTCAAAAATCTACCCCTGTTGTTTGTGAAGATCTGAATTTTTTTACACAAACTTATATACAGTGCTGCTATATTCATGCAAAAAATCATAACGCTATAAGCTACGGCGTGACCTACAGAGAAGCCATTGACTGGCCCTTGTAAGGCCCTTAGCTGCGGCCCTGAATGTTGTAATGTGCTCAGATCAAGGGAATCATAAGGGATTACAACAGAGATAATACCCACAAAGTTTCATCTCGGTCGGCCGTATAGTATGCTCTGACAGAAAACATTGACCAGATGGGAGGGACCTTAAAAATCTGCCCCTGTTGTTTGTGAAGATCTGAATTTTTTTACACAAACTTATATACAGTGCTGCTATATTCATGCAAAAAATCATAACGCTATAAGCTACGGCGTGACCTACAGAGAAGCCATTGACTGGCCCTTGTAAGGCCCATAGCTGCGGCCCTGAATGTTGTAATATGCTCAGATCAAGGGAATCATAAGGGATTACAACAGAGATAATACCCACAAAGTTTCATCTCGGTCGGCCGTATAGTATGCTCTGACAGAAACATTGACCAGATGGGAGGGACCTCAAAAATCTGCCCCTGTTGTTTGTGAAGATCTGATTTTTTTTACACAAACTTATATACAGTGCTGCTATATTCATGCAAAAAATTAAAACGCTATAAGCTACGGCGTGACCTACAGAGAAGCCATTGACTGGCCCTTGTAAGGCCCTTAGCTGCGGCCCTGAATGTTGTAATGTGCTCAGATGAAGGGAATCATAAGGGATTACAACAAAGATAATACCCACAAAGTTTCATCTCGGTCGGCCGTATAGTATGCTCTGACAGAAAACATTGACCAGATGGGAGGGACCTCAAAAATCTGCCCCTGTTGTTTGTGAAGATCTGAATTTTTTTACACAAACCTATATACAGTGCTGCTTTATTCATGCAAAAAATCATAACGCTATAAGCTACGGCGTGACCTACAGAGAAGCCATTGACTGGCCCTTGTAAGGCCCATAGCTGCGGCCCTGAATGTTGTAATGTGCTCAGATCAAGGGAATCATAAGGGATTACAACAAAGATAATACCCACAAAGTTTCATCTCGGTCGGCCGTATAGTATGCTCTGACAGAAAACATTGACCAGATGGGAGGGACCTCAAAAATCTGCCCCTGTTGTTTGTGAAGATCTGAATTTTTTTACACAAACTTATATACAGTGCTGCTATATTCATGCAAAAAATCATAACGCTATAAGCTACGGCGGGACCTACAGAGAAACCATTGACCGGCCCTTGTAAGGCCCATAGCTGCGGCCCTGATTATTGTAATGTGCTCAGATCAAGGGAATCATAAGGGATTACAACTAAGATTATACCCAGAAAGTTTCATCTCGGTCGGCCGTATGGTATGCTCGTACAGAAAACATTGACCAGATGGGAGGGACCTCAAAAATCTGCCCCTGTTGTTTGTGAAGATCTGAATTTTTTTACACAAACTTATATACAGTGCTGCTATATTCATGCAAAAAATCATATAGCTATAAGCTACGGCGGGACCTACAGAGAAACCATCGACTGGCCCTTGTAAGGCCCATAGCTGCGGCCCTGAATATTGTAATGTGCTCAGATCAAGGGAATCATAAGGGATTACAACTAAGATTATACCCAGAAAGTTTCATCTCGGTCGGCCGTATGGTATGCTCGTACAGAAAACATTGACCAGATGGGAGGGACCTCAAAAATCTGCCCCTGTTGTTTGTGAAGATCTGAATTTTTTTAACCACAAACTTATATACAGTGCTGCTATATTCATGCAAAAAATCATATAGCTATAAGCTACGGCGGGACCTACAGAGAAACCATCGACTGGCCCTTGTAAGGCCCATAGCTGCGGCCCTGAATATTGTAATGTGCTCAGATCAAGGGAATCATAAGGGATTTCAACTAAGATTATACCCAGAAAGTTTCATCTCGGTCATCTTTGAGGTCCGTGAAGATAGCACCCGACATTGTACCACCTACCATAATAATGTACTAATTGAGTACTGTTAGGAACAACAAACCCCGAATTTTGTACTCCAACCGTAACCCCAGGAGAGCGGTTGAAACATGTCGGCCTCAAAAATCTGCCCCTGTTGTTTGTGAAGATCTGAATTTTTTTACACAAACTTATATACAGTGCTGCTATATTCATGCAAAAAATCATAACGCTATAAGCTACGGCGGGACCTACAGAGAAACCATTGACTGGCCCTTGTAAGGCCCATAGCTGCGGCACTGAATATTGTAATGTGCTCAGATCAAGGGAATCATAAGGGATTTCAACTAAGATTATACCCAGAAAGTTTCATCTCGGTCATCTTTGAGGTCCGTGAAGATAGCACCCGACATTGTACCACCTACCATAATAATGTACTAATTGAGTACTGTTAGGAAAAACAAACCCCGAATTTTGTACTCCAACCGTAACCCCAGGAGAGCGGTTGAAACATGTCGGTAGCTAACTTCACGCTAGCACCCGACATTGAAGCTAGAATTTTGTACCACCTACCATAATAATGTACTAATTTTGTACTGTTAGGAACAACAAACCTCGAATTTTGTACTCCAACCGTAACCCCAGGAGAGAGGTTGGAACATGTCGGGTGCTAACTTCACGATTTTAACCGATGGAGCTAGAATATTGTACCGCATACCAAAATAATCTTTGAATTATGTACTCCCAGGAACAACAAACCCCGAATTTTGTACTCCAACCGTAACGCCAGGAGAGAGGTTTTAACATCGAAAAACCCACCCCCCGCCTCGCCTATTGAAACGCAAATCAGATGCAGAACTGTATGGAACCCCGTGCCTCTCTCATTGCAACGAAGCGATTGGAGCAGAGGTGCGGGGGGACTCCACGTTGTTCTCATGTATTAAACCATAGGTTCTCAAACGGTGGTACTCGGGGCAGTTTCAGATGGTACGGGAAGCCATTTTCACTTGTACACAAAATATGATAAAATTTTGACCGTACACAAAGACCGTGAAAGATAATATATGTTTAACACTAGTAGTTAAGTTGATTTTTTGATGAAAATAAATATCAAGTCTCCACAAAAAAATAATAAAAGCCCTACTACCCTTTGTTACCACATAATTATATGTGCGAATCTGGCTTTTCATGTTGTATTTGTAAATCACAAATATAGGAGTAAGTTAGAAGTGTCCTCTGACATTCGCGTTAAAATGAGTAACATTCAACCTGATTAGACCGACCTCAGTAGTTTAATCGATAGGGCGGCGGACTTGTTACCTGGAGGTCGGTGGTTCAAGTCCCGGTTTCAGCGTAGATTTAGTAAAGCGAGTTTGAGTAGTTATGACATCACGAAAGTGATTAACACAAGTATGATAGCTAATAAAGTAACATTCAGCCTGATATTGATGCAATTGTTTCTGAGAAGAGTAGGTATATAATAAATGTAATCTCACAGAATTTAGGTAGGTAGACCTTTCCATTTTTTTTTGTCGCAGATAATTCAGATGCAGGCGTTGCTGACGAAGATAAACAATCGTTTATTGATGTGACGTTTATATTACGCTCACATTTCTTTGGTAGGTACCTTCAGCTTCTTTGTGGAATTGTGTTAGGTATGATATTATGTAATAAGTTATCATATTTGTGCTATTCACTTTCGTGATGTCACAACTACTCAAACTCGCTTTACTCAATCTATGCTGAAACCGGGACTTGAACCACCGACCTCCGGGTTACAAGTCCGCCGCCTTATCGGTAATAACATAATGTCATACTCTGTATACCTATTACTGTTTACTTTTATAATAAATCATAATCGCTTCTGAAATTTTCAATTTTATATTTTCCTTTTTCCTAACAAACGGAACACTGTGAACTCAGATTTTCCAAACGTCGTGGGTTCGAATCCAAGTGAGGACATGACAAATACCTTCTGTTTGGAATTCTTATCACATGATCTTGGCTTGCTGCTGGGAAAATGAGAATTTAATAGTTCTAATTCGGCAGTATAAACAAGTCGATATTATTATTATTTAAATAATTACATGCTATGATTAAGTAGTAGTCAAGGTGGCAGAGTGAGTTAGCGCGCTAGGCCAATACGCACGGTGACCTGGGTTCGATTCCCAGCGAGGTAGGATTTTTTCTGCTCTGTACTTAGATGTTCGGGGTCCACTCATAATATATATTACCTCGTGAGGAAAAATATGATTTTTTGTATGAATAGCAGAACTTCACAAACAACAGGGGAAGATTTCTGAGGTCCCTCCCATCTGGTCAATGTTTTCTGTACGAGCATACCATACGACCGACCGAGATGAAACTTTCTGGGTATAATCTTAGTTGTAATCCCTTATGATTCCCTTGATCTGAGCGCATTACAACATTCAGGGCCGCAGCTATGGGCCTTACAAGGGCCGGTCAATGGTTTCTCTGTAGGTCCCGCCGTAGCTTATAGCGTTATGAATTTTTGCATGAATATAGCAGCACTGTATATAAGTTTGTGTAAAAAAATTCAGATCTTAACAAACAACAGGGGCAGATTTTTGAGGTCACTCCCATCTGGTCAAAGTTTTCTGTACGAGCATATCATACGGCCGACCGAGATGAAACTTTCTGGGTATAATCTTAGTTGTAATCCCTTATGATTCCCTTGATCTGAGCACATTACAACATTCAGGGCCGCAGCTAAGGGCCTTACAAGGGCCAGTCAATGGCTTCTCTGTAGGTCACGCCGTAGCTTATAGCGTTTTAATTTTTTGCATGAATATAGCAGCACTGTATATTAGTTTGTGTAAAAAAATTCAGATCTTCACAAACAACAGGGGCAGATTTTTGAGGTCCCTCCCATCTGGTCAATGTTTTCTGTCAGAGCATACTATACGGCCGACCGAGATGAAACTTTGTGGGTATTATCTCTGTTGTAATCCCTTATGATTCCCTTGATCTGAGCACATTACAACATTCAGGGCCGCAGCTAAGGGCCTTACAAGGGCCAGTCAATGGCTTCTCTGTAGGTCACGCCGTAGCTTATAGCGTTTTAATTTTTTGCATGAATATAGCAGCACTGTATATAAGTTTGTGTAAAAAAATTCAGATCTTCACAAACAACAGGGGCAGATTTTTGAGGTCCCTCCCATCTGGTCAATGGTCACGGCGTTCCTTATAGCGTTATGATATTTTGCATGAATAGAGCAGCACTGTATATAAGTTTGTGTACAAAAATTCAGATCTTCACAAACAACAGGGGTAGATTTTTGAGGTCCCTCCCATCTGGTCAATGTTTTCTGTCAGAGCATACTATACGGCCGACCGAGATGAAACTTTGTGGGTAATATCTCTGTTGTAATCCATTATGATTCCCTTGATCTGAGCACATTACAACATTCAGGGCCGCAGCTAAGGGCCTTACAAGGGCCAGTCAATGGCTTCTCTGTAGGTCACGCCGTAGCTTATAGCGTTTTAATTTTTTGCATGAATATAGCAGCACTGTTTATAAGTTTGTGTAAAAAAATTCAGATCTTCACAAACAACAGGGGCAGATTTTTGAGGTCCCTCCCATCTGGTCAATGTTTTCTGTCAGAGCATACTATACGGCCGACCGAGATGAAACTTTGTGGGTATTATCTCTGTTGTAATCCCTTATGATTCCCTTGATCTGAGCACATTACAACATTCAGGGCCGCAGCTAAGGGCCTTACAAGGGCCAGTCAATGGCTTCTCTGTAGGTCACGCCGTAGCTTATAGCGTTTTAATTTTTTGCATGAATATAGCAGCACTGTATATAAGTTTGTGTAAAAAAATTCAGATCTTCACAAACAACAGGGGCAGATTTTTGAGGTCCCTCCCATCTGGTCAATGTTTTCTGTCAGAGCATACTATACAGCCGACCGAGATGAAACTTTGTGGGTATTATCTCTGTTGTAATCCATTATGATTCCCTTGATCTGAGCACATTACAACATTCAGGGCCTTACAAGGGCCAGTCAATGGCTTCTCTGTAGGTCACGGCGTAGCTTATAGCGTTATGATTTTTTGCATGACTAGAGCAGCACTGTATATAAGTTTGTGTAAAAAAATTCAGATCTTCACAAACAACAGGGGCAGATTTTTGAGGTCCCTCCCATCTGGTCAATGTTTTCTGTCAGAGCATACTATACGGCCGACCGAGATGAAACTTTGTGGGTATTATCTCTGTTGTAATCCCTTATGATTCCCTTGATCTGAGCACATTACAACATTCAGGGCCGCAGCTAAGGGCCTTACAAGGGCCAGTCAATGGCTTCTCTCAAGGTCACGCCGTAGCTTATAGCGTTTTAATTTTTTGCATGAATATAGCAGCACTGTATATAAGTTTGTGTAAAAAAATTCAGATCTTCACAAACAACAGGGGCAGATTTTTGAGGTCCCTCCCATCTGGTCAATGTTTTCTGTACGAGCATACTATACGGCCGACTGAGATGAAACTTTGTGGGTATTATCTCTGTTGTAATCCCTTATGATTCCCTTGATCTGAGCACATTACAACATTCAGGGCCGCAGCTAAGGGCCTTACAAGGGCCAGTCAATGGCTTCTCTGTAGGTCACGCCGTAGCTTATAGCGTTTTAATTTTTTGCATGAATATAGCAGCACTGTATATAAGTTTGTGTAAAAAAATTCAGATCTTCACAAACAACAGGGGCAGATTTTTGAGGTCCCTCCCATCTGGTCAATGTTTTCTGTACGAGCATACTATACGGCCGACCGAGATGAAACTTTGTGGGTATTATCTTTGTTGTAATCCCTTATGATTCCCTTCTTCTGAGCACATTACAACATTCAGGGCCGCAGTAATGGGTCATACAGAATAGTGGAAAAAATCTTAATAAAAATCTTATTTTTTGTACATACTTGCGATCGGGATGATATTTAAAAATCATCTTTATTGAGTATTCATAAAACTTATAGGCTTTATACATCATGAATAAATCATAAATTTAAAAAAAAAACTGTATTTTAGCCATGTAATTCCGTTGAACACATGCTGACCAGGGTTAATCACGTAAGGTTGTAAAAGAGGGGTGTTGTTGAATGAAATCTCATGATAATAGGAATTCCCCTCCGGGTCCGAGTTTTTCGATCTGGTCAACGTTTTTCGTGGTCAAGCGATTAGGCAGACCCTTAATGTCGACTTCAACTATATGGCCATATCACGACGGGGGTTTTTATAATTGCTACAGAGGGGGTTTTACCCACTATTCACTGGGCAAACAGGCCAGCAACTCGTGTCAACCTCACCTAGGTTGCCTGGGGCCGGGAATGTCCACTTAGACTTAGTATTTCCGTTATGACCATGGATGGATTCGAAACCCGTCACCCATCTATGTCCTTACCAGGCCCGTCCGGTGCTAAGGAGCTGCGGAACTGCAGCACCCCCAGGCGAAAAAGAAAGGATTCTCTCAAGTCCTAGCTCATACACAATGAAAATTATCATACATTTCTAAAATAATTAATGCATTGCCATGGTAAACAAATTCAAAATCTTTACATACTGAATGAGCGATTCTATAAATCACATTTTAGTACGGTTTATTTGGCAGCACCCCCAAAACATTTTCCCACCGGCCGCGCCTGGTTCTCACCACGCTGGACGTTGCTTAGCTTCAATGATCAAATGAGAACCAGTGTATTTGGTTCCATCTCCGCTGACATATTATTTTTATCGATTTTTTTTTTTTTTGGTTAGTGTATTGAGTGAGGTAGCGAAATATAGGGTGACTGCTTCACATTAGTAACTGGAGACAAGAGAAGTCGGGCCTTTCTGGAACACAGAATTTTCATCACTTTCCAGAAAGGCAACGCAGCGTGTATCATGGGTACCTTGCCGCTTGAGAAAGGAGGAGTTTTTTTTTGTAATATTTTAGAAAATAAATGTTGCAAATAAATATTTAAAAAATGTATTGAGTGGGAATTGAACCTACGGACTCCCACCTACCTGGATTACCAGACTAGCGCCTTAACCACTGGAACACCAATATACAAATGGGTAATTTTTTTACCTTTTTACTGTTTATACTTGCTATTTCCCGCCAGCCTCCGTGGCGTAACGGTTGTGACTACTGCCCGTAGTCCAGAGAACGTGAGTTCGATCCCCGGTCGGAGCAAACTTTTCACACAGAAAATTCTGTTCCCTCCGTATGTGTGAGGCTGGCATTTCCGGCCCTACCCAGACTGGGTAAGGTCAATGTGGGTAGCCGGTACTATTTCCAGCGGGTGGAGGGTAAAACCCCCGTCCTAATCCAGGACGTTAAATCAAATAGAATCGTTGGTGTTAGGAAAAAATGTGCCAAAACCAGTCAACCTCGACCATGAAGTTGAACAACGTTGACACTGCTTGAGCGCGAGAGTAAAAGAGAGACTTTCTATTCCCCGAAAGGTATTGAAAGTATTGTGTTTAGTCACTTAGTTCGAGATTAAGCTGATAATATTTCCAAGACCTGCTATTATGTCTGTCTCGGTAGCTCAGTGGTAAAGGCGGCACTCTGTGAATCCAGAGATTCCAGAGGTCGCGTGTTCGAAACCCAACCGGGACATGACATGACAAGTTTTCCTCCTATTTGGGATTTGTACCACATAATAATATGTCTTGGGCTTACTGCTGGAATAATGGGACTTTGTAGTTCTAATCGGGCAGTATAAATAAATTATTATTAGTATTATAGAAAGTACTGTTTTCGGTCACTTTTAAGACCTATTCGTTCACTTTCAAGACCTATTTCTTCACTTTAAAGACCTATTCTGTCACTTTTAAGAACTCTTTGAGCTGTATACGACTGTATAAATAAGATTTATTGACTATTACACGTTACATTACTAATCCTGTGATTATACCGCCAGTTAACGTGATTATTTTGATTGTTCTCTAAACTGCCTGGAATATTAATGTAGTTTTCAATGTCACCAAGAACGTTGACTCAAGGCTCAATGCCACAACGTCCTTTGGTGCTCTCCCCCCGAAGCTAAGACGACCCAAATAGAGGAAGATGTGCGGTTTACTATTGTTTAACAAGGACTTGTACATTTAATTCGAACAAAAGAAAATTGAGTAAGTAAGTATAATATCACAATGCTCCCTCAGGATTATATTTTGTCCTTTGGTGCACCGAACTCAGTAGCTCGATTGATAAGGCGGTAGACTCGTAACCGGATGTCGGTTGTTCAAGTTAAGCAACAACAACAAAAAAGTCCCAAGTTAAGAAAAGATTTTACTAAGCTAGTTTGAGAAGTTGTTGAAAATCTTCCACTTGACACTCTAACACAGAGGAGAGTCTCTGAGCAGATGAAACTTTTACAAAAAATCTGCAATAGAACATCAAGCAGCTCATATCTTATTGAAAAAAACCGACATTAGGGTCCCTAACCATAGGCTAAGACATTCTCACAAGCCTCTATTCCATATTCCTAATTGTACAAATATAAACCATTTACTGAAATCCCCACTAGTTTGTGCAATGAACACTTACAATAACATGACCAAGAAACCAGATCTTTTATAGTTTACGCCAATATTTCTGTCAGGAATTGCTTTGGTCGGAATTTTGGTTCTGATTAAAATGTTGACAGTAGCAAAAAAAAAAAAAAAAAAGTTGTGATATCACATCGTGATTAACACAAATATTATCTATGATAAATTTAACTTTTTTTTGTCTCTTGGTGCTCTTCCTCTGACCCTACAAGAGGGTTCCAATAGAGGGAGATGTGCACTTCATTATTGTTTAACAAGGACTTCTCCATTGTACCTTGTACCTACATCTCATTGAAGCAAAAGAAAACTAAGTTTGTATAATATCGCAATGCTCCAATTTATATTTTCTCGTTTGCTTTATATTTTTACTACCGTGCACTGGTAGTCAAGTGGTTAACGCGATAGTCTGGTAATCCAGGTAGCGTAGGGATCCGTTGGTTCGAATCCCAGCCAGTGCATGAATTTTTCCTCATTAATTTGAGTTTGAGACCACATAATAATAAAACTAAGACTCTAAGATAACTTATCATGTCTATGCTGGGTTTCGAACCCGCAACCTCTGGATTACCAGACCAACGCGACGCCTTGAGCTTCCGGGAAGAAAGTTATTGATGCCTACAAGTTCAATACTGAGAGACCTCTGATCAATGATGAGGGCATTGAATCATCTAATGCACTCATGCTGGCGAGATAACATGAAGAATTAATTATCACTAGTATTAGTTATCAGAATCAGTAAGATATTAATTTTATATTGAAATTCTCTTAGAAGCCCTTCAAAGCTTAGGAGAAGAATACCTTTGTATAGATGTTTCTTTATAAAGAAAATAAATAAATAAACTATTATAAAAAAAAAAAAAAAAAAAAAAAAAAAATATCCGACTTAATGGACCTACGAAATTGATTCCCTTATAAGTAGAATAATCTGAATAATAATAATACTCTTTAGTGGAAGGTAACCACCAGGGGAGGTTAATGCTCAAAGCATTTTCTACCACCTAACCTTCTGTCTTATTATTATGTGGTCACAAACTCAAATTAATAAGGAAAAATTCATGCACTGGGTGGGATTCGAAAAAACGGATCCCTATGCTACCTGGATTACCGGACTAGCGCCATAACCATTTGACTACCAGTGCACCATTATCATTAAGATTGTAAAATCATAATTTGATTTAATATTGAAATTTTTATCATATCTGATTTTATGTACGTAGCTAACTTCACAATCATAATTTACAATTCAAATTTATCATATCAGCTTCCATGAACATGATTAGATATGTACTCTCTACTACTCTTTTTATCATAAATTTTGTCTTGGATACACAAACCATTTTTTTTTTTTTTTTTTTAATGTTTCATGACCAGTACCTACTTCCAGTAGAGGTCATTCAAGGCAAGACTGTTTCGCTGGAAACTCACAAAGCTCTGTCCCGGTAGCTCAGTGGTAAAGGCGGCACTCTGTGAATCCAAAGATGCCAGAGGTCGCGGGTTCGAAACCCAGCCGGGACATTACAAGTTATCCTTTCATTTAGGATTTTTACTACATAATAATACGTCTTGTGCTTACTGCTGGAATAATGGGACTTAATAGTCCTAATCGGGCAGTATAAATAAGGCGATATTATTATTAAAAAAAGCTCACATAAATCTCACCCATCAACACACAATATCACGAGGGTGTGGATGTGAGTGGCCATTTGGTTACCCAACAAGTTCTAGCCTCGCTGGACGTTGCTTCAGCAATTATACGAAAACCTTACAAGGCTATGAAGTAAGAACCCGTAAGCTTTACTTTCATGCTATTGAGATTCTTACCGACCTCAGTTGATCTAACGATAAGACTCGTAACCTGGAGGTCGAGAGTTCAAATCCCCAGTGTGTCAAATATTTAGCTAAGCCGTTAAGCGAGATATCACGAACTTAACACAAATATTTAATAATAATAATAATAATAGTAACAATTTTTAGTGGAAGTTAAGCACCAGGCGAGGTTAATGTTCAAACCATTTTCTACCACAAAACCCTCATTTATTTAATAAATTTACCGTCTTATTTAAACTGCCTAATTATCCTAATATTCCAGCAGTAAGTCCAAAATGCATTGCTATGTAATCCCAAATGAGAGTATAACACGTTCTGGGTGGGTTTCAAACCGACGACCTCTGGATTACCAGACCGACAGACGCTGACCACACTGATTCTTTCACATGGCGTGTGTTTCACGGGTCAGTTTCAGTTTCATGGTTCCAGGCGATGCAACAGTTTAAATGAAACAGCCGCCATTACCAGCCGGCTCGCGATAGTGAGATAGGTATAAGGAGTACTATGGCGTTATGGAGTGTTTTCAAGATACACGGATATTTTCAGGGGTCAATGAACTCAGATTCAGTCTCTTCAGTGGGACTGGTCTGAGATGATTTAAAACTGCACGAAGCCAGCTTCATTGGCAAGTTGAAATCACCCGTTGTGATAGGATCGCAAAGTTAAGCAACGTCCAGCGAGGCTAGGACTACTGCTGTTGGGTAGCCGTGAATTTTTGGCTATTTCCCTATTTTTGGCTTATCCGTAATCCATTCCAGATTAGTTGAGGATCATCTGAGCTACAGCGGCACCTGGATATAATAGAACGATTTTCAGTTCAAATTTACCTCTGTATAAGAGAAAATAACCTCTTTATAAGAGAAACCTGAGTATAAAAATTTCCAGTCTCGTGAGTTCTCCTATACCCAGGTTGAACTTTATTTTGTGATGTTCCAGGAAACGGAGGCTAAACAAAGACACCGGAACACTGTCCAAATTTGGGATGTGGTGAGACTTAAGGTTCGGTCTTCCCTTATGTAAGAAATTGCCATAGGCAATAACCCCGCCCTTTAGTTGGTACATTATTTTTTTTTTTTCAAACAATTTTAACATTTATTAATTTTCAAACTATTTTATATTGTAAATATTGTATACTTTGTCCTTCTAATAAAGCTTGATATAATGATATGTAATGATAGGCTGCACGCGAGTTACGGCCATGCGTCCAATATTGATTTTTCCTAACCCTACTCTACACTGAGGCATTCTGCATGTTTCGGCCATGAATCCGCCGCCACCGTAATGTTATTTTATAATCTGACGAGAGACATATTTACATTTTTTTTCTTTCAAATGTAGATATTTATTATAAATAAAAACAAGACAACCAAATCAACTCCCTAGGGCACAGAGCCCACAACTGCCGCGGCATTTCCTCTTTTTACATTTATTGTGTCCTACCTCATGTCAATTTCCCTGAAGTAGTAGAAGTCGTGAGTGACGTCATAAGCAGTTGTTTATGAGAGGTGGCGCCGAATTCAGGCTCGCAATGATGTACGGCAATGCCTCATTGTGTAGAGTAGGGATAGGAAAAATAAATATAAGGCCATGTCTCGGGCCGTAACTCGGGTGCCACCGTTTACATACTTGTCATACACACTTCCCTGCTCACTTCAGTTGATGAGGGTTTCATTTGAAAAAGAGACTTTTTCCCGGCCATTTGCTTCAAAGTTTTCGTCCATTCTGCCTAAGGGCCAAATTATAAAACAGGATTAAAGTTTCCTCTCTCATTATCTTCACTGGCCCTCCTATCACCACATGTTCATCTTGTTATCTCTCTTTAAATTTTCTTCTTTTGCTTCTCCTTTTCCCGGGGCCACTTGAAGCCTGAGACTGGTTGCCTCTGGCGCATTAGTTTAAGTTTAGTTTAATTTCTAGTATCTAATTAGTCATTTAAGATAAATGTGAAACACATACTTTGTATATATTTATTCACAATAAACATTTGATTGATTAATTGAAGTTAAGCTAAGCCAAACTGTCCCTGAACTCAGGCTACAGTGCGCTGTGATTGGTTGAAACTCGACTTGAAGGCGTGTCTGGCTTATCTTTAATCGTGTTTCATAATTTGGCCCTAAAAAGTTGTGGAACCCATTCCAGTCTTCATGAGTTTCGTATATCCTACTATAGGAAGCAAGCAGGTTATATGGTATTATGTATACAGATTGTATATTTTACAATTATGTTACACATACTATAAGATCATTATATTCAGAGGTCATTGCACTTATAAATATAAATTGTTTGAAGAACTAGATCGTTCATCGACTCATTCATTTTTTCACTTGATCCAGGAGATTCGTTCTTCTTTTAATGGTTCATTTTGAATGGTCACCTTTTAAGAGTAGTGAGCACTGTTTTAGGTTCAATAATTGATTTAGCTAAATCAATTTAAAAAAGAACAACACAAAAATCTACCAGCTCTATTTTTCCAACTCACTCCAATAAGCGACTCACTTATCTGATCCACTCACTCACTCGTTCAATCACTCACTCATCAGTGTCTGTTGAGCCCTGATAGACCAAGTATATGCACTAAAATAAGTATATAAAAGTACCTATATGAGTACCTATGTATATTATAGGTATGACAAAGCAAAAGATTTCTCACTTTTTTCAGAAGTTCATTGAACTCTGTGGTCCTACCTACATTTTAGTGGGTATTATGTTGATGAGTGCTTATAATGTATGGTTCAATGTACCTATAGATCAGTACCTACCTGATACCACTGGATGCATGTAAATATATTTCTGTCCCGGTAGCTCAGTGGTAAAGACGGCACTCTGTGAATCCAGAGATTCCAGAGGTCGCGGGTTCGAAACCCAGCCGGCACATGACAAGTTATGCTCCCATTTGGGATTTTTACCACATAATAATGCGTCTTGGGCTTACTGCTGGAATAGTGGGGCTTAATAGTCTTAATCGGGCAGTATAAATAAGGCGATATTATTAGTATTACTATATCACTGGATGCATGTAGAATATGTACATATACAATAATAGGTACACTATATCTACTTATACTTACTTAATTATAGGTACTTTTTTTTCGCAAAACTGTTTTTTCGCAACAACAAAAAAATATCACACTGAAGCCATAGCAAATCTTTAGGTGTACCTAAATCATTAGCTGTGCTAACCTAAGTCATTAGGTGTGAGTAACGCAAATTCACTCACAAATTAACTCATTCATTGTGTCTTCGTTCTAGCAACACCTAAGTCCGAATAGAAATAAATCTGAGCTGCTTGGGATACCCAGGTCACTCGACCACACTAAATACCCAAAATATAAGATAAGTTAGATAAGCTACAAATAATGATGAAATATTACAATGCAGAAAGATTTTTTTTTCTAACAAAATAAACTTGAATTTTTATTTCGAACTGTTCATTAATCAACAAGTTGTCCCTGTGGACTTTACACAGTATATTCCACACCTGTGGAAGAGATTGCCACAGGCAATAACCCCGCCCTTTAGGTAGGACATTAACTTCATTCTCTTTTTTGTTCTTGTATCTTTGCTCAATCCTTTTATTTTTTTCTTTATAATTTCATTGTATTTTACTGTATATATTTTTGTTCTAAGCTTAATATAGTAATAATAATAATCGTATACAGATCAGACATATGTTGTTACATTTTATTTTTATTTTTTTTCTTTTTTCTTCTATAGTTCACTCTGAATCTCCAAGGATTTTAGGTGCATAATTGCATACATATTATAGCATGCAACGAGACAATGCAGTGAAGTGCAACGATTGTTCTCTCGCTCAACAATGAGGCAGCGCCCTACAATTACACGTAAAATGCACTTCCTACTGACACCCACAAACCTGGCTTATTCACTCTACTAAGTCCTTTTCCTCTAAGACCGACCTCCGTGGCTCAGTGGTTAAGAGCATTGGTTGCTGACCCGGAGGTTGCGGGTTCGAATCCCGGCCGGAGCAGGAAATTCTGAACGAGTTTTTCCGTTTCAGGAATGGCATGGGTATAAAGGTAAAGTACTCTGAAGTAATGCGAAAGCGGTTCCGGGGCACAATTACCTTTAAAAAAAAAGCCCTTTTCCTCCTAAGCAGGCGCTTGTTACAGAACTTTACACTTGTTACTTGACGAATTGACACTTTACAACAACAGAAAAGTACAGGTTCCCAAGCACCCAACCTCCGTGGTCTAGCGGTAGTTACCACTGCTCGTGGTCCAGAGGTCTTGGGTTCGATCCCAGGGTGGGCAGAATTTTCTAGCAAAAATTCTATCACCTCTCGAGTAAAGAAAACGTGACCACCTGAGGTTAGAATTTTAGACCCAACACAGGGTGGTTGAGGTTAATGTGGATAGATCAAATAAAATTACTCACATAAATAAAGGTGCTTTGTGTCATATTTGGAGTATCTGTCTTGCACTGACCGTTTAAATAAGGCACTTCTTATATACTTTGGTAAGTTATAGCGAATGAAATCTGGACCATCTTGATATGGCCTTATCAGTTCGAAGGGACGTTGAACCCCAAAACAAAACACAACATAACATAGGTTCAACAATTCAATATATTTATGCAGTAATAAGTAGTAAATGTGTTTCTTTGTGTTATTATATCACAATTTTAGTGTGTAACGCAGAATTATAGGACTTTTCCATATCTTTAATATCCAATATCTTATTTTTGCTTATAGTTCCGCCACTGGTCGCTGCTAACATTAAAGCAGCTACTCATTTTTCCTCACGAGGTATGAGTGGACCCCGAACACCCAAGTACAGAGCAGAAAAAAATCCTGCCCCACTGGGGATCGAACCCAGGTCACCGTGCGTGTAATGCCTAGCGCAATAACTCACTCGGGCACGGTGACTACACAATTCAATATACAAAGATTACAAAAATCGGTCAAAGTTTTTTTAAATGTGTTCATAACTTTCCTGATGTCACAACTACTCAAACTCGTTTTACTAAATTAATATACGCTAAAACCGGGACTTGAATCACTGAACTCTAGATTATAAGTCCGCCGCCTTATCGATCAAGCAGATCAAGCTACTTAGGTCGATTGTGACCACTTATTAATAGCACTCTGAGGGTTCGGTGGTAGAAAATGCTTTGAGCATCAACCTCGCCCAGTGGTTACCTCCCACTGAAAGGTGTATTATCATCACACTCTACAGTCTACATCATATAGAAAAAATTACAATAGTTATCGTGCAAATTGAACTTATTTCCTGTATTAATTTCCTTGGGGGAACAATGTATGTAGCCAGCGTCGATGGCATGTTGAATACACCGGTTCCCTTCAGAACACCGAAGTTAAGCGACATCCAGCGAGGTTAAGACTTGGATGGGTGACCATTCAAATTCTAATTCTCGTGACGCTGGCTTTTCCCGGCCCCACTCAGGCTGGGTGAGGTCACTGTGAGTAGCAGGTTTGTGAGTTTCCTGCGAATGGAGGGTAAAACCCCCGTCGTGATATGACCATGGCAGTTGAAAGCGACGTTAAACCCCACAAAAAAAAAAAAACAATGTATGTAATTATGTATGCAGGCGCGGACTGTGCTGAGGAACTGTGGAACTGCAGCAGCCTCGGAGGAAAAAGAAAAATAGAGGATTTTCTCAAGTTCTAGCTCGTAAACAATGAAAATTACCACATATTTGTAGAGTAATTAATGCATAATTGTAATGATTGAGATGGTAAACAAACTCAAGCTCCTAAAGATACTGAAAGAGCGACTCTGTCCAGGTTCTACTGTATTGAGTTAAGATTTGTTTATCATCATACATCATAGGGTGGCGTCATCGTGAACGATGGTAGCCAGACAGTGGGGGAATGCCTCTGTACTTCTACCACTTACCACTGTCTTTAGTTTTTTTACAGTTCATGTTGTTTATAGGCATTTGTTTATAGTTCATTCAAAAGGTAGGTAAACTTGAGCTAGCATTTTTAATTTGTTGTAGTAATGTACAATTGTACATTGTGTCTTTAAATTAATCTTCAATTAAATAGATGAAAACTGTGGATATTAATAATAAAAAAAATTGGGTAATTTCAACAATGGACTCCGATGCAACTCCTAAATCTCGCAAAACATTTAAACTAAAATTTGAAAGTCAGAACAGTATTAATTTAAAGTTTTTCAAAATGTGAGGCATTTATTTAGGTCTGTTTCTTTAGAGTAAAATTACATTCAATTAATAAAAACACTGCCAATTATGGACACAATACTTCCTCGTGATTGTTTCACATTGTAAACACGTGCCAATTTTGAGATTTTATACAAAATTACTTGTAAAAAGTTATCATATTTGTGTTAATCAATTTTGTGATATCACAATTACTCAAACTCGCTTTACTAAATCTACGCTGAAACCGGGACTTGAACCACCGACCTCCAAGTTACAAGTCCGCCGCCTTATCGATCCAGCTACTGAGGTAAGTACAAAATTACTTGTATCTCCAAAACTACTGAACCGATTTTCTTCAATTTTTTTTATATGGTAATATATTGTTTTTTCTACATTCTAGATTCTACAAAAAATTCTGTATCGGCAAGTCGTGGTTCTTATTTTTTGACTTTATTGTCCCAAATTTCGGATTTTCTTTAATATCAGAGTCAAATTATAATTAATTAAAAAGTAACCATAAAAATCCTGTGTAAAACAATAATATGCATATACATACAAAATTTCATCAAAATTGGGTGTACCATTCACGAGATATAAGCATTTAAGTAAAAAGTTAGTGGTCAGGCGCATGGTCTCTTTCACCCAGAACCGCTAGTACGAATTCGATGAATTTAAAATGGGACCATCTACAGAATATCTCCTAGATGTGTGCAAAATTTCATCAAAATTCGTTGAGTAGTTTCCGAGATTTGCGCGTTACAAGGAATCGTTTTAACAGACCGACGGACCGACAGACGGACACAAAACCAAATTTGCTCAGTAGGTTATGAAACGTCCAGAAATATGAAAAAAATTGAAATCGGAACAAAAAAATATTTTTTTTTACAAAAACGAACACCACAATACTTCCGATTTCTAATATTAGAAATTTCTCGGAAGTAAAATAGTTCTAGCTACTACCAACAAAAAAAAAATACGAATGTATTTCAAGCACCAAGTTGAGCTTTTCCTAAAACCCAAATCTCAATAACCATAATTATAGATCAGGTAGGAGGTCATGAAAGTAATTTGTTATTGTGTTTATTTGACAATCCAATTACCTTTTGTTTCTGATATAAATTATTTAGTTATAATTTATAACAATACATTATTATTTTCTACTCTTTCAATATTCCAGAAAATCAGCTTACATTTTTATTCTCTTCCTCTTTTCCGTCTTGATAAAATCCACCTAGCCCTTTTCTGTAGGATTTTGAGATTGTTTTCCTGGGACCATATTCAAACAAATCATTCAAAATGTTGATAATGCGGACATTGTTGGGATCTTAATGATTTTTACAATTCATAGTTATACAAAGTTTTAAATGAGTTACATTTAAAATTGGTATAGGTAATTTTTAAAGAAAATTCTGCCTGAATAGTCCTTGATGTGATTTATCAGTGCTAGAAGTTTTTTGGTGTTTTAGTGTTACATCCTTAAATTATCTGGCCAAATCATTTATATTCCTAAGCAATTCCTGCGCTTTCTATGTAAAATAAAATTCTGTTCAAAAGTGATATAAGCTTTACTTAAATCGACATTTATTTTTTTAGTTTTGTAACCGGGGGCACTAACTGTAACACTGCATAAACCCTTTGACACTGTTGTAACGTAATCTCCATTTCTTTTTACCGTGATCTTACTGTTCTCTCCAGAAATTTCGATAACAGCTTCCTCCACAGGTTTTCCTTCTTTGTTGAGTACACTTCCGAACAAAGATATAGTTGGAATAAAAGTCAATATATAATCAGCTTTAACTGGAGTCTCTTTGGTCAAATCCTGTATATTTTGTTTATCTTTACATTTGGGGGCACTTGCTGTTACAATATACCGCAGTGGCTCCAACATAGTCGAGTACGTTCCGTTTTCATTAACCTGAAACACTTTCTCACCCTTCCAAGTAAATGCTTTAACTTTGATAACAGCTCCTTCAATGGGACTACCAGATACGTTTGTTACTTTGCCGTAGAGTTCTTTCACTGTATCAGAAATGCCTTTGTTTCTTGAATCAAAGCGACTGTTGTCTCCTTGTGAAGATGTGAAGGAGACCAACGCTAAGAGCATTGCTATAAAAAAAAATGAACCCATATCCCCGAAACTGACTTGAAATTGGCAAACACTACTGACAAGTACTGACAAACACTACTTGTGTTGTGGTAATGTTAATTAGTTTCTAGGAACTTATCGTACACAGATGGTGTTTCTGGTATCTGTCGATGAGTCAGCTTAATTAGCCTTTACAGGGCCAGTAACATTTTTTCAGACTTTCCCTGTGATGACTTCTTTGCCTTCTGCCAAACCTACTTGGGGTCGACATTGGTCAACCTCTTCTTCAAGGTCGAGGTTGGTTGTGTCTAGCACTCATACTTCCTCATTTTACGACTTGATGTATGTCCTCTCACTAAGGTTTTAGCCCGACGCTTAAGCCCGAATTATGAAACAGGATTAGTTATTCTTAGTGGACACTATCCCTTAACTTTCACCTTGACAAACACTGTAAAGGTCATATCTAAGCCGGGCTTTGTAGCTGTATTTTACTTTAAAATAGATAGGTAAATTATATAACGTTCATTGTAATTTTTTTAATATATTTTATATCACAAAGACTTCGTTCAATGAATTTGTGAAGGGGAATGAGCCCGCAATGCTGGCTCATTCCCCTTCACAAATTCATTGAACGCATTGTAAATTGTGTTTAATGTTCTTTTTTTAAGATGAGTGTTTCACAGCCTTTTTTATTTCGCAGCCATGAAACAGGAGCTACTATAGACGCTTGTGGTCTGTGTTGTAGCCTGCTCATCCCGTAGTATGCCTCCCCTCTGATGGGCGAGAAGTGACACAATACTTCCCATTTAGGTGCTGGGTCAACATGAGCGCACCGGAAGGTATCCCTTACAAACAACTGTAACCAAATTTTGAATATTATTTGTTCAACCACTCAGCTATTTTTTTAAAACGTCAAAATTGAGTTGTGTAACAGTTGAAAGGGAGATTAGGATATTATGAGAGTGGAGAGTGTTTCTGGATCGGACTAGAGAAGTTGATGAAGTTTTCTTCTCAGGTCCACAAGAGGAATCCTAACCCAATCGCTAAGGCGTGTGTAAAAAACTCCAAAACTACAAAGCTAGAATAGATCCCTCAGAATCTAACCTCTGCCCTGAATTCAGTTCCGCTACCAGGTTGTGCAACACTTGTGTGAATGCCCAGACACCCTAAATCCAAACTTAGTACTTAGTAGGCTCCAATGTTAACAACAACGTTAAGGGTTGGGTGGAAGAGATTGCCATAGGCAATAACCCCGCCCGGCGCCCTTTAGTTAGGACATCTGCATAATTATACAGAGTGAACGAAAAGTCCCGCAACCGATTTTTATCTTTTTAACGGCCATTACACAATTCTTCCAAGATTTCAACATTGAAAAAGGAAAATTCAAAGAAATTGCCGAAAATATCATAATATGATTATCAGATAGTATTAAAATTATTAACTATCATATTTACTGAAGATACTGAGCTAAAATCATAACATAATAGTTTAAAAAAAAGTAAAATACGTATATTAGAAAATTGTCTCATAGATTTGATGGATATGCTGTGTAGAATGGCAACCATTTTTATTAAATTGCCGGAATGGCAATTTAATATAAATTATAATTTGTTCCTCTCTCTATTTCCACCCCAACTACCACCCTTACACAAATCGTGGGGATTCTTTTAAAAGGTAATAATAATAACACTCTTTAGTGGAAGATAACCACCAGGCGAGGTTAATGCTCAAAACATTTTCTACCACCTAACCCTCAGAGTCTTTAATCTTAATAATAAAAAGATGAGTGTTTCAAAGCCTTTTTTCCTTTTCGTAGCCATGAAACAGGAGCTACCAAATGTGGACGCTCATGGTCTGTGTTGTAGCCTGCCCATAGTGCCCATCCCTTAGTATGCCTCCCCTCTTATGGGCACGAAGTTACGCAATACTTCCCATTTAGATTAACAGCGTAAAAACACGTATATCTTTTAGGGTTTTCTTCGTCAAAACCCTAACAAGAACGATGGCATAATTACCGCTTGACATCAATATTGTGTAGAGATAATATAATATCTACATAGTCAGGATTTTTTTATTTGTCCTGGTTTCAAATACTGTTTTGATGTTGGGTTGCGTGTTATGTTAGTGGAAATTCTTTCGAAAGAACCGAAGTCAACTTCATAGCAAAAATCTTTTAAGATTATTTTTTTCTTTCCATTTTTTCTTCACTATTTACATAACAGTCTCTATGATTTCATAATTTTATTTTCTACTTTCTAGTCCCCCTCTCTACTCTGTGAATCCCATTTTAGTCTGGTTTATGTGGCAGCACCCCCAAAACATTTTCCCACCGGCCGCGCCTGGTCTGTATGTATCAGAAATGTTACACACGGTTCGATAATCCGAAATTCCGAAGGATATTCTGTTTCTGTTCTATGAAGTTCTGTCTGTCCCGGTAGCTCAGTGGTAAAGGCGGCGGTCTGGTAATCCAGAGGTCGCGGGTTCGAAACACAGCCGGGACATGACATATCCTCCGATTTGGGATTTTTACCACATGATAATACGTCTTGGCCTTACTGCTGGAATAATGGGACTTAATAGTCTTAATCGGGCAGAATAAATAAGGCGATATTATTATTATTATAATGACTAGCTCATAGCCCGTTTTCCGTTACAAGAAAGGAAACCCGCTTCGTTAGGCCAAGGCATGGCCGTTTTCGATCTATATTCCAAGTGCACTATACACTTACCCAATTCGAGGCCTATTTAAGGGTCTAGTCCCCAAAAATCCATTTTCAATAATTTAACAACAGATTCAAATTTTACTATTCAACTTCAAATTTCAACGATCAATTCACATTTAACGATGATTTTTTTTACTTTCTATTAACCATGAGGTATAGAAAGTATTGTTTTTGGTTGATTTTTTTTTCTTCTTTTTTTGCCAAACTTCATCCCATTCTTCTTGTCTTAAACAATTTCATGTGATTCCAATATGTGGCGCCAGTTAATCTCTTGGTAAGTATCTACCGAGAGATAAGATAAAAACAAGTACCAGACTAGCTACCTAATAGAAAGTATTTATGTGCACTGGTATTCAAGTGGTTAACGCTCTAGTCTGGTAATCCAGGTAGCGTAGGGATCCGTTAGTTCGAATCCAACCCAGTACATGAATTTTTCCTCATTAATTTGAGTTTGTGACTACATAATAATAAGACTCTGAGGGTTAGGTGGTAGAAAATGCTTTAAGCATCAACCTCGTCTGGTGGGTACCTTCTACTAAAGAGTATTGTTATTATTTTACAGGAGGTAAGGAACTAATTTTATTGGGGCCCTGCCGGCAGCGTACATCTTGCAGGTAACATCCAGGTACATCCTGCAAGGGAAGCTCCACACACCAAAGCGTCTTGTTCCCCGAGGTAGGGTAATCTCTGAGAAATAAAAACCGACGGAAAACAATACTTTCTATACCTATACCAACCTCAGTAGCTTGATCGATAAGGCGACGGACTTGTAACCTGGAGGTCGGTGGTTCAAGTCCCGGTTTCAGCGTAGATTTAGTAAAGCGAGTTTGAGTAGTTGTGATATCACGAAAATGATAACACAAACATGATAACTTTAACTTACTTTTTATACCTTATAGATAATAGAAAGTAAATATAAATTGTGTCAATAAATACTTAATTTTAGAAACTACAAAGTCTTTTTTTTTAACGCCTCTTTTAACATCTTCATTCAAGACACAGGTTTTACCCTCCATTCCCTGGAAACTCGTAACCTCACCCAGCCTGTTTGGTGCCTGGAATCGCCAGAATCGTGATGATTCGAATTCTTATGGTCACTCAACTCCTTATATAAATAATAATAACACTATTCAGTGGAAGGTAACCACCAGGCGAGGTTAATGCTCAAATCATTTTCTATAACCCTCAGAGCCTTATTATTATGGGGTCACAAACTCAAATTAATGAAGAAAAATTCATTCACTGGGTGGGATTCGAACCTTACCTTGCAGAACGTTGCTTAACTTCGGTGATCTGACGAGAACTGATTTTATGTGTGATCAAGGTGCCATAATTTTTACTACTTAATTTTATGGTTACTTCTAATTCTCATTAGGATCAGAGTGCTAAAAACACGAGATATAGTCCATGCGAAATAGTTGAAAGGTTTATAGATACTGATTAAAATAGAGAGGTTAGTTGATGGCATGGATATTCAGAACTATTACCTGCTGATGAGAGCAAATAAGCTCAATACAACTGTCCAGGTATGTTCTAATATTCATGTACATCTAATACAACTTCTCAGTTTTCTGTTTATACTGATACTGATTTAGTACTGTAGGATTTGAGCACTCTAATCCTGCAATACTGATCTTTGACTATTTCGCATGGACTAAATCTCACGATTTTAGCACAAGAAATTTATCTCCGTAACCTAGTGACCCACATAATCGCCGTATTTATCTTGCAAAAACACACCTTGACTTCGGCGGGATACATCTACAAATCTCTACAATCAATAGACACCAAACGTAGGTACCTACATGTCATGGTACATTACATACATACATGAGGCATTGAACATACATACATAGTACATACGTACAGAGTGTTAATATCTACAGTCAATAGGCACCAAATATACATGAGGTACCTACCTATATAAATGGAATATATTTATTTATTTAAACTTTACTTTTTTTATAGAAAACAATCAACAATAAATTATTAAAAGAGAAAAAAAAAAGATGAAAATTTCAGATAGCTAATATCCACTACTGGAAAGAGTTGGCTGAGAAATATTCTACGCCACTGGAGTAATGCTTGGGTTCTAGGGTGGACACTGGACATATTGTGAGAAAGAAAATGGTTCTGATATAGGTTACATTTTTTACCGTCGGATTCTAGGAAAGAATTTGTTAACACTTATTTCAATTCCAAGCAAAATCCTGCGGTGTTTCATGAAATTCAATACCTGTTTGCAGGGAAATTGGCACACTGCCTTACGTAAGAAAAGAAACTTGCATAGGTCGGAAAGAATGTTGCATAAAATCTCGAAAAAATCCGTCGTGTTCATTTTAGATATGACAACAGAATCTAGTTTTCAGTGGAAGGTAACCACCAGGCGAATTTAATGTTTAAAGCATTTTCTAAGACCTAAACTTCAGTTTTAACTTAAAAGTTGAATTTTCAGATGAATAAATACTAATATTAAAAAATGTGAAAAACTTGGTAGGTCAAATTTTCGACAGATACAATACTTTCCTTATTATAGGACAAAGAAACTCAAAATGCTCATTACAATTATTACATTCTAATATCTTTATACTAATGATCGGAAGTAATGAAACTGTTGATCACTTATTTGAAGCGAAAAATGTAAATTTTAACTTTTAAAAAATTTCTTGACTTAACACAAGATTTTGTCAAAGTAAGAAGGTAACTATAATCTAGAAGATAAAAATGTCATTTTTCTTCGACAGTAATAAAACCTACCACGATCAGTTGTTATTAGAAGAAAAAAAGGTAAAATTTAATTACATAATTATTACAATTCCACGACAATACACAAACTTAGAAAAGCAAAAAGTTAACCATAATTTAATCATGATAGATTAACTAAATACTCTATTACGGAGGTAACCATAATAGATTTTTTAGAAGATATAACTATCTCACTGTCACTTTTCTTCCAATAAAATTTTCAGTACCTACTTGCCGATTTTTTTTCCCAAAGTGAAAATATGTCAGATTTCAAAATTGACTTACCCAAGAAGAGAATGAAGTTGACGACAAAGCGGAACACCTCTAGATGGTAGAAGCGAAATTCCCAGCAGCTCGCAAAGGTCGAAACAGAACAGGAATCACTTCTCTTACTGGCAAAGGTCTTCATTCAGAAACGGGCGAAAACTTGACCAACAAAAAAAAAAAGAACCGAAAAAACGACGAAAGAAAATCTTTCAGAAACAAACGTAAATTTTATAAAGAGTAAAAATTATAAAGAGAAAATATTGAAAAAAATAAAGAAAATGTTCACCAAAGAGACGATTTTATACGATTTATTTTTTTAATTTTTTTTTACGAGTTCGCGTACGAAAATATTTTTTAGTCTGAGAAAAATGTGGAAGTGACGAGAATCGAGCAGACGACAGTACGAGCCGGAGTCTGTAGGAAGACTGAAGAATTGAACACGGAATTAACTCGAGTTAAAAAGTGATGTTCACGTCTTGGATGGGAAATATTGATATTCAATTTCAATTGATTTTTTGAGAAAAAGAATTCACTGGCAAATTCAAAGAATTTTTATATTTTTGCGTTCGATCTGCGATGTTTGAAGCTGGGCTCTTAGATAATATCTAATAGGAAGCTAGGTTATTTCTAGCTGTGGTTGAGTGTTGAGATAAAATCTGTGACAGTTGGGTATTTCCTCGGGATTAGAGTTTTCACGAAGGACGATGAAAAAAACACTTAATTTTAAATACAGCAATTAACGATTAGGTAACAATGAAATGAAGGAAATTTAAATTAATTAAATGAAGAAAATGAAGAAAATTTAAATAAATTAAACTAAAATAGTTATTTCTAAAAAAACGACTTTAATCATAATTTAAGTAGTCGCTTGTGTTGAAATGTTTTTTTTTTTAATGATTAAACTGATAGCTGTCACTCAATTTAACCAGACTGTAGGTAATGTGAATGTTCCACAAAACTCACCTTTGTAAGAGAAATAAATGAATAAATAATAAATGAGAGGAAAATTCAACTGCCTAATTTAAATAAATAAAAAACATTTCACATCCATTAAATATTAAAATTATTTATAAATGGTTTGAATGATTGAATAAAAAGTATTTTTTTAATGATTACTTTGAAAGTCAAAGTTGACACAAGAAATTTGTCTGATAACTGACTTCTCTTCGCTCCGATCGAATTCTATTCCCCTGATAAATTTATTTTTAATTGAGAGAACGGAAAAAAATCATGTTGTAACCGCTTGGTTATGATAACTATTTTTAATCAATGACAGTCGGCCAGGATAGAGTTTAAGGAGTTCAGAATTTCTCTGCGGACGCAATATTTTTGTAAAAACTTCCAAGAGGAAATGAGAATTTGAAAAAAAAAAATTAAAAGATCGTGTAGAAACACATAAATAGAAACATGTGGGTAAGGGTTGGGTGGAAGAGATTGCCATAGGCAATAACCCCGCCCTTTAGTTAGGACACATATATGTCTTTATATCTAATAAAGTATTTAATAATAATAAATTGGAAATCGGTGTTTTTAAACGACTCATTTTCTTTGATGAGTTTTTAAAAGAAATTTAGATGCATATATTTTTGCTACAAAAGGCTTACTACGTACACAACTTTACATAAGTTTGATTCTCAAGAATCAGTTCATTTTTTTTATTGTCTTTAGGAAAACCACAAACAGTAAATTTGCGCCTCATTCCAGAAAGCTCTCTCTCACTCATCATCCCCAAATCTCCGTTTCAATAGTCAAATTTCGTTCAAATAAAGCAATCAAAGTGTGTTTCTGTTTTTTAGCAGTTAAACGTGAGATTTGGGGACTATGAGAGTGAGAAAACTCTGAAACGGCGACCTGGTCTAGGTATGCAACGTGCCATTCACACTGGCTAATTGAATTGAAAATTTGTAATGCATAATATGTAATGTACTTACTTTATTTTAATTTTTTTTCTCAATACTTTTATTTTGTTGAACTATATTTCCATCTTCATAAAAAAAATCATCTCCATCATAGGGTGGCGTCATTGAGAATGATGGTAGCCAGACAGTGGAGGAATGACTCAGCACTTCTACCATTGTCTTTACAAGGAGGCTAATAATTGACAAGAGCCCCCAGAACCAAGCCAATGCTGGTCTACTCCTTGTTTATAGTCCCCCAGGAAAAAAAGGAATATATTTTTTAAGGAAAAAGGAATATATTTTCTTTTAAATAATTTGAAAAGATGAAACTTTAAAAATACGATAAATTTGTCGTACGACAAGTTTAAGTGGCTCATTATGAAAAGCATGTGTTGGACCGATTTATTATTATTTATTAAATTTTTCTTTGAGAGCTGATTTCTAAATTTTATGTCTAAACCTGAGGTTATTTCTGACATATAATTTTTCTTTCTTATTTTGCAAATCGACGGAGAATATGATGATCTAGCTGTCATGTTAGCTAGACTGGATTTACTTAGAGCGAACAACTTTTGCCCCGTAAGGCACCACAAGATTCGATCCTGACCACTGAAGGACTTCATTTCTCACATCTATTCCAAGTCCAAGACGCTAGGACTTAACCCGTGAGGCATCTTTAATTATCGAGAGATGAGTTGTTGAAAGACGAAATCAATTATGTTTTCTCAAACAGGGAAGTGAGGATGTTTCTGGCAAAAAGTAGAACAGAACAATATGAGCCAGATGGCTACACCAGGTTGAATACACCAGGTCTCGTTTAGTCACTGAAGTGAAGCAACGTCCAGCGAGGCTGACTTGGTTGGGTGACCATTCAAATTCGAACCGTCCGTCGGCGTCGTGATGCTGCGCTATTCCCGGCCCCACTCAGGCTGGGCGAGGATAATTTGAGTAGCTAGTCTGTGAGTTTCCCGCAAATGGTCCGAAATGAACTGATCACGGTAGCTCGATAGATAAGGCAGCGGACTCGTAACCTAGAGGTCGGTGGTTCGAGTTCCAAGTTCGCCAAATATTTCGTAAGACGAGTTCGAGTTATTTGTGACACAACGAGTGTGATTGACACAAGTAATATTTTTTTTAAAATTAGCATATTAATTTGTGTTAATCACAATTGTAATATCACAACTACTCAAACTAGCTTAAGCTTTACTAAATATTTGCGTAACTCGAGACGTGAACCACCGATCTCCAGATTATGAGTCCGCTGCCGTATTTATCGAGCTACTGAGATCATGTCATTTCGGACCATTTGCTGGAAACTCACCGACTAGCTAGCTTCTGAGGTCGGTATCACATACATTATTATTAATTATACGTAAGACGAGAGTTAGCTAATGACTTCTTTTTTAATACCTTTTAGTAAAAGGGATTGATAATTTACATAAACCTTCGGCCCAAGATCAGGGAGTTCAGGAAAGCTTCAAGGTTGGGGACTTTTAACTGTTGAGGTTATTTTATTTCGAAATGAAAGATAAGAGAGAATACGTCATGATCGAAGGAAACGAAATAACAGCTATCTGATTTATCTGTCAAAAGAAAAATTCCAAATATTTGATTGGATAAATTTTGTCTGTCCCGGTAGCTCTGTGATAAAGGCGGCACTGTGTGAATCCAGAGATTCCAGAGGTCGCGGGTTCGAAGCCCAGCCGGGACAAGACAAGTTGTCCTCCCATTTTGGGATTTTTTATACCACATAATAATACGTCTTGGGCTTACTGCTGGAATAATGAGACTTAATAGTCCCAATCGGGCAGTATAAATAAGGCGATATTATTATTATATTATTATTACCCTCGAACTCTTTTTATTTATTATATTATTATTACGGCGGAAAACGAACCCGCGATGCATAAGTTTAGTCAATCTGATCAGACCAAATTTATGAATTCTCTTGAAAATTAGTTTCTCTGATTAACATATTACCTAGTAAGGCCCACCAGATGACAAGTTCATGATGAATATTTTTTTCTTATTTAAATGAACAATTGAACACGACTCAGAAAGTATATGAATACGGCTCATAATACGAGAGTATTATATTTGAAACAATAGATCGATAATTAAGATCTCAAAGTAGGACTGGACTGAGGTCACAACAGTTTTTTATATGAATGTTTCATAGCCTTTTTTTATTTCGTAGCCATGAAACAGGAGCTACTGTAGAAGTTTGTGGTCTGTGTTGTACCTTGCCCATCCCGTAGTATACCTCTCCTCTGATGGGCAAGAAGTGACACAATACTTTCCCATTTACATTTTTCATAGGTGCTTGGTCATAACAAGCGCACCGGTAGGTATCCCTGACGACTGAGGAACATTGGAGCCAAAACAAAGATGTCTGCCAGGGTTTCTAAATCTGACCTAAATTAAAAGAGCAATTCATCTTTACAAATTTTGAGAAGCGTGAATTTTTCGCTTGTTTACCGTTGGCTCTGAAGGTTTTGGCCCTCTAAAGGTTCCCGGCCCATCCCATGACATAGAAGTGTTAAATAATTTTTTTTTTTTAATCAAGGAGTTTCCGCATGGCAAACGAGTGCCTATACCAACTCGCTTCTGTACCGAGGCTCGGTCTACTGTCCATTCTGATTAAATATTAGAAGTTGACTTGGTAAAAAACAAGAATACAAAGAGATTATTTTGTCATTAATTAAGGGAACTGAACAGCGTTTATTTTTTAATTAACACAACAACTATTTCAGTATTTACTGAGAATGGGCCGATTTAGTGTAGCAATTTTTTGTTTCTCTCTCGTAGAGTCAATTTAAACATGTGTGTTGGTGTGATTGGTGTGTTGTGTTGTGTGGGGGGGGGGGGGGGGGGGAGTTTTTAGAGAGTGTAGACCAGTCGTCGGCTGAGGGATTATGAGGAGACAGTAGGCCAGCAGTCTGGCTTAGGAGAGAATAGACCAGTAGTTTGGCTAAGGGATTATAAGGAAAGAGTAGACAAGCAGTCTAGATGGGGAAAAGAGTTAAGACCACTAATTTGTCTGGAGGCTTTATTATAACCAGTAAATGAGACTTCCTTAGACTTTGGGAGTTTAGAAAAACTCCGCACTCCGCGAATTTTGCAGAGTGCGTAGTGCGGAATTGCGCAGTGCAAAGTTTTCTTTCAGGAAACAATGCCCTGGTGTTCTCACTGGTCAGCGCCACTTCCATTGCCCTTTGTCACAACAAGGCCTGGCTCGGGGTTTCGTCTGCAAGAGGAATGAAAGGGACAATTTTCAATACGTTTCTATTTCAGTAGTAGTAATGATAAAATAATAATAATAACAACTCTTTATTGACAAGAATAATATTGACAGAAGTAATGATGTAATAATAATATCAACTCTTGAACCTATCATTCTTTAACTTTTTGGAACTCGGCCCCAATTTACCAGTATTTTTGGGGGGGTCCCCTTGGATAACATGTTTACTATTCATACAGATAGGGGTTGTGACATATCAAATCCAATGATTTTAAGATGCTGATTAAGAATTTGACATTGATTTTCAGCTAACTGTTACCATTGAGTCACAGTGCGGAATTCGACTTACTTTTGAGTGATAAGGAAAGTCGTGTGGTGTCACACCAGTTTATTTTAATTGAACTTTAACGACTTTAATTTGTCGTCATTCTTGTCATCTTCAGATAATCTTCCATAAATCATTTAAAGCGGCAGACAACCATATTATTTTGACGCTGGCCAGTCATCAGCAGCACAGAGATACTTGTGCAAAACAGCAGCTGAACTGTTGAGCCCAACTCTTTTGATAAAAATTATCTGCAAAAGACGTGAAAAATAGGATCCTCTTTTGATAAAAATTATGTGCAAAAGACGTGAAAAATAGGATCCTGTTGTTTACTCTGGAGACATGAGTTTTTTAACACGTGAATTATTATAATTAACTGCAGTAAATTTTTTGGCAGTGTTTTTTTTACATATTTTAAACATATTCAGAAAATTAAATTCTGCAGTAAATTCTTCAATATTGTTTTTATCGACGCAAATTTTCTTCGTCCAAAATGACCGCACCACTCAAGCTAACAGTCCAAATTCCAGAAGACCGCCTGGCAGAGCTGGAAATGGTGTTCGAAATGTTCGACGTCAAGGGGGATCGTCTGCCGCATCGGAGGAGCTGGAAAACATGGTGCGACTATTGAGCTACGATCCCGACTGGCAAGAGATGAGTATATAATAATAATAATCGCCTTATTTATACTGCCCGATTAGAACTATTAAGTCCCATTATTCCAGCAGTAAGCCCAAGACATATTATTATGTGGTAAAAATCCCAAATGGAGAATAACTTGTCATTGGCCCCGGCTGGGGTTTCGAACCCGCATCCTCTGGAATCTCTGGCATTCACAGAGTGCCGCCTCCTGTTACCACGAGCTACGGGACTGAGGTAATACTTTTAACGCGCTAGTCTGGTAATCCAAGTAGCGCAGGGATCCGTTGGTTCAAATCCCACCCAAGTGCATGAATTTTTCTTCATTGATTTGAGTTTGTGACCACATAATAATAGGACTCTGAGGGTTAGGTGGTAGAAAATGCTTTGAGCATTAACCACGCCTGGTGGTTTGTTTCTTTAGCATTTTCTACTTTGAGTATTAACCTCGCCTGGTGGTTACCTTCCACTACCTTATTATTATTATTAATTGTTGAAATAGCGTAAAAAAACATAGGTTATGGTAAAATAATGGTACCGGAGAGTTATTATTATTATTCGCTATAATGTTTCACAGTAGGAGCGGATCTATGATCAAGTCTCCTGGCGTTGCTCTGTTCACTATGTGGGGAAGATATAAAATTAAAACTGATTTTTGTTATTTCATTTAATATGGCAAGGTCCTTGAAATTATGTTCAGTAGTCAAAAAATAATATTTGAACTGTGGAGTTGAGGACAAAAAAAGGAAACTGCTTAACGGCCCAAAAGTGGGACGATTGATACATTTTTTAAATTGAAACCCATCGAGTCGGGTATTGAATGAAAAGTCTTGATGTCCTCATACTTGATATTACATTTTAATTCGATAAGACAATCTGTATGAGGTTTAAAGTTCACAGAACTACTAGTAAAAAGATATAACATGGTACAGAACTTCATTTTGAAGTTGAACTTCGAAAAGTTCGAATTGAAGTTCGAATTTGAATTTAAGAAAGAAAGTTCTACTTACAGGTATCTACAGAAACAACTGAAAGGTTTGGATCAGATCGAGTTTAATCAGTTTGTCAAGATTATAATGGATGAGGATAGTCGAACAGGGGGCAAGAGAGGTACGTAAAAAAGCATTTATTGGTGGTTGAGTGGTCAAGTCGCTGGTCTGGTAATCCAGGCAAGTGGATCAATTGACTTGTATCATAGGGATCCATTGGTTTGAATCCCACCAAATGCATGAATTTTTCCTCATTTCTTCAATAAATTGGCCACATAACTAGGCCACAAAAAAAACCTTATTATTATAATAATAAATTGAATAATTAAGTCCCTAGTTTTTGTTGCTCTTGTTTCAAAAACTTCCATATTTTTTTTATTTAAATTTGCTGAAAAAATAATCTAATGTCTGTTTTATTTCAAGAATAGGTAATCCCCCAAAAAACACTACGTGTAAAAATAGTCGTCAAGTGTTGGAATGATTAAAAAGAACTGATATCAAAAACGTCAATTTTCTATGTGCTGAAGGAATTATTTTTCACGTAATAAGTCTCTTGATAATTCAACCAAAATAATAGCCTCACAACAATTATTTTGGTTGAATTATCAAGAGACTTATTACGTGAAAAATAATTCCTTCAGCACATAGAAAATTGACGTTTTGATATCAGTTCTTTTTAATCATTCCAACACTTGACGACTATTTTTACACGTAGTGGTTTTTGGGGGATATCACTACTTTTTGATTTAGATGATATCTTCTGATAGATGAAATAAAAAGTAATCAACAGATAAAAGAAAAAAGACTTTTATTTTAAGGTTGTTGTGATACGCAGTAATATTATAAGACTATCATATAAAATGTTGGGTAATTTATATTGAACTAGTGCCGTTCTTGAGATACAGGGTCGGACGTCCTGCCTAATATCCATATAACTTGTTAACCGTAAATTCCAGAAAAATGAAGTCTGTTGATAATAACTCATTGTGGTAAAACCTTTCGAACAAGTTAAAACTTGATTTGTTTTTTCGATACTTTTTTTTTTTTTTCGTCCGGCTGCCTGACGAAACCGACCAGAAACTAACATCAAGAGTGTATGTCGAATTATAAATTGTTCGACAGGTCTTGCCATAAGGAGTTCTTATCGACAAATTTCATTTTTCTATAATTTACGGTTAACAAGTTATACGTCAAAATATATGGATACGCAGGACGTCCGACCCTGTCTGTATCTCAAGAACGGCAAGTCCTAACTCACTGAAATTTGTTGTAATGAAATTCTCTCAATGACACCTTTAGACAGTATTCCACAAGACACACCATTCTATTTAAGATTTTGAAGTTGGTCCATTTCCAGCGTGACTGGGGCTGTGTAGATATACGGATTTTAGCGTTTTTTGATATTTTGAGTCGTTTTCGAGAAACCCAGGCTTGAGCGAGACTTTATGGATGCCCTGTATTTGTAGGTAGTTATTTGTAAATTTTGAATGAGATCTATGTAATTTACGATTCAAAATACAAAAGTATTGATCCAAATAAATGCTTTATTTAGACTCTCAGTGGCCAGCCTCCGTGGCGTAATGGTTGTAACTACTGCCCGTAGTCCAGACATTTCGAGTTCCATTACCGGTTGTTGCAGACTTTTTTAATATTTTTTTCCCCTCTAAAAACGTGAGTCTGGAATCACAGCCCTCCAGGCTGGGTGAGGTAAATGTAGGTAGCTGGAACGATTCCCAGCGAATGGAGGGTAAAACCCTCCCATGACTAGTTCAAATCAGGACGTTAAAACCAAAATACAATCAACTGGTCACAATCGTTTTAAAATGAGGTTGGTGTGATAAATGGTGCTTCTTTTGTGGGACTTAAACCAGTTAATAATAATGAAGAAAAAAACATACCTATTTAATCTTAAAATCCATTAACAATAATTCATTAATAATCAACTAGTGTTTTAACCATGTATTGAAAAATTAGTAATGAACTCGTTAAAAAACGGACAATTCTGTTTCGTGGTTTTGTTTACAATACAATTTTAATTATATTATGTACCTACGTACATGACCAATTCGATCTTGGTAAAATAAAGAGAGAAAATGAAAGTGCCGAGTATTATTATGTGTTCAGAAATGTTGACCCATATATTTGCCTTACTTCGAGTTGCTAAACATGGTGTCATTTCAGCATAATCGGTAGATATAAACAGAAGTGAGAAATTGTACTAGATATAAGGGTGATCGAAACCACCCAGCCACTATCTTTTTCTCGAGGACGGTTTGAGTTAGGATCTTGAAACAAAAAAATTGGTCCCCAATATGAAGTCTGAAGTTTCATGGGAAAATATTTTGAACCTCCGCCCACCGCCCCTAAGGGCGTTTTCAGGGGGGCACATGTCCGTTTCTCCCGAATTTTAAATGGAATGCATATTTTTTTATTTTACTTTCAAAACATTCAAAGCAAGTTAGTAACATTAGTAAAAAGAAAAAAAATATTCCTTGGTTCGAGTCCCGAAAAAGCACGGTTTTTATAAGAAAATAGGCCCAGGTTGCGGAAGTCATTACGGGCACCCGGTAAACGTTGTAAAAAAATTAAAAAAGGTCAAAAGATAGGTAAAGTTCTCTTCTTTAATTTGATGTGCTTGTTTTTATTCATTAAGGAAGTCATAGGTTCTTAAATTGGTCATAAACTTTTTTCAGTTTCAAAGACCAAAAGTCCAGAAATTTAAATTCGACCCCCTATTTTTTTTCTTTTAAATAAAAGAAGAAAATTATTAGCATACAATGCGAAAAAAATGAACTTTCTGCGATTTTTTCCCTAAAAATGGCAGACGAATAACCTCTGAAATGCGTTCATTTCTGTGCGCGTGAGTCATCACACGAGTCCGTGCCTGAAGTTTGTATGTACGATGTAAGTAATTCACTTCTACAGATGATCAAAAACACCAATCTCTGCTGTAGTACATTTCCTGAGTCTGCCAGGATAGGTTGGCATGAACTCTGTCTAGCTCCTCAAGTGTGATGTTGCGGCAGATCTCAATGATGCGCAGCTTCACATTTTCCACATCTTTTGGCCTGGTTCGTTATAATCGTTATGCTTAATATTTCACATTTTCCCACAGGTAGAAATTCATGACGGTGAGGTCCGGGGTGCGGGGAGTATAAGAGTTTGGTCCTCCTCTACCGATCCATCTCTGAGGGAACATTCGATCAAGTTGTTCTCACACCCTCCGATAAAAATGGGTGGGGCCTCGTCTTGTTGGAACAACATTGTATCCTTAATGTTGGTTTTAAGTTCAAATGAAGTTTAAATACTTTACTCCCGTCAGCTTTCCGTCGATGAAGTACGGTCCAATAATCCAAGTGCTAAGGACACCGCACCAAACATTAAGACTCCATACATGCTGGCCATCAACTTCTCTCATCCAATGAGGGTTCCATACATACAAACTTCAGGCACGGACTCGTGTGATGACTCACGCGCACGGAAATGAACGCATTTCAGAGGTTATTCGTCTGCCATTTTAAGGGAAAAAATCGCACAAAGTTCATTTTTTTTGCATTGTATGCTAATAATTTTCTTCTTTTATTTAAAAGAAAAAAAAATAGGGGGTCGAATTTAAATTTCTGGACTTTTGGTCTTTTGAAATTGAAAAAAGTTTATGACCAAATTAAGGACCTATGACTTCCTTAATGAATAAAAACAAGCACATCAAATTAAAGAAGAGAACTTTACCTATCTTTTGACCTTTTTTAATTTTTTTACAACGTTTACCGGGTGCCCGTAATGACTTCCGCAACCTGGGCCTATTTTCTTATAAAAACCGTGTTTTTTCGGGACTCGAACCCAGGAATATTTTTTTTCTTTTTACTAATGTTACTAACTTACTTTGATTGTTTTGAAAGTAAAATAAAAAAATATGCATTCTATTTAAAATTCGGGAGAAACGGACATGTGCCCCCCCTGAAAACGCCCTTAGGGGCGGTGGGCGGAGGTTCAAAATATTTTCTTATGAAACTTCAGACTTTATATTGGGGACCAATTTTTTGTTTCAAGATCCTAACTAAAACCGTTCTCGAGAAAAAGATAGTGGCTGGGTGGTTTCGATCACCCTGTACATTTAATAATTATGAATTAATAGGCTAGCATATATCCATGGAATATACCCTGAAAATTTCAGCTCGATCGGACAAAAATGCAACTTATATCACGTTTCATACATAGGTAGATGGATAATTAGATTGTGACAAATAAATTAATGTTGATCGAGTTAAACCATACTCACTTCGTTCGAAATTAAACGGTCATAGGAGGTTGACTCAAACTAGCAACTACTGTTTTTTTTTTCTCACGAGAATACCGGACATCCAAAGTACAGAGTAAAAAAAAATCTACCTACCCGGGATTCGAACCCAGGTCACCTTGCAAACTTTGTAATTTACCTACACCAGTCGACGACCACCACAGAGACTGCTCAATACATAATATTTTATTATATTTATCATTTGATCTGCAAATGAATATTTTTGCTTCTTACTGGCCAATATTTTATACACTGCTCATAATAATAATATAGATCTAGTTTACCTCTTGATGTAGAAACCTTTTAATGAATTTATAAAACGTTATTATACCCAATCTAACAAAGCGGTCTGTTGGCAGCTTGGATGAAGCAAAGACGATTGGGTCCCACCCATATTTTAAGTTCTATGTGCGGCGAAGATTTTTTTTGTTACTCATTAATCTTAATTCAGTTTTTTTCTTTTTGTGTCTCACACTGTCGTTGATTTTTCTAAAATTTTATTTACATCATATTATAATTTTCCGTAATTAGACCTTTAGAAAGAATCTTCAGTCATGCACGTGGGATAACTAGGCGTGACTCCAGGGTTAATTATAGATATTCCTTTAGAGGACTTTAAATACTTTTCTACTTGTTTCAACCATCTGAAATTAAGTGATCTCATTCCCTTTGACTAGACCTTTCTAAAAACACCAGAAATACATCTCTAGGATAACAATAGACGGCTCTGGGCTCCATAATAAGTATTCCTTTCAAAGGCTATAACTCAAGTTCGGTCCAGTGTAATACTTAATTATATTTTTATATTTTTTCCTATGGTAAGACCTTTCGAAAAATACCACAATCGCAGCTCCAAGATAACCAGGGGCGGCTCTGTGCAACTTTCCGGTTTTATTTTAGAAGGCTATATCTCCTATCCTATAAAAAATAAATACTTGAAACTATAAAAGGTATGCAGAGATAAAAATTCCCTATTCAAAAACGTAGCTCACGTCTTTCCACGATAAGCACACGTTGCTGTACCCTTGACAGAAAATTGGTCTGAAAAAAAAAAAAAAAAAACCCGTATGAAAAATTTCATGAAATTCAAGATTTTCGGCGTGGCTAGAAAACGACTTTAACTGTACGTAGGAACCTCGCGCTTTCGTGAAACATAATCTATTTTCGCGTCTCATTACGAATTTGAAATAAAAATTGATAAAAGTTTACGGGAAGTGTGCGAAAACAATAAAACAAAATACATATAAACTCTGTTTCGTGTTAATATAGGCCGGTAGGCTGGCGCTGCTTGACGAGCGCTCGCCTCCCGGCGAGCTTGATAAAGAAACTTTTTTACTATTGTGTATTGTATTGTTTAACCCATTAATTATTTTATTATCATTATTCTTTTTCTACCACTTTCTTAACAGTGTATTATAATGTCATTGGGTGTATGTCAAATTTCATTGTAATTGACATACACACCTGTTTTGTATTGCACTTTTAAATAAATAAATTAAAATTAAAAAAAAAAAAATGACTAAGCCTCTTTTTACTTTTCGAATTATTCTATTACATTAATTTCTTTTTACTCTAGTTATGCCGCCACTCATACAAGTAACTACTTATTTGTCCTCACGAGGTATGAGTGGACCCCGAACATCCAAGTACAGAGCAGAAAAAATCCTGCTCCGTTGGGGATCAAAACCAAGTCACCATGCGTGCACTGCCTAGCGCGCTAACTCACTCGGCAATGGTGGCTACTTAATAAAGAAACTTTTTTTAAATAAAGTTTGAGAATTTTTTACATCTGCTATTTCTATTTTACCAGGTTATGAAGAACAGGATGTTTTGAAAATGTTCCACAGTTGGGATCCTGAAAATACTGGATTTATATCAAGAGAAACATTTTTGACAAACATGACAACTAGAGGTGATCCATTAGAAGAAGATGAGTTGGAAGAAATGATGAGCGAGTTGTTGGGATCAGATGAAAATGATGACAATGATGAAAATAATGAAAACAGCATAGAGTATGAACCGTTTGTGCGAAATATGTTTGGGAAGTTGGGGCTGGCAAAGGAGAAGTATAGACAAGATGTAGACGATTATTTCCAAGCAAAACAGAAGGAGGAGAGGGAGAAAGAAAAAGAAAAAGAGGAGAGGGAGAAGGCAAAAACTAAACAAGAAGAAGTTTGATAGTACTTTTTTATATATATATATTTTTTTCTATTTATTCAATTGTTCGAAAATTATGCACAATTTAACATTTTATGAACTAACATGAATAGGTAGTGTTTAAAAATAAAAAAAACTGGGCAACCTTTTCTTGTTCATTAGCAAAAACCAACTAAGCCAATACTGTGGCTATAGATATATTTTTAGGTTAACTTTTTAATAAAACTTTGTGATTAGTTTCTGAACATTGAATGACCATAATTTCTTCAAGCAAAATAGAATAGATCACTAAAAAATATGTAATATATTTTTTCTTTCAATATTGTATCCAGAAAATAGTATCTTACCTTGCATGCCTGTGTACAACCCAACACCAGCACTATGCTGAATGGGTTGCTTACACTTTTTTCTTTTCTTTTTTACATTTTTCAATTAATTTCTACTTTAGTTTATTCTTATTCTTACTTACCATGTATTCTTATTCTTACCATCATCCTATGTATGTATTATAATAACTAATAGAAATAAAGGAAAAAGTATTTAAAAAAAAATATATCCATTCTCATCAACAGCATGAGTAAACATTTGTGTGAAGGAAGGCCTTGATCTGGAAAGTGGTGTCACATAGGGCTCTCAAGTTGGCCACTGTTGACAGAGAATTTAGTTTCTGTGAAACAAATACTATACCTACACAAATTACCTACCCATCCCAGACAGCACGGCAGGTGACTTCCAGTCTGGATTTAAGGTGGAAATATCCAGGTGTATAAAGTCAACTGGACCTCCAGCTGTCCCGACAGCTGGATTTTTCCATTATGGATTAAATCAGTTGACCAGCCACCTGGATATTTCCAACAAAAATCCATCTAGACTCAGTCACCTGGGCAGTCAGCTGGAAGTATAACGAATCTCTCCAGCTAGGACATAAATAGAATTTAGTCAGTTGACCAGTCAGCTGGAGATGCTCCACATTTCTCCAGTTCAGTTAAAACGCGCTCTCGGATAGATTCGGGTTTCACACGAACTTTACCGAGAGTGTTCTTGTTGCATTCGCCATCTTTAATCTTTGAATAATTTTTTAGAGAAATTCCGTTTTTGTGATTCTCGATTATTGTGAGTTGTTTTAATTCTTTTTATAATTGGTACCTATTTCAATTAGTTTTTGAACATTTTTATAACTACTGCAAGTGTTAATTCTAACTGAACTTCAAATTTGATTTCGAGAAAGTGTTAATTCTTACTGAACTCCATATTTGATTTTGAGATGTCACAGAAGGAGTTCTTTGGTTTGTCTAAAATTCTAAATCGTGAATCGTGACAGAAGAAAAGGAAAGGACAACAAAAAGTTAAAAATGGATAACATTCTTCATTGGACAATACTCCATGCACTTGGACAATAATGAACTTTCTGCACTCTACTGTTCCTGGACACTGGACAGTCAAACTAGCACAGGGGTTCAACACCATCAATTCACTTGGAATTGTACCTTAAAAAAGGTCCTGGGTCAAGCAAGGAAACAGCTGAATTATCTGATGTATGGTGCTAGATAATGAAAATTTTCATTCTGTGGATTTTATTTAGATATGCAATACATAATATTTTATTATAAAATGAATTTTTCACTCGTACATGCTTCTGCCACACTAAAAAGATGATGTAGTGTATACTTTTTTACATGCTTCCTGATTATTTGACTCAAAATTAATTAGCCAATCTTCTGTGCACTGTCTCTAATAATAATATTAACTATTCAGCTTTCTAAACCACCTTATTACTATGAAGCCCCTCAAATTTTGTGTTCATTTTATATCTATTAAAAAAAAAGTGTTCCACACTATTGTGTTTTATAATTTCACTAGTCTTAACAATTAAGTCAATTTTGTTTTAATTTAAGTATAACAATGCTTTTTTGGTAATAATTCTCAAAGCAAACAACCCAGCAATTCTAATTAGCCACAGAAGTATGTAAATTGTCATGAAGGATTACAAATACATAATAACATTCACTAATCCATGTTCCACCACGTTAGACATTGCTTAACTTTGGCTATTTCATAAAAACTGGTGTATTCAATGCCTCATCATCATTTTCTGCTGGCTATTAGTTTATTTCTTTGTTATTTTTGGTTTCACAAAAGAAATATATTTTAATTTACATAGTATTATTATTTTATTGTGATTATGTACATACATGTTATGAGCATATTTTATAATTGGATATCATTATTTTATTTCTATACTAGCTAAAACCTGGCATTTTGTCACCATTAAGGTTTTTTCTCATGGCCGGTGTCCTAATGAAAATAATAATAACACTTTTAATTGGAAGGTAACCACCAGGTCAGGTTATGCTCAAAGCATTTTCTACCACCTAACCCTCAGAGTCTTATTATTATGTGGTCACAACCATAATGAGGAAAAAATTGAAACAACAGAACCCTACGCTAAGTGGATTATCTGACTAGCACGTTAACCACTTGATTACCAGTGCACTTGAAAATTGTATTACATATTTTAATTTTGATAATTTTCTAGTATGTTGAAGGTGGCTTAGGGGGGGTGAACTCTCAGTGAGAGTACCGTTTCGTATTGTAACCCCAAGAGGACATAGTCAGCCAGACATGCACAACTTTGAGTATTATATATAGAGATTATACCTACATAGGAAATACTTGTGATACATTGGTACAAGGTCTTGTGACATGGTGGAAATTTGATAGTGCATTTTACACTTTTGTGACAATTTTTTTATTAATAATAAACACTCTTATTGTAAAATATAATCATTGTAAAGAGTCTTATTTGAATTGTGTTGTTTAAAACAGATTAGTTATTTTCTTTTTCTTTCCAAATTTCTATATAAAAAAATTATACCCAAATTTGTGTGTGTGTATGTGTTAAAAAAAAACCTATTTAAAATTTATTACTTAATTTTTATACAAAAAAATATTCTTCATGAGATTTGAATGTATGGCCTCTAAATTAAATAACTGAAATTGAATTTATGCCTAATATACATTTGTTTCTAGTATTTTTATTACTATTATTATTATTATTTTTTTTTTTTAAATGCATATAATGGGATTCGAACCCACGACCTCAAAACCAAGAGCGTAGCATTTGATTATTATGTAGTATAATGTACAGTATAGGTAAATAGGTATGTCAACATTGTGGTAGTGAGTTACTACCCATCCACTAGAGAGCGCTACAAGTAGCTGGAAATAAGTGGAACAAATCCAGTTGACTTTGGGCAACTGACTTCCAGTTAAAAGTTGGGTTACTTTCCAGTTGATTTCCAGGTGGAGGTCAGGTGGAAGGTGGAAATCTCCAGCTGATTTCCAGGTGGGCAAGTAGACTTTTTCCACCTAACAGTATGGTATACATCCAGTTGACTGTGCTGTCTGGGATCTAAGATAGATTTTTTGCATGGTAAAAGAGGCTGACCAATGCAGGGAATTTTGAAAAATACACAGCATTAACTTATCTTGTGATTATTGTCTTAGCTGTCCCTCAGCAGGGCATCTTACATTTTTCTTTGTTTGTTATTTTTTTATGTTAAAAATATAATAAATAAATAAATAAAATACATAACACGTACATTAATATTATAGATAAAATATTTCATCTATAAGTTTTTTAAGATCTAGTTTTTTATGTTACTTTTATTTTTATTCAATGGTGGTGTGAAAGAGAATGCAAGAGGTATGAGCAAGACCCTTGATTTTTTTGTTTTATTAATTACAATGACCTCTGTAAGATAAAAAAAAAATTTAGTCTCTTGATCTTGCTTATAAAACCACAATCAACAGATGCATAGTGTTATTAATGTATAACTCAATACAGCAAAATAATAAGCTTAAACTTTAAGATCCTCATGTACCTAGGTATTAATGTGTGGACATGAAATTTACCTCAGACTGTTTTCCATGGGAAAAAGTAGATTTTGGCAATGTCTCTCAGAACAATGGGTTAGGGCCAGAAAGCTAGCATCAGTCAGTCATTAAAGTCTTCACATCGCTGGGCGTTGCAGAGAGGTGAAAAATGTATCCATTATTCAATGATTTCAATGTGAAGATAATGAAATGAATAATGCAGATTATGGAGATAACAAAGTCCTGAAACTGATAACACTGATAACTGAAAAATTCAAAATTCAAAAAATTGATTTGAGTTTCAAATCTCACCGATAGGTGCGTGATAATAAAAAAAGGTTCGTTTACAGTTTTACAGTTTTTGGGAAGTCTTTTGATTTTATACAAATCATGAAGAAAAATTGAAAAAAGAAGAGAATGAATGAGATTTTCAGTAAAATTCCATATAATTATTTCATGCATTTTTTTATACATTGGTAAAAAAAATATTATAAACAATCGTGATGAAACCACTCCTTTGAGGTTTGAGACAAAAAATCTTTTGAAATCCGTCACTGATAACAAGTTCAATCCTTTGCAGTTTATGATCGTGATCGTACTGATCATCCCGATGATCATATCTTGAAAACGATCACATTTTAATTATTTTCTTTTATCATTTTTAAAAAAAACACGTAATATTTTTCTTCGTCTTCTTATCAGTTTCTGGAAAATTTATCTCTCAAAAATATTTCATTTTACTCAATTAAAATCAAAGCTCCTTTTCTGTTTAAGAAACCAAGAACTTTAGGCTGTTAAGAAACCTATCATTCCATGAACTGAGGGTAACTCTTTAAAATGCTGTCATAAATCTACTACCAACCATAGTGATGAAAATGTTGTGCTGTTTGTGAAAGAAAACCAGAATATTATAAGACTTAAAATTCCAAACTGTCTTATCAGTGATACTCAAGATGGCTTATCAAACATTCCGTCAGGAGTACATGCAAATGCCCCCTGTAACCAGGGTGTACACAACGTCTTGTGTCCTTACAACTCTGGCTACAGTAAGTTGCTAGATACCCCTTGTAACTATTGTCTTCATAGCCATTTAAAAGTAAAATGAAATGCTTAATACAACCTCTGCTATGGCTATGGCCACAGACACTCCTAATCTAAGGGATCCCATTATTATTTTGCCTTTACAACAGATAATGACAAGAACTCAATCCATCTGTGGGTCCATCATGAATAAAATATTATTATACATTTTTAAACGGAACAGAGCAAACAGTCATTTTAAAATGCACTGTTTATCAACTGTTGCATAAACATAAAGTCAAAACAAGTCGGGGACTCAGTTATTTTTGGATGAACGGATGTTCTAACTTCCGATTGGTTCTCATTCTACATCCTTTTGATAAATGTTAAATGAGATCACCAAATTTTGAATGTGCATTTTAAATTTATTTTTGAAATGAGATGAGCTAAAAACCAATTGGAGAAGATCAACACAATACAGCTGCTGATAGAAATTTCACTCTGTGTTGATCTCCGAAATGCCCTTGTTATATTTTCTTTATCTTCAACCAATCAAGTGCCCCAAACATGCAAATAAGTTTGTGCTGTTCCGGTTAAAATTTCATAATAAAATTCAACTATGTTACTGTCCAAGTACAATATGTGAAACAATTCTTACCAAAATAGGTACTCAGAATTAAATAAAATGATTTAGCGCTGAATGTTTTATGTACTATTTAAATTATTAAAATAATGTACTGATTCTCTTTTTAAAAAGTAACAAGCTTAGAATGATAATGATTTGATGTTTGTTATGTTTTTATTAATGCTTAATTCACTTGGTTCATGAAGAGAAAAAAATTGCTCAACAATAATTCCTTCTTGTTTCAGCATCTGGATCTGGTGTCAATCTTTCAACTCTACTTCAATCCCATTCTCATAATCAAACACTATCAAGTATGGAGACTGATAACAACGTTCCTATTTTTTGGTCCCATTGGGTTCAACTTCCTCTTCAATATAATCTTCACGTTTCGGTATTGTAGAATGCTGGAGGAAGGCAGTTTCCGAGGAAGAACTGCAGACTTTGTGATGATGTTCATATTTGGTGCTGTGTGTATGATTGTATCCTTTATCACAAATTTAATATGAGAATACGTAATCTAGATAATCATTTTTTGCAGGGTACCTACTATCAAAGGTTGACTTCTAGTATCTTTCTGCTGCCCTTGAAATTTTAATATTGAGAGGATAGTAATTATAATAGTCCCTTTTAAATTTAAACTGCCAAAAAAATTATGAGGTGCATTTTACTCCAATAATAATTTGAAAAGTAGCATTATTATCTGGTCAATTTATCAAATAAATAAGGTAAAAATAAATACATATGTTTGATTCTGAACTCTCAAATCTCCATACTAATCTGTTCATTGGTGCTAAACTCTTACACATGTATGCATTTTTTTAGGGGGGAATCACTCATTTCAACATTATAAAAATAATAAACAAAAGAAATGGATAAAATGACCATAGTAGAACAGAATTTCTTTCTCAAACCATCTCTTGTACCTTATTCAAACAAAGTTAAATAATATTTACCCAGATACATATTCCTTAACTCGATTTATTCAACAGATTTTTGGGTTTTTTATAAATATTCTATTCCTTGGTCAAGCATTTACCATCATGTTGGTGTATGTTTGGGCAAGAAGAAATCCTATCATCAGGATGAATTTCTTTGGAGTCATGAACTTTCAGGTAATTATAATAATTGTCATCCACTATAATAATTACCTAATTTTCAAGTGGAAATCAGACCCAATGGCTGACCCTTGTATATATATAAAAAAAAATTCATTATCTATTTTAGCAGTTCATGGTAAATATCAGGAAAACCACCATTGGGAAAAATCACAGAGCTGTTCATACAAATTTGAGTAGTTCAAATAATAATCATTAATAATATAAAAAAAAACACCAGGTGACCTATTCTTTATTAAATAGAAATGAAGTTTTTTTATATAACAATGGGCAAGTATAGACATTGGTGGCAAAATAATGTAATTCTCCTGGTGTTTTCTGTTACCCGTCACATAATCTTAACAAATGAAGATTCAGCACTTCATAAAGTAATGTGTTGCTTTATTTAGCAAAAGAAAAAAATAAAATCATTAGGTATCAATAATGGATATTTGAGTGAGTAAAAAAATGCAAGCAGCAGTAACAGCAAAAACATTTATAACAGACACTTAGGGCGAAATTATTAGACAAATTCTATATCAAAAGTCATTGCTGAGTGTTGGTTTTCCCTATCTTATACATTACTTAGCGCCACAGAGGTATTACAAAAACTTCTATTAATTCCACCGTTATTCATACTGATTAATTAAAGTTTAAAGAGTTCTGTAATGTCGGCAGTAATTTTGGTGCCTTTATTATGTGGTCAAAGTCTCAAATAAATAAATAAATTAATGAATTAGGTGAGATTCAAATTTATTTATTTATTAAACAGAAATATTTTATTTCTGTTTCTTTCATCATCCTCTCAGGCCCCCTATTTGCCCTGGGTGTTACTGGGTGTCTCCATACTCCTGGGTAACCCCATCTGGGTGGATCTACTGGCATTGCAGTGGGACATATGTACTACTTCATAGAAGATGTGTTCCCGCATCTTAGAGGAGGGTTCCGGCTACTACAGACTCCTCACATACTGTAAGTTTTTCTAGGTGAAGTTTTCAAATAATAACAGTAAAAATGAATAATAATAATATCAAGGATCATTACTCAATTCAATATGGTGCTTTATTTATGTGAATAATAAAACAGGTGAGGCCATTACACAGTTTTGGGGTCCCATTATTATTATTACATTATCAATAAAGAATTCAGACTTATCTTGTTAAGTAATTATTCATGAGAATCAAGAGATTTTTTGACCTTTGCATTTTTTAGGATCCTTGTACAATTGGTAATAAAAGATACTGTGTTCAATACAAGATTTAAAATCAATGGTTGGTTGGATTATAAAAAAACTTTTTAATCATGAACCTTGCTGGGTGCTTACTGCTTACCATTCTATTTGTATTTTAAAAAATATATTACTCACTGTATTTGTATTTCAGGAAAGTCCTCTTTGATCCTCATCCCGAGAACCCCGATGACTACAGCCCCCTTCCTGAAGACAGGCCTGGTGGCTTTGAGTGGGGCGAGAGGCCAAACAACCCCCTTGTTGGTTGAGCCTACATCGGGCCCTGCAAGTACTTATTGCTGTGTCTACTACCTTCACATAAATGTTGAAATGATTTTTTTGTATTAATAACAGAATGACATAAGAATGTATTAAATGATGAAAGAAAATATGTTTTTACATTATTTATTGATAATGTAAAAATGTATTTAATTTCTTGTCTAGTACTACCAGCAGAGTTTGAGTTATACTGGAAAGAGATATTAAAATGATTAGTATTTAATAGACAGGAGTACTTGGTCAGAAGAAAGGAAACAGCAACATAGAGAGAGAGAGGATGAAGAAATATTTGGAAAGAACGAAAGGAGAAACGATAAGGTTTTGTATTGATTTGTGGTCCCAAGTTGGCCACATTTGAAGATGAAAAAATAGACCCAAAAAGGATTTTTTATGATTGTCCACTCCAGATTTAATTGAAAACCAACTTGGTATGCAATGCAGGTTTCGATAAATGTCAAAATCGACAGAAATAGTTGGTATTTTATTATTTTCTTTCTGTACAATATAATAGCTAATGCAAAGAGAGATTTGGAGTTTAAATGGGGTGCCTCAAATACTTCATGTAGCCTTAACTTGTTGGTTAACAATTTAAATTTGATATGTTTTTTTTTTTTTAATTTGAAGAAGAAAAAAAATAGACCCAAAAAGGATTTTTTTTTTTCATCATACACTCCAGGTTTAATTGAAAACCAACTTGGTATGCAATGCGGGTTTTGATAAATGTCAAAATCGACAGAAATAGTTGGTATTTTATTATTTTCTTTCTGTACAATATGATAGCTAATGCAAAGAGAGATTTCGAGTTTAATTGGGGTGCCTCAAAGTCTTCATTTAGACTTAACTTGTTGGTTAACACTTTAAATTTGATTTGTTTTTTTAAAGGTATGGGCTTTGTATTTTGTTCGAGATGTATATTTTGATATATTTTCGTGTAGTAAACAGGACAGTGGGACTTATTTAAAAAATATCTTCATTAAAAAGATAAAAAATTGAAATCAGAGCCAAATTTACAAAGGCAAACACAACACAATTTTGCTTTCTGATATGGTAGACAGTAATAATCTGCACTTCTGGATTACCAGATCGACGGACGCTCACCACTGAGCTACAGTTTCTACATCTTGTCCTTGTTAACTAATACTATTTTTATTTTTAACCATTAATATATTTAGGTACTATTGAGAGGGTAGTGATGAAGCATTTTTTTCTTCCATCACATTTAGTTTCTTGGCTGGTGTGAATATATTTTTATATAAAAAAAAATAACTGTACATTTCTGAATAAATTTTCTTACAATAAGTATCGAATGTATTCCCCCCACCTGACAAATAATTTCACTGTAATAAAATAACGATTCTGCTAATGTTTTTTATGTGATCAGAAATTTTCTTGTTATAATTCTTTTTTTTTTTTGAGCTATTCATAGATTGTTGATATCACATTTTGCCTAAATGATTGAAAGAAGAAAGCCATCCAATCTGGAAACAAATACATGTTTTCTAAACAACAACAAAAAATGTTCAGAGTGAGAACTATCTTTTCACCAAGAGAATCTGAAATCTATTTATTTCGCAGTTCCCAGCATTTCGCAAACACTTTGAGTGGAAAGTAACCACCAGGCGAGGTTAATGCTCAAATAATTTTCTGCCGACTAACACTTAAAGAGTCTTATTATGTGGTCACAAAATCAAATTAATGAGGAAAAATTCATGCACTGGGTAGGATTCGATCAACGGATCGCTACGCAACCTGGATTACCAGACTAGCGCCTTAACAACTTGACTACCAGCGCAACTGATAAATACGCATTAACCAGGCGACGTTATAACCTTAAGCATTTACTACCACCTAACCCTCAGTCCTACTATTATGTGGTCACTAAAATAGATGAGGAAAAATCGAAGCATTGGGTGGAATCAGAACCACTCATTCACGCCCTTCATTTTTTTTTCTTTCTTAAGATGAGTTTTTCACAGCCTTTTTTATTTCGTAGCCATGAAACAGCAGCTACTGTAGACGCTCGTGATCTATGTTGTAGCTCGCCCATCCCGTAGTATGCCTCTCTCTGATGAGCGAAGTGACACAATACTTCCCATTTAGGTGCTGGGTCAACACGAACGCACCGGAAGGTATCCCTTACAAACAACTGTAACCAAATTAAGAGTACAATTTTTTGTCGGTACGGGGGATCGAACCCGGGACCTTCCGCATGGCAAGCGAGTGCTTAACCACTGAGCTAATCTCGCGCTCGTTATTTGTTTCAAGACTCTAATAACCAGCCTCGATAGCACGTTTAATTTCCAAGTTCTTGTACTGTCACTGAAGATAAGCAATGTCCAGCAAGGTTAGAACTTGGATGGGTGAAGATTCGAATTTGAACCCTCGAGGCTATTCTCGGCTCCACACATACTGGGTGAGGTTAATTTGAGTTGTTGGTTTGAGAATTCCCAGCAAATGGAGAGTAAAATCCTCGTCGTGATAGAACCATGCAGTTGAAAGCTAGAAATCGGCCTCGTAAGACAGGGGTGATATCACGAAAGTGATAAACACAAATTTTGAATCGGTACATGCAAAAACGACATCAATCACATTTTTTTGGAAAATGGGGTTTTCATAGATTTTGGATCTCGGAAGGTAAACGCACAATTTTATATCACAACCACATCATTGTGCTACTCCCTTCCTATATAAACACATTTCTATAATTTTCGTTCCATGCAAGAACAACATAGATCCGGGATTGATGCGGTTCTTGCATGTAATCTGTAGAATTGGTGTATCCTGTCTGTGTGTGTGTGAACAGGATATCTCAAGAACGGTAAGAGCTAGAGACTTGAAATTTGGTATGAAAATCAATTTTATACACCAAACGTACCACAAAACTTTTGGTTGAAATTGGCCGCAAAATGCGGCCGCAGGGCCGCAAGTATTGCCCGCAAGCTCCGCTTCTATGAATTGGTTAAAGATACAAAAAAAGTTAGAGAACAACATTTTCTTAGATTAAAAAAAATAATAGGGGTCTCTTCATATCATTTTTTTGATATTTTGAACTTTTTGGACCTCGGCCCAAATTTACCGGTATCTTGGGGGGACCCACTTTGACGTAACTTTTTTTATAAACTTTTTTATTACTCATCCTAGATGGGGATTATGACATATCAAATCCAATGATTCTGAGGTGCTGATTACGAATTTGGCATTGATTTGCAGCTGTTACCGTTGAGTCACGAGTGCCGCAGTTCAACTTCTTTTCGGGGATAAGGAAAGTCGTGTGATGTTAACACCAGATTTCTTTTTATACATATAATTTTTATGATTCATATTTTTTTGTTTTTGTTTGAAATAACAATAAAATTCGAAGTGTACGTGTGTTATTATTTATAATATTTTCGATATTTGCAAAAACAGCATCATTCCACGACCTTTGAACGGCTATTTCTTTGAAATGGCACTACATATCTGACCAAAAATTATATAGAATGGTTTCTTTTGGTAAGTCCTTACGATTACATATTTTTTCTTTTTTTTCTTATGGACAAAAAATGAATAGGAAAGTTTTTTTTGATTTTCCAAAAGTTTACTCTTTTGGAATGATGTCGTTTTTGCATGTACCGATTCATTAATATGATTGCTTGAAAAAAAAAACTTGAAAAAGAAAACACATGTTCAGTTAAGTTTGTTGGTATACAAATAGTTTCCGAATATGCTTTCGCTTTATTTCTCAACAACGCCCTATCTACAACAAAACTACAAAAGAAGTAAAAATGACTAAAACCTAACACTCTCACTATACTTCAGGGGCTAGAAATAATCATTCTGGTTCAGAATTATCTACCTTGTTGCGCCTGGCAACTCTGTCATACGTTATAATTGAGTTGGGATTTGAAAGGGTAGGATTAACTGTATAATAGGTGGTAGAAAGCGTGAGATATGAGTTATTAGAATATACATAATATTATGAGGAAACCCTCGTTTTAACATGCGTATTTAAATTTTCATTGAAAATCCCAAGATATGTCTGAGGCAGACATTAAGATAAAAGAACTTTTTTGTTGAATAACATTTTTAACTCATGGTGACAATTTGTCAATATAAAAAGCTCTAAATGATACAAGAAAATAATAAATCTCTCGAATGTCTATACTTCAGCCCACAGTTTCTGCATGAAATTTTTTTGTGTGATCAATTTCATTCAACTGATTATTGGAAAAGATTTTATTTACAAAAAAGTATTTTAACTAAAAGATATTTACAATACTATGATTAATAAAGCGTACATACATACTACCGTCCTTCTAAATAGCTAAACACATGACTTGTAATGGGCCAAAAAACAGGATTATGTTGAATTTAAATATGTATGAAGAGTTGGAATCAATATTGATAATTTCTTTTTTAAATTTGATTTGAGTGTGTACTGCTTATATTTTTAGTTTATTACAGATGGTATTCCTGTCAATTTTTCAAGAACATATAAAGAGTAAACATACTGAATGGTTAGGATAAACAATAACTGATCACAAGGTAGCACTTCTGACCACTTCTGACCTAACCTAACCTAACCAAATATATTTCTTATCTTCTGACCTAACCTAACCTAACCAAATATATTTCTTATCACTACAGAAGTGATAATTCGGCCTCTACCTTAAAAAAATCCTGTTTTTTCATCTGAACCTAAAGCAAATATAATAAATTTGATGTAAAGCAATATCACAAGAGTGTGTTGATTTCTTGCAACACATTAGAAAAGATACAACCGGGACTGCAAAACCTTCGGAGTACAGTCGAACCTGGATAAAGAGAACTTGGATAAAGAGGAAACCCCTATAAAAAGGAAGGAAATCGTGGCCCCTTCATTTTTTGACCAAAAACCTGGTTAAACAGGAAATTCGAGCCTCTATAAAGAGGAATAGTATGTTTTTTCGGAAACTCGTCGCCCCGCGGTTGGGAGCCTCTATAAAGAGGAAAACTGTTTCATCTGAACCTCTGTAAAGAGGAATTTGGATCGAGCGAGCCTCTATAAACAGGAAAACCATTTCGCCAAACTTCTTTAAACAGGACTTTGTTGTGACTTGTTTAATCTTGCACACAATGTGTCGCTTATGAAATTAATTCTCACTCCTTTTTGTATCAGTCAGTTTCAGTTTCAGTACCTACCTTCAGTTCTTATTTGTTACTTGAGAGACTATAGTTTTCAATCATGTCTGGTAAAAAAGTTCCACATAAAACTCGAAGCATGAAAGAAAAGCTGGAGATCATCGCCAAATATGAAGACGGGGCAACACCAAAGCAACTGATTGAGTTCTATGGCATGTCGTCAAACTAGCGAGGAGTCTGCTAAAAGTGAAACCGTTTTTCCATCCAAAAGTGAAGCTTTGAGTGCACTAGCTTTGGTACACAGATATTTTGAAGGATGTTCAGGTTCTGAATTAGTGAACTTTGATCGTGTGTATGCTTTAGAAAAAGCAATCTCATGCACTAAATCAACCTGGAAACAAACTACACTCGACAGTTTCTTTGTCCCTCACTAATCTCATGTATACATTTATGCTAACATTTTTTTGTTTACCTAGGTACATTCTTCGCAGAAGTACTTAAAAAATAAACAACCCCATGAAACCTTACATTATGGTCAGTAAATTTATTTTCTTATTAAAATTTCGCAGCTTGAAGAATCGAACCCCAGCACTGTGATTTAAAAAACAACCATGTAAACCACTAACCGTAGGACAATATTCCTCTCGACCTGTATTTTAATGAACCTCTAGAAGCAGGAAAACGAAATTTGGAACCTCCCTAAAGAGGAAACCTTTTTAAAGAGGAAACCTCTATAAAGAGGAATAGATTGGCGGTTCCTTCAATTCCTGTTTATCCAGGTTCGACTGTAGTATAATTTATTGACTGTGACAGTAAAAATTAATGATTTTAGATTAAAGATGCTTAAAAAAAAATATTATGGGATCAATGGACTTATCAGTTCCATTCAACCAGGAAAAACAACCAATTCTATTTTTAATACATGCACCTTACAGATACCTACAAGAGTTATAATATAACTTATAAAGGTCACTTCGCCTGTGAATTATTTTTACTATCTGACAAAATGGCCCTAAAAACATTCCAGTTTTGAACATTGTTATATCACTGTGAGAAGAAACCAGACAATAATACAAGTACTTTATTGGTCAATTATTAATACAGTGAATTACTTCCAGAACATGAAGACAGTAAGTAGTACATTATAAATTAAGAAAAAGTACTTCCTTCATTAGAAGATGATACAAAAGACTTCAAGCTCATTATAAAGTAATAGTACTTTCCAATTCACAAGATGGTGAGTACCTACTTTCTAAATTAATAGAAAGTACTTTTAATCTCAATGCCGTACAAGTTCTTTCTCCACAAATGGCAACAGGGGTATGTAAAACCAAGCATTGCTGCTTTCATGATTAAATTGACATATCATGGATTCATTTCGTATTACAACGCAACTATTGCGAGAAGAACTGTGATGTCATCGGGTTTTCCTCCTACAACAAAAGAGAGACAGTAAAAAATATTAGAACAAATTATTTTCATTTTTCCGACACTTGTATTTCACTTGCATGGGTACTTCTGTAAAACCCATTCCTCACTCATACCAACAGAACTAAATTGATTATCAATAGAAGGTAATGTTTTTTTTTTAGTTTATTAATTTATTTTCTTTTAACAAACCTTTATACTAAGGTACTTCTCCTAAGCTTTGAAGGACTTCTAAGAGAGAATTTTAAAAACACGTTTGAAAATGTTGAAAAGTTATCATATTTTTGTCTTAATCACTTTTGTGATATCGCAAATACTTTTAGTTGGTAAAATTCCCTATGATTGGAGGGTAAAAACCTGTCCTGCTCAAATCAAGACATTAAGTCAAACAGAATCAATGGACATGAAAGAAGCCTAGACATCGCATGTAGGCGTCCATAAAATCAACTCACCACCATGAGATAGGTATCTTACTGACCAATCTCATGGTGGTGAGATAGGTCAGTACCCTATCTTACTGACTCATGCACTCATGATACCTATCTTTTTGTCAGTAAGATAGCACTCATGTCCTATCTTACTGAAAAAAAATTATAAATTGATCAGGTTGTATTTACCTTGCGTATTGATCCCATTTGCCTTTGCTTGGATAGCGAAGGGACTCATGTGAGTCTCATCGAAGGCCAGAGTCCTCGCCATCAGTGCTATCGTATTGGCCACCACTTGCAGCTGCATGGGATCCGTGGCACCCTGGACCCTCTCCAGCTCCGGGATCAGCAAGGAGTCTGGTACGTTGTCAAACACACCATCCGTTGCCAGTAGGATCACATCACCGTTCTCCACTTGGAACTGAGAGGTGTCCGCACATTCCGGCCTGAAATTGGAAATAAGAAAAATAGAATTGGAAATAAGATAAACAGCTGTCTAGGAAAATGAAGTGAAAAGCAAGTGCGATGAAAACAGACAGATAAATAGATATGTGCTTCCTTGTGTTATCCATTTAATTGTAGCTTCACTGCCTCGGGACAGTACGATTGTAAACGCAAACACTCTTTGGGGGAAGACAACCAACAGACGACGTTAATGCTCTAACCCTCAGTCTTATTATTCACATGTATAAATAAACTAGCCGTTTGCCCGTGCTTTGCAACGGGACTAAATTTCAAATTTACTAAGGCATGGCCGTACTGCTGGACAGCAATGCCTTTTTGAACTTTTTATAATTTTTCTGGACAAAGCGATAATGGTTTTGGGGGGGTCAATTCTGAGACATTTTTCGCTATCTCTTACCGTTTTGGCTAAACAACTCTGGACAAACAAACAAACAAACATAGGTAGGTAGTCCTTTTTTCTGTTTTATATATAGAGATGAGGAAAAATCTAAGCATCAGGTTTGATCGAATTCATATACAATAGAACTTGGTTAACGATTAGAAATATTGAACTCTTCTACGTAACTTGTTTTGAGAGTGAACTATTCACAACAAAGATCAAGTTCTAAAACTTTGTTAGTTCTTTGTCCATCTCTGCCACCAACCTACACTACTGCCTTATCAATCAAGCTACTGAGGTTGGTTGAGAGGTAATAATCTGTTAGGTATAACTTGAGACAATTGAGAACGTGCTTTGTGTACGAAAATACTTCGATCTTAGCCAAAAGACCTACGAAAAATGAGAAGCTGCTTTAATGTGAGCTGCAATCCCTGGCAGAATTATGAACAAAATAAGATTTGTGAATATTGAAGGTACTTATAATAAGATGAATTTTAATATCCCTATCAAAATTAAGAAATATCTTTAAAATTGTCAGTTTTAAGTGCATTATTTCAACAAACTACATACATATACACTACACACTGGACGCAGAAGGAGCCCAGAACAATGGTTCTGGGCGTCCAAAGGGTTCACCTATGTCAATCCTTCCGCCACCATGACATCACACATGGACTTGGAAAGTAAAGTATTGAAGGTACAGAAAATTTGAACTAATTTGTCTACGGTAGGTCCACATGCAAAATTGCAAACCCAGGTACAAGCCTTGTGTGCTACTCCACTTGGGTACTAGCGATTTATTTATTTATTGTTTTTAAAAACAATAAGTAGAACTATACATTATACAATGCACATAGAACATATTGTTGTGTTTCATATTATTTTTTTTTAATGGTTGTACTATTTGAATCGGTACATGCAAAAACGACATCATTCCAAAAGAGTAAACTTTTGGAAAATCAAAAAAAACTTTCCTATTCATTTTTTGTCCATAAGAAAAAAAAGAAAAAATATGTAATCGTAAGGACTTACCAAAAGAAACCATTCTATATAATTTTTGGTCAGATATGTAGTGCCATTTCAAAGAAATAGCCGTTCAAAGGTCGTGGAATGATGCTGTTTTTGCAAATATCGAAAATATTATAAATAATAACACACGTACACTTCGAATTTTATTGTTATTTCAAACAAAAACAAAAAAATATGAATCATAAAAATTATATGTATAAAAAGAAATCTGGTGTTAACATCACACGACTTTCCTTATCCCCGAAAAGAAGTTGAACTGCGGCACTCGTGACTCAACGGTAACAGCTGCAAATCAATGCCAAATTCGTAATCAGCACCTCAGAATCATTGGATTTGATATGTCATAATCCCCATCTAGGATGAGTAATAAAAAAGTTTAAAAAAAAGTTACGTCAAAGTGGGTCCCCCCAAGATACCGGTAAATTTGGGCCGAGGTCCAAAAAGTTCAAAATATCAAAAAAATGATATGAAGAGACCCCTATTATTTTTTTAATCTAAGAAAATGTTGTTCTCTAACTTTTTTTGTATCTTTAACCAATTCATAGAAGCGGAGCTTGCGGGCAATACTTGCGGCCCTGCGGCCGCATTTTGCGGCCAATTTCAACCAAAAGTTTTGTGGTACGTTTGGTGTATAAAATTGATTTTCATACCAAATTTCAAGTCTCTAGCTCTTACCGTTCTTGAGATATCCTGTTCACACACACACAGACAGGATACACCAATTCTACAGATTACATGCAAGAACCGCATCAATCCCGGATCTATGTTGTTCTTGCATGGAACGAAAATTATAGAAATGTGTTTATATAGGAAGGGAGTAGCACAATGATGTGGTTGTGATATAAAATTGTGCGTTTACCTTCCGAGATCCAAAATCTATGAAAACCCCATTTTCCAAAAAAATGTGATTGATGTCGTTTTTTGCATGTACCGATTCATTTGTTTAATACATACCTGTCACCTAGCACCTGAGTAGTGTGAGATAGCGGGGGTAGGGAGAGTTGGAAAGGGGTGTTGAAGTAGTGCTGTTGCTCTTCTGAGCGGTGAATAACTTTGCCACGACGTAGGATAACGAACCCACTGTCCCCAATGTTGGCAGTGTATAGAGTTCTGGTCTCTCGGTTGAGAATCACAATGCAGGCTGTGCTGCTGCCTAGAAATCAGAAGAGAAAAGGTTCAAAATGATTCCTCCTAGTCTCCTAGTAGGAAAGAAAACAGCTAAAAAAAATTAATAAGTTTTTTAAAACCATCAATCAAGTTCTCTATCAACAGTGCAAGAAGAAAGACAAAAATACATATTTGTGATGAAAATTTAATCTGAATAGTTCCTTGTGTGGACCTAACAAATAGAAGATGGTTGGTTAGCTTCATTAATTTTTCTCCATCTATTACCGTTTTGGCTGTACAGAAGTTATAGTGTTTTTGACTAAACCCCAGAAAAAAACAGCAAAAAATTATGGACTAACATTTTAATTTGTTGATCTACCTTGATTCCCAACTTTTTGTCAAAAAGTGTCTTTAAATGTCTCGAAATATAATTTAAAACATTTAAAAAAAACTCCCGTTGTACTTTTTCTCACTGGGAGTATTTACCTAGGATGGGTTGTTTGTTCTCCAGCAGCTCATAGTAACTCCTCGCTAGTAGACTAGTGGGTTCTGTACAACTAAATCTCCCGCTAGTTACTAGACGCTCACATGTTTTCATCAGAAATGAAGAAAACTCTCCCGGATCAATGCCGTAGTTCCTCCAGCCCCCCACTCCATCAGCCACACCTGAAATAAAAAGGATTAATTAATAATGATAACAGACACTTCAAAATGCCTCATTAGGACTCAATCCCTTTATTTCAGGTTTGATTTTAGTGGTCAAACCTGAAAAAACGTGGTCAAAGCAACAAAGTCCCAAATCTATGAGGATAAAGTCATGGATTGGCTGGTCTCTGAACTAACAGATCCAATTCTATTTGGATTACTTACCAAACAAGCACTTTAACCACTTTGATCACCAATGCATGTGTTTAAATTTTAAACACAAATGCTATCATTATGAATCATTTGCACTGTTAATTAATCTCAGAGGTGCTGTTGACTATGTACATGAAACACTTCATGTTATCTATAGCTAAGTTTGTAATTTATCAAAATGAATAACAAAATGGACCAATTTTAATTGGTCATTTATACTTACAATAAAAGGCAAATTGAAATTGCTTCTTTTATTTTAACCAGAAACAAAAAATTATGAACTTCATGTTTGTAGGTATCAAGTTTTTTTCTGAATTCTGGGCATCTTTTACCTACAGTTAAATCAATTTTCATATCACTTTTGCAATTTCTTTTATCTAATAAAATTGCTTTTAATTGTTTTGAACAAATAAAACAAAATCAATGGGTATGAAAACAAAATTGCACAACTAAGTCTAACAAGCAAAAGATAATGGTAAAAATTGATAACATGGCAAAATACTCAAAGCCAAAAAAGTTGTAGTTACCTTATTAAAAAGTGAACTATGTAATATATCAGTACATGGTCATGGAACTTGGAACCAACTTCAAAGGTTTCAATTTTTTAGAAAAAAAAAATATTGCAATAAAGTTCAGAGACAAGAGTGCAAAGTTAAAATGAAAATGCTGACTTCTGATAAAATTGTTTTTTAACCTTTGATATGTAAACAAGACAAAGATAACATATTTATTATGTATTTATGTAACCACTTTAAATTCTAATTATGAGGTAAGCATTATCAAATGTTAAACAAAAAATAAACTCCTCAAGTTAGGCATCAGCACTATATTCTTTAACCCTTTATCAGAAGGGACTCTCATGTGCTTGTTGTTGTTGTTAAAGGTGTAGTGGTAAAATAAACTAAACCAACTTGCTTTCATGAGATCATAAAAAAATGGAGTTGTTCCAATGTACACTCCTTCATTGATATTTTATCATTCTAAATGATTTGATACCAATGGCTTAGTAGACTTTTTTTTTTGGTATTTCTGTTTCAAACTCTCTAACCTCATGAGAATCATTTTGTTCCCAATTGGTTGTTCCTACAACAGGGGAAACGGTTTGTGATTTGATTTTTTATCTGCTACCATCTGGTAGCATAGTAGTTTCCCAGACCAAGTTTTAGACCTACATTTGCACACTGTGTGTACCTTATTTTCAAAAATTATATTGCAGAGCTTTAATGAAGAAATCCCAATTCCTTGGTGCTTTACTAATTTAGAGGTGAGCTCTGCACCAAAAAAGTGGGCTTGCGCCTGTATGTATAATATACTGACCCATCATGTGTTTTAAGATACTTTTTATAAATCCATTATGGGTTGTGATTGTGACATAGGTAGTGTTTTGAATCAAAAAAATCTAGAAGAGGGTTAATTTTACTGTACCATGAAACACTTCTCAAGAAAATTGGTTCTCATACCTCTCATTAAATTCAATAATTATTTTTTGATTATTTGAGAGTCCACACATGCTTAACACTTTTCATGTTTCACAGAATTTTCAAATGAAACATGTAAAATGAAAATTCTTGTTTTTTTCTATACCTGAGAGGCAAATCTTCTTTATATCCAAGACAATGTGTGCAGAAATTTTTTATGCTGTACTTGGATGTCTGGGGTCTTGTTACTTGAATGAGTAACAACTAGTGGAGGCATTACCACAGTATAAATAATAATGTAAAAGGATTTGGAAGAAGTAAAGGAGCCACAAAAATTGTGAAGAGTCCTTGTGCTTCACCACAAAGAAATCATCCATACTTAACTATACTTACTAAAATCCTTGTTCAATTAATGGAACAATATAGCTTTGAAATGGTATTGGTATCTCTACTCACCAAGCACATCTGCAGTCTTATATTTGGCTGTGAAATATGCATCATCTCCGTACTTATTCATTTGGAAAATTTTGTTGTTGCTAAAATCTTTAGGGATTCCACTGACTGCAGAAAACAGGTAGGGCTCTTTCTTGGATCTTGCATTGGCAGGATCATTAGCTTTGTTGTTGGTCAGACTATTCCACAGAGCTCGGGATATGAGTCTACCTGTCCATGTTAGAGATTGCATTTTAAAAATATGAGTTCCCAGACAACTTCTGGGTGGTATAGGAGTGTTGATAAGAAGAAGGATAACTTGGTGTTCTGGTGATTTCAACTAGGTTATAAAACACTCCCTTTCAATGTCAAATATTTAATTAAGCACATCTTCTGAGTGCAAGATACATGCATGGGTGTGAATTTTCTCCTTGTAGTTTCCATAAAATATAGAATTGCACGTTTGAAAAAATATTTAACACAGTGAATTGAAAATCAGAGGGTAGAAAAGGTTATGTAACACTTGAAAATGATTGGAGTAGTGAAACTGGACAAATTTCTTGTTACACTTTTGATGAAATACAATTTTAGGGTGGTTTCAGAATCGACGAACTTACGGAAGAAAAAAGAGATTGATGAAGTTTGAAACTTGACAACTGTACTAGGAACTGAAGTGAATGAAACTTTTGGTTAACTGCAAGTATTAGCAAAAGTATGAAAATGAAAGTAGTTTTTTACAAAAGTCTTGAGATTGATACCTGTGAGGTTTCACCATTCACCCTTCCTTCTTCCTTTTTGATAAAAGAAAAATTAAAAATGGAGGACAGTGTTTACATTATTTATCACAACAGCTTGACCAACTTGAATAAAATCAAGAAAAAATTAAAAACTAAAAATATGTCAAGTTTTATTTATTTGAATTATTTCCTTTCTTTTTTTTCCTTTTATTACTTTATAATCCATTAATATTTTACAACAAATCAATAATAATCTTGTTCATTATCGATAATATCTGTTTAAAAATGATAGTTTTTTTTACATTATATTCAAAACTTTTTAAAAATAGAATATGGTTGGTATGTAAAGAGAAAGCTTCGTCCACACTTTCAATAAGAAGTCACGTGACACTCAAAGTGCGTTCCTTTAACCTTATCAGTATATGAAGTTCCTTATCAGCTTATCACTAAATTAAATAAAATGCTTTTGTAGAACAGAGGTATAGGTCAATGAGGTAGTAATTATGGTTATTGGTTTATTCTACCTCAGTGCTTTATAAATTAGCTATTAGAAGTAATATTAGGAATGTTTAACTCGCGAATATCAATCCATTTGAACTCACTTACCCAATATTTTGATGGACACCATGCTATATGTAGTTGAGTTGATAGCACGCTTTGCTTGTATAGCAGGTGGTCAGGTTCGATTTTTTATGTTCTCTACTAAAAATTACGATGATACAGGATCCAAACATAACACACATTAACTTCACCTACCCTTGGTTAGTAGATCAGGCATAGCCAAAATCACAAAAGGGTTCAAACCTGGCGTCACCCACAAAACTCTGACCATTATTATTACCTGACTTGGTTGCAGGGTTTTCAGTGAAACCCTTACAATTAACACTGCGACCTAATTAGATCTATTGTGGCCAGTTGATTCTATTCGGTTTTAACGTCCTGATTTGAGATAGTCTCAGGACAGGGGTTTTACCCTCCATTCGCTGGGAATCGTACCTGCTACCCACATTAACCTCACCCAGCCTGGGTAGGGCCGGAAGTGCCAGCCTCACGTGTTTGGAAAGGACAGAATTTTCTTCGAAAAGTCTGCTCCAACCGGGAGTCGAACTCGAGACCTCTAGACTACGGGCAGTATAGTCACAAACATTACGCCAGACGTTTCTTAATTTGAGCGATCTCACGAGTGGTTGAAAAGTCCCCCGACGGATTATATCTTAAATATGAGTAAAGCAATAATAGACCTGTTTTTTTTAATGAAGTTCTATCACAAAATTGTCTTATTTTTGACCTTATCAAAACTTCTACATCTATACCTAAGGTGTTCCAAAAGTGGTGAAATTTTTCTATCATGATTCAGAAATGTTTTTTTGAGCTTAATGTGTCTTTAGGTTCCATGATCTTTAAAGTAATAGATGTAAATGAGCTTTCACTTTTCTAAATCTAAACATTATACGCAAACTTGCAATTTTATTGCTAGAAGTACTCGAAATTCACGAAATTTCAACAAACAAAAAAAATGAACTTATGATTAAATATCTCTCTGGTTTTTCAATATTTTTCGATGCAAACAATTGCATTTGAAGGGAAATATGCATGACTATTATCCATACATGAAGTCAAAATTCACATACTGGCTATCATTTAAAAAAAATGTATCGATCCAAGTGACCTCTTAACCTATGGGAAAAAATAGGGATTTGGCCATAACTCTTTAACTTCAAACCATCGTGATACTGGCTTTTCCTGGTCCCACTCAGGCTTGTTGAGGTTAATTTGAGTAGCTGGTTTGTGAGTTTACAGTGCATAGAGCAGGGGTCTTCAACCTGTGTCCCGCGGGCCACTTGTGGCCCGCCGAGTCATTTTTGGTGGCCCGCGAGCTTATTCATGCTATTTCCTATTTGAATTCTACTCTTTGGCACTTGATGAAAGTACCGACATGACCGATACAGCTCAGCTGGCAATCTTTGTGAGAGGGATTAGTAATGACTTTACAATCACTGAAGAAATGTTATCTTTATTTCCTATGAAAGATACAACACGTGGACAAGACGTTTTCCCAGCTTTGCAGGAAACTTTACAGAAATATCAATTCAAACTTTCTAGTTTTTGTATAAAAAAATTGAGTGAAATAATTTTTATTTTTATGCAAATAAAAATACCAACACTTGAAATTCAAAATAGTTTTCTGAATTTTTTTTCAACCCCCCCCCCCCCCCTCTTAATTTATGTTTCTAATAGTGGCCCGCGGACTTTTCTGGAAAAGAAATATGGCCCAGAGTCTGAAAAAGGTTGAAGACCCCTGGCATAGAGGGTAAAAAACCGTCGTATTTTAACCATGTAGTTGAAAACGACGTGAAGCCCAAATTAAAAAAAAAAAAAAAACATTACAAAAATATATTTAACTACTTTGCTCTGCCAGCATGTGTAGACAATACAAATACACTCAAACCTGGATATAAACTCGAAGTATCAGATTTTTTTCTCTTTTATATCCAGGTTTCTCTTATAAAGAGGTTAATTTCCATTATATAAGCAAAATCGTGTATACTCTTATCCAGAGATAAATTGTGTTTGCGTTAGGAAAGCTATACAAACCAATTGTTAGAGTTTGCCATGAAATAAAAAATGTTGAATATATCACACAGATAATTGAAGAAAACGGAAAGAAAAACTAAAATATTATAAAGTTTTTTCTTAAATTGCAAAATATATATTTTTGAAATGGTTCTATTTTAACTACAAAAAAATCAACTGTTACAAAAAAATAAACATTGGAATATCATCACCTCTTAATTTATAACTAAAGCAAAAACGAAAGGATGTTGCCATTGCCATCCATGGTCAATCCACGTTCTGATGGCTATTTCTGGGCCAACTCAGGCTGGGTGAGGTTAATTTGAGTAGCTGGGTTTTAGTCCACTATTGGGTAAAAGCCCCAGTTAATAAGACAATATACTTTGAAGTGACGTTAAACCCAAATAAATTGACAAAAGGAAGTAAGTAAATACATAGCATACAATATTCCTTAAAAGTCCTTAGCACTTAGTACACGATATTCATTGCTTTTTGAAACATTTGGAAATAATAGTGATGACATCATAAATGGAACTTAATACAGAACAATTCAATATCCTTTATAGAATAAATTTTAAGTTTGTGTTCATATTCTCACAAAACTAAGAGAAAAAATCTATTTGTCAATAAAAGTTATATGTATGAGATGTAGCATACTTTCAACAAAAATAATTACAGCTGAAAGAGATTTTGGGTAATGGTAACTTGAATGACTTTTTTCTTCTTTAAAGAATAAAATACCATTGTAGCAAACCAAACAATGGATTATGATCTAAAAATAATAATGTACACCTTAATTATCACACATAATATTATGTAGATCTAAATGATTAACAGTATACCTTTAGTATTTGAGCAAAATAAAATGCATAATATACATATTTGGAAAACTTCAACTTTAAGATTGTTAGTAAGTTAAAAATGTTGTATTATTGCTATAACAAATACCTAATCAATACATTTTTACCGTTGTATTTTTTGTCAAATGAACAGTGTATCTTATTTCTTAAACTTAGAACATAATATTTGACACATTTTTGTTTTAACTTACAATGGAATTTTATTTGAGCTCATCACAAATATGACGTACAATAGTAGTATTTAATGGAAGTATTTCGAGATATAATTAAATTTTAAAGTCTGGCTGTGGGACTAAAAGCAAGTTAGCAGTTTTTTGTTCAATAAAATACGACAAAAAAAACTTCTGGTAGATCTTATTTGGGCAGTAGAACTAACGAAATTATTGGCGGTTGAGTGATCTGAAATTAAAACCACTGCGTTGCAATCATGGATCAGTGAGTGTGGATACCAACAAATGCACACAAACGTCCATATTTATTTGACAATTTCCTTTAAAAAAAGATAGGTAGTGCCCAAAACAAGTGCTGAATCAGAGACTTGTAAATTTCATCTGAGCATTTTTACTAAGATATGGTAATATTCTTCTTAATATTATTTTAATAAGACTCGAGAAATTTTTGAGACATATTGGAGCAGTATTAAAATATAATAATAACGATTTTGTATTCTTTGTCATTTACAGATTACATTTTTATGTTTCCATGATAGTATGAAGTACTTTTTGGAAAAAGTAAAAAAAATATGATGTTTGTAGAGCAATGGAGAGAGTTCAATTCTATTTTATTTTTACTTGACAAATAGTAATGAATGACATATAAGTTCAGTTTAATTTAGACCAGCTACTCTTAAGGAAAAGAAAAGCGAATAAGTTATTTTCATGGTGAGCAACAGGTGATTTTCTCTCCTAGTGTTGAGCTGGTTTCACACACATGATCTCACAGATCATGTGTGTGAAAAAACGGTATTATTATTCTTAAAGATATAAATAAGGCTTATGTATTCTTCTTGAAGGTACATATCTTTTTATCATAAATGTATTCTTCTTGAAGGTACATATCTTTTTATCATAAATGTATTCTTCTTGAAGGTACATATCTTTTTATCATAAACCTCTTAACTTATCCTTATGAGCAAAGTTTATATAAGTTTAGACTGAAATAAATTTGAATTTATACCAAAAAAAAAAGTATAAATCAGGACTATTATTTTCAGTCAAATCTTCCCCACTCATCAACCAAACTCCAAAGATATGATGTCTCTATTTTCTCCATTCTCCATCTCTCATTTTCGCCTTCGGAAGAAATAAACAGCTGACAGAAGTACCAGCACAGATATACCCGAGACAAGGTACCAGAGAGCCGAGTCACTACCATTCACTATGTACTGAGGTACACTGAGCTTGAACGAGTCACGCTGCCTCACGTGAGTGTAGTACCTGAGGATAATAATAATAATAATGAATTTTATTATTTATCTACAATGTTTAAAAAATTATAAATTTCCCTCTAAGTACTATGTGTATGAAGATTTATTATTATATGTTGTCACCATGGAGTTTTTTTATTGATTTATTTTTTAAAGGTAGTTGTGCCCCGGAACTGCTTTCGCATTACTTCAGGGCACTTTACCTTTACATCCATGCCATTCCGGAAAAACTCGTTTAGAATTTTCCGCTCCGGCCGGGATTCGAACCCGCAACCTCCGGATCAGCAACCAATGGTCCTAACCACTAAGCCACGGAGATCGGCACCATGGAGTAATGGACTAGGCTTTCGAACCTAAGTCACCTCGGATCGAATCCCAGTCTCTAAAATCTATATCAGTTCTACTTAGTCTCGACTTAAGCTTAAGCCCCACTTTCTGTGTGCTTCACCACACCTCTGGTTTTTTAATTTTCTATCTCACATATTTTTTTTTTTTTTAAGCTTTATTAGGTAGAACAAAAAATATATACAGTAAACACAATGAAATATAAAGAAAAACAAATATACAAGAAGGAAAAAAAAAGAGAGAAATGTCCTACCTAAAGGGCGGGGTTATTGCCTGTGATTTTCATTATCCTATAATAAGGAAAGTAATGGTTTTTATATAAGTATAACCAATTTATTAGACAAAAAATACCTGTGTATAAGGGGTCGGAGGGTGGTGGCATTCCAGTAGCGATGGGCAAGACCAAGAGCAATCTAGCCTGGCTAGGAGTATGGTGAATGAGATATCTGCCATGGTGAACTGAGATGGAAACAGGTAGACAAAGTCTTTGGGTTTATCTGAGAAAAAGAGACAGAAAGAATGTAAAGAAAGAATAATTTAGTGTGAAAAATACTGATACTGGTATTTATTTTATACAAATTTGCAACAAGGTGTGATTATTGCCTCTGTCATCAAAACTTTCTGTGTATTGCAAAAGACAGTAAAATGAAATATATTTTAAGGAACTGCTCGAATTACAGAGAGTTGCCAAAAAGACACAGTATAACAATCAATAATTAATACATTTTTTTCTTCATCTTTTTGATTATTTTTCTTTTCTTTATTTTTCGTATTTTCTTTGATGATGTTGTTAGGATCTACGTTGAGAGGATTAAATGTGGATGATTTTACAACTACGAGTATCTCTGATGATTGATGAAGATATGTCATGAAAGAGTGACTTGTGACAGTTCAATGATTTTAGAAATTGCAAATAGAAATATTGTTGTTGGCTCTGGGATGAATTAGGGATTCAATGCATGGAATACAAGAACTTTACTTTTGAACCATACAGCCTTCTAAATGTGTATTTTGAGTAAACTGTTTAAAAAGACTTTTGCTATAAATAACTGAGATTCAATTATAACCATCTTCTTCACAGTTATTAACTTTGAAGAAGGGTATACCTTACGATTATTTTTATTGTAATAATTGTATCTTATACAAATAAATGGAAATATTGTTAAAAAAAAATATATTAATTAAAATTTATTCTGAACCTTTTTCTGATTACCTTTATTATTTTCTATCAATATTGCTTCTACTTTGTTCATGACTTCGTCAACTTTCTCCAAAGCAAGTTCATAGTTCTGTACATTTTTCACTTCCACATAGAACATGTCTTCGCGATTAGCTTTGTCTAGCAGTATGTCAGATATCAGAGGATTTTCATCGACTGCTTTCTGTATCACTTGAGATCTACGAATCAGAGCATCTGTAATAAAAAAAGTAAGTCACATTATAGAGAGAAACAATCAATAAAAAAAATATTGAAGACCTGCCCAAAATCTGGGCTGCCTAACCAACAAGGTCATAAATTCATACCATTTTTTTATACCTTTTTTTAGACTGAAGTAGTTAAGCATTTTTTTGCAAGAGGCATGGCTGTATTTAATGAAAATTTGATTTGGTTTTGCTGTTTGCCAACTTTAAGCTACATTAGAGTCAGTGAAAGAATGAGTAATAAGGTATTATGAGTCTGTTACAGGGTGATAAATTCACATCACAAGGAGAAAAAATAAATAAAGTCAACATACCCATCATAGAAGTTCTATTGGAAGGTAAAAATGGCCTCTTGGGATTCAACAAGTACTCTGTATGGTATGGTGCTCCTTTAGTAATGAGAGGTATAGGGAGACTGTCAATGTCATCTCTCAAATTTATCACATCTATTTTCTCATCAGTATCTGAAGGCAGCAGTCTTTTGTAGCCATTGCTAAAGTTATCCTCTATGTATTGGATGATTCTTTTAGAATCTGGAATGATTTTGACACCATCTACAAGAACCGGAACTTCTCCAAGTGGATTAATTTCCAGAAACCAAGATTCATATTGCTGATTGGAAGTTAAGTTTACAAGATGAGTTTTAAAGTTGATTTTTTTCTCATGTAGAGTCATAATGACCTAGAAAAGATGTAAGAATTCAAAAATATTACCAAGCTAGTCTCAAGTAGAAATTGGTATGGTAATATGTACAGTGAAACCTGGATAAAAGAGAACAATTTCTGGGTCAAATTTACCTCTGTATTGGGTAAAATAACCTCTTTATAAGAGAAACATGGATATAAGAAAAAAAAATTCTGGTCCCTAGAGTTTTCTTATATCAGGTTTGACTGTATTAGCTATGTTATGACTATGACCTACAACAGAAGAAATAATATACCATCTGATATAAAAACCCTATAACTGTTGAAACTCAAAGCTGCAGTCAGAAATGAGAATCTATAGATTAAATATTTTCTTTTATAGATTTGACAGACAGGAAAACAACCAAGGTTTAGCTGGTCTGAATTTTGTTAATGGTGCCCAGCAAGCTCTTGTTCAAATAAATTTTGATTAGCCCTTTATATCTAGTTAACACTAATTACTAGACATAACACACATTGGAATTTGAACCAAACATTAAGACATGTAATTAGGTCAAATAGTTAGCCCCACATGTTCCTTTTTAATTAATAAAAATGTCCACTTTTATAAAAATTAAATATTCAAATTATCAGTTTTGAGATTGACCCAACAAAGAGTAAAGGTTAATTTCATTTTATCTCTACATTTCCAAGGAGGTTACAAGATTATAAAAGATCAAACTGCTAATTTTCAACAACAAAAAAGGTATGTTCATAGTTCATAAATAATTTGAACTTTTGCATCTCATAATTATATAACATGTTGAATAAATAATTAAATGTTAGTGCAGACCTTATGTCTTCATGTAATTTTTCTCCTTTTAAAGTAGATTGCATTCAGTATTGTCTGTGAAGGACATATTATTTGTACGGTTCTATGGCTTGAATTGACAACAAATAAAGATATGAGAAAACTTATGCTTGATAGTTACACAGATTACTACATATCTGGTGAAAATGAAGAAGAAGAATAATGCATTTGGACACCTATAATTCACGCAAACATTGATTAAGAAAGACATTGACTTCACAAATCTACCTTTTCAAGTGTTCTTTATTGAAAAGATTAAAACAAGCATTCCACAAATTATACTTAAATTGCAAGTACCAAACAACTATAAGTACTATTCTATTGTGTGCACTATAAAGCAGGTACTTTATTAGTGACACAAGGCCAAGTATAGCCTCAATTATATATTAAAATATTGACTAGGTAAGGTACTACTGATTATAATTAGATTAATAGAAGTGAAAGGAAACATGACCTAACCAACAATAAAAATAAAATTATTATTATTATTATTATAAGTTAAATAGAAGCCATGGTCATCATAAAAAACTGTAAATTATACCTTTAACCAAACTACTACACTATCCTAACCAACTGGCTTTAGCATGATGGTTTTTCATTATTCTGTATTTTGTACATTTAAAAATAAAACCTTTGACCATTGTTGCATTGCATGGTTTGAATTAGACACTATGTATTTGTTTTAGTAAGCTCTAACATATTGAAACTTGCTGCTATAAAATAAATCAAGTAAATAAATGTCTGGCTGATGGACATTGAACAGGGAGAAGACCAGTGCCTGTTTGGAGGACCTAAACAGAGAACAGACCAGCCACCACTAACAAACCCAGCTTGAAGTTTTCCCAAGGGTTTAATTACTTAAAAAGAAACAGCCCAAGCTCACAATGGTTGATCATAAATAAGAATATGGTGTTCAGGACAAGTCGACCATTGTCTGGAAACCATCACCAATCTAATGTCATTCATAACTATGGACAAATTGTGCTAACAATGTAGGTATGTCAAAAACAATTATATGAATAGTACAATTATGTGGTTCAATGCATAGGCGTTCAGCTAAACTCAATATGGTTTGTATGTTGTATGGCACCCACCACATGACTATCTGTTCATTATTTCAACAGGTCTGGCAGTGCTTTGCTGTTGTATAACACAGAGATGAGACTTGATGAAAATTTACGGGACTTACCTTTTGCGAGTAGAAAGAATTATGATGGAAGTACAATAGTAAATCACTTTCTTCGTGGTGGGTCTTACTCATTGTGTCAATCGGTAAAACAAATAATGGAATAAAACAGACGAAAATGGCCAGAAAATCGTCAAAAGCACCTCTACAGAAGGAGCTCAAACGAAGATTTTTTAAAAAATGTGTTTGTTTACATTGAAATTCAAAAGGTTATCAGTAGACAGCTGTTTTCCGGTGTAAAAGATTCGTTTACAAATTTAATTCAGGCAATGGATTTCTATGCGGTGACTGTGAGAAGGCAGGCAGTTTTTGTTGGTCCCCCACTGATTAATTACAATCTTAAAACTTAGTTCGTAGCTATCTTCACATCAATAGATTTTGCTTATCTGTTTACTTTTTTATCATATGTTTTTTTACACACTCAACTTCTCAACCTACTTTTGGTAGATTGCTGATTGCTTGTACTGCTTGTAGTAAAGTTTTAGAAGGCTGTTAGTACTTAATTAATTATTTCTTTTGTGAAATTTGACCATTTGGTCCTTAAGATACAGTGTCCCTGAGGTTTTTATGGTAGTTTTATCGTTTTACTAATTTTAATTTGATAGTCACATACATGTAAGTACAGAATTTCAAATTTGGCTTTCCTTTTGCACTCCTCTAGTTTGGCATAGAAATCAGGTTGTTCCTGAAATTTGACCAGTTAAAAGTATGTAACTCCTGAAGTTTATGGAATCTTGTAGCCTTGAAACACAACCAATTAGAGGTTCCTAACCAAAGAAGCCATTTGATCAAGTGGTTTTTGTCAACATTACTCATCAGCACCTACCCAGAATTGTGGCCCCTCGAAAGTCATGAATCACTCAGAAATATTGGCAGACTGAGATAAAGTTAATGTGAAAATATGGGGAAAGGAGAAAGATCCATAAGTGTATGTTTCATTTATTTCTATAAAGGAAAATTTATGAGTTTCTTGCTCTCAAAACCCTATCAAAAAGTTATTGACCTGGGTATGGGATGATCAAAAAGTTACTGACCCTTATTACTTTTCTTTTGAATTTTAAATTATGCTAGCAGATTTATTTAGCAACTATTTATGAATCTATTTTCAATAATAATCTGTTGTGATCTCTTTACAAAATAGATTAGAACAAAATATTAATGGTGCATTGAATGCATCAGTTCTTGTAGCATCACCAAATAATACTACAAACTTTATTGTAAAGTTCTTTAAAAATGAACACACTTGAAATTTAGATTTATAGATATATATTTATAAAGACTCTTTCTTCCAGCAACATGTGATGTGTTATTATTTCTTCTAGCTACATACAAAATAATACATCCTTTTAACACATTAAGCACCATTGTGATATTTGCTCTAAATCTGACCAAGCCTAGCAATTTTGTTTTTGAATTTTATTGTTTACACCAAGGCTGCAGGATTTTGATGTTTTGAACCCAACATTACAAGGAGTATGAAATAAGATACACCTGGCTGTGAAAAGGAGTATGAAATAAGATACACCTGGCTGTGAAGGATTCAGTAGCAGTGTATGAAAAAAGATGAAACTGGTGTGAGGGATCTCTGTCAGTGGTGTATCATAAATGATACATGTGGTGCTCAATGTGTTAATTAGCTTTAAATGTGTGAAAAGAAAAGAAAAAAAAAAAATAGGGGGAAGTAGTCATGGTGATATGTGCAAATGTACTTGCAGAATTTTCTAAAACATGACTGAGGAATACAGGCAATGTAATGCCTGTGCACCACTGAGGTTTGAGTATTCATTTGTATAATAATTATTCACATAACCTACAGTTGTCTGACTCCTGAAAAAACATACATCATGTTGTAGACCTTGACTGTTTACTTGATTAATCCACACAGGTATTAACCCATCAGGTTCCTATTGGTATTTTTTAAACATATATCTGCTAATTCACTATATGTAGTTCTATGTTACATACTTTTTTTTAATAATGTTTAAAAAAAGCACTACAATCACTACTTTTTAGTTAAGGGTTAATAAATACCAATAATATGGTATTTACTATTCTGTAATTAATGTAATGAGGTAGGTAATGTACCCACACTGATTCTAGTGTCTCGTTAATGATTATATGTTGAAGAAGATATTGAATTAATTAGGTACCTTGCATTACAGTCATTACACATCAATAATTAACAACCCAGGTATTAATTAACTACCTTAATACCTACTTATTGAGATGGTATTCATTGTTTCCTTGTTTATTCACTATCAATACTTCAAGGACATTATTGTATTCCATGTGGAATTCAGATTTGCCAAATTTCATTATTTTTTAGATAGTTGTGCTATGTCTTGCGGAGGGACTTTAAATAGAAACAGTACCAGCCTTGTCAGGCTAAAAGACAATAACACATATTACAAGTGCCCTTCACAGGATTGGTGTTAGGAAAGGCATCCAACTGTAAAATTTGGAAGTAGGAGTTCTAGAACCAACCAACCTCAACCATGAGGAAGAGGTTGAACAATGCTGACCCCAACTAAATTTGGGAAAAGCAAAGTGAAAGAAGAAGACTAGATACTTGTGCTAATAAATTAATAATGGATTTTTTTATCACCCAAATTGAAAAATGCTAATATTGCCTTCTGTATAATAAAGTGCTTTATTGAAACTATCAGTACAAGATCAAGAAGTCCTGTTTTGCCAATAATGGATCACTTGCACCTTTTTTTTTGCTCTATCAAAAGAGTTTCTCAGAAGGATTTTCATGGTATTTTATTTTATTTTTTGAGCCCAAAAACCTTGTTAAATTTTATGTCCAACCATGGAAATTTGCAAATTATTTTTTAAAAGTTCTGAATACATGAAAAGATTCCTGACAAAATTTTAAAAGGACTTTTGTTATGAGCAATAAAGGTGTCTGAAGCCCAAAACACAATGAAATCCCTGGTAGAAAAAAGCCCCATAAGTATTTATATGTATACTGAAAATCCAACTAGGTAAATATGGCGTCACAAAAACATACCTGTTTTTTTTTTCTGATGTGGCAACCTAAAAAAGGTTTTTTGCATTTGTTTTTTGTTGTGGTTTTGATGGTGGATATGGCCTTTTCACAGCAACAAAAAAATTCATTTGATGCATTAAAAAAACAACTTTTTAATTTATTTTCACTATTGGTAGAGATTTCCAAAGAGAAAAGTATTACATATTTTTTTTTCTCAAAAGATTAGACTTTAATTTTAATATGGTCTTGGCATTCTTCTAAAAATCTAGAGCCCCTTTTTTAAAAACTTACAATAAAATTTAGACATGATATAACATCTCTTACAGAAAAATGACTATTTCTTGAAAGAAAAGGTGTGGATTTACATAAATATGTGTCTTTAATTTGACAACTTTGATAAAAACAAAACACACATATTTTAAACCATATATGTATAGGTAGTAGACACCGTGGTAGAGTAGAGTTACACATTAGGCTTCCAAACATGTTGATCTGGGTTGATCTCCAGCAGGGTAAAAAAATTCAACTTGTACCTATTTTGAAGAAAAATGAGTAGTTACTCGTAGATAACTACAAGTTGTAGCATTATGAAAAAGGACATACATTTCATCTATACTTATAAAAGAGAGTTTCACTCACTGACTGACTGACTGACTGACTGATTCATCACTGTTTCTCCGAACTGGTAAGTTCTAGGAAGCTGAAATTTGGTAAGTAGCTTTGTCTTATAGTCTAGATGTGCAATAAGACGAGATTTTTCGAAATTCCCACTAAAACACCTGCCATTGGCAAAAAAGATTTTTTGCTTTCACGGCCATGCCTCGGCCCGCAAAGCGGGCGACAGCCCTCTAGTACATCATACTCAGGCAAATGATAATACTTTGGCAAATGATAATATTTGAGCAAATGATATGCTTTGTTGTTTCATAATGCTGAGCCACCGACTAAAGTTGTGATATAATCTTAATATATAAATGTCAAAGTCATTGACTGACTGACCACTGACTGATCATCGCTCTACAGCCCAAACCGTAAGTCCTAGGAAGCTGAAATTTGGTAGGTAGCTTTGTCTTATAGTCTAGATGTGCAATAAGACGGGATTTTTCGAAATTCCCACTACAACACCTGCCATTGGCGAAAAAGGATTTTTTGCTTTCACGGCCATGACTCGGCCCGCAAAGCGGGCGACAGCCCGCCAGTAACTAATACGACAATGTAACCACATGCATACATAACCGTAGTTGTAGGTCATTTTTATGATGGAGTAAATTTAATATCATACTTGTTTTGTAATTGTTTCTTTCTGACATAGTTTTCCTCTTGTTTCTAGATCATGTCAATATGGCAGTAGAGAAGATTGTGAAGGAATGGATCCAAGACTATGCAAGTCTAAGTAAAGAAGAGGTTCACACATTTGCTGCCAATCAGCTGGAGAACAATGCTCTCATCGAGGCTCTGTATGAGTTGTTTGAGCAGCACAAGCTTGGCCCCAACCCGGTATGTTATTGATATAGTTGTTGTTGTTGTTGCAGCCAGCTTGACTACAGATGGAGGGGTGAGTGATGGTCTCCAGCCAACTTTATTTCAAAGTTGGCTCGTCCTGAACCACATATTTATATGTGTGATCAAATGATCAACCATCTGAGGACTTGACTTTTCTGTACAAGCCATTAACCCTTAGGAAACTGCAAACTAGCCTGCTTGAAAGGGTTGGCTAGTCTGTTCTCTGTTTATAGTCTTCTAGCGAGACACTGGTCTTCTCCCTGTTTAATGTCCCCCAGCCAGACAAATTGATAATATATGGTTGAATAGTTTTATTTCCAAGAAATTTCTAATATTAGAAATCGGAAGTATTGTGTTCGTTTTTGTAGAAAGAAAATATTTCATTGCTCCAATTTCAATTTTTTTTTTTTTAATTTGGTTGAAAGTTCAATAGTTAGTAGTGCTGTAGACTAGCAGGGACCGAGTTCGGTATAAATAAGGCAGTATGTTTTTTTCACTGAGAAATTACTCCATTTTTAAAATTAATACCATGCATTGAAAAAAACTTAAAAATACATACACAATATGCTTATTCTTAAGTACATACATAAGATGCTTATTCTTAAGTACATACTGTATGAATGGTTGGCTGTATGGAATGGCTTTGTCTAGCAATACCAGAAAAAAAAGTACACACACAAGATGCTTATTAAAATTGAATGTAGCTATCACATCACTCTTCTGTGCAGAGGAAGATGTCAACATCTACATCGCTAATGATGTTCCCAAGATCCTGAAATTTCTTACTCTTAGGGCGGAATTAATAGACGTTTTTGTAATACAGCTGTGGCGCTCAGTCACGGTTTGCGTACTGTGTAAGATAGGGAAACCCGACGCTTAGCAATGATTTGTGATGTAGAATTTGTCTATTCATTTCGCCCTTACTCTGTCTGTCCCGGTAGCTCAGTGGTAAAGGCGGCACTCTGTGTACCCAGAGAATCCAAATGTCGTGGGTTCGAAACCCAGCCGGGACATGACAAGTTATCCTCCCATTTGGGATTTTTACCACATAATAATACGTCTTGGGCTTACTGCTGGAATAATGGGACTTTAATAGTCCTAATCGGGCAGTATAAATAAGGCGATATTATTATTATTATGTTGCGTTGTTTTTTTTTTTTTTTTTTGCGTTGTTTTTTTTTGTGTTGCGTTGTTTTTTTTTTTTTGTATCTCCATTGATTTTCGTTATAAATTAATATTGTTTTATTGTACAAAGAGCTCTCATGTTCGTTAATAAATGAACCGGTACACCCGGTATTATTATTATTATTATTAATTTCGCCCCTACTCTCCTCCCGCAGCTGGTGGATGAAGTGTGCAGCACCTTCTTCGACTACTACCGCTCGGAGGAGCCCGGGCTCCAGCGCTTCACCCTGCAGTACCTCCCCTGTCTCACCCACCTCTACCTGAACCTCATCGCCAGCGGTCAGAAGAAGCACGCGCGCTCTCTCGAGGCCCTGGTGGTGATGATGTACAACTATCAGGTCACAGACGAGGGGAACAACCCGAAGATCCTCTCGTTCCGGCTCCCCTCCCTGGCACAACCCTCGGTCTACCATGAGGTGAGTGGCGGGGAGACCTCCGAGGGCGATTTTTTTTATTATTTATTTATTTAATAAGTTAAATGTTTATCAGATGATCTACAAGATGATAAAAAGCCCCCATGAAATAATGGGGAGGCCTCAGTTCTAAACTGATTTTGTACAATAATATTTTCTTATTTATGTATTTCCTCTATATTAAGATGTATTGTTCAAATGTACAAATAAAGGCTTATTATTATTATAGTAATAATAAGTTAACGGGAGATACCCAGTTTGACAATGTGACCCTAGTCTTAATACTAATATTATTATTATCTGATCTGGTTGCAGGGTTTTCAGTGAAACCCTTACAATTAACACTGTGACCTAATTAATAATAATAAAATAATAAAATGCCCGCAGCACGGGTGTATATTTACGAGCCTAGCTCTATTTACAAACAGAAAACAAATAACATGAGTATATCACATAAGAAAGGTTTAAAAACAATCGTATCACAGTTTATATATAAAAAAAAAATCAAGTGAAGTTAAATAAAAAATCAAGTGAAGTTAAAATTAGCACTGACATTTGCTGCCCTCATTAGATCTATTGTGACTAGTTGATTCTATTCGGTTTGAACGTCCTGATTTGAGATAGGATAGTCAGGGGATTTTACCCTCGAGACCTCTGGGCTATGGGCAGTAGTCATAACCGAAATTAGTAGACGAAAATTATTATTATTTTTAAGATTTTTTTATTTCGTAGCCATGAAACAGGAGCTACTGTAGACGCTTGTGGTCTGTGTTGTAGCCCATCCCGTAGTATGCCTCCCCTCTGATGGGCGAGAAATGACACAATAGTTCCCATTTAGGTGCTGGGTCAACACGAGCGTACTGGAAGGTATTCTTTATAAACAACTGTAATCAAAGTCTGAATACAAATTTTTGGGTCGGCAATCGAACCCGGGACCTTCCGCATGACAAGCGAGTGCTTAACCACTGAGCTAATCATGCGCTCAGTGAGTAATCCTCATTTTACCGTGAGGATTACGGTGCATTGGTAGTCAAGTAGTTATGGCGCTAGTCTGATTGATAATCCATGTAGCGTAGGGATCCATTGGTTTGAATCCCACCCAATGCGTATTTTTTTCCTCATTTATTTGAGTATGTGACCACATAATAAGAAGACTCTGAGGGTCATAATTATTACAAATGGATTTTTTTTTAACACTTTATTAATAGGACAATAGGACATATTATTTACAACACAAATAATTACCAATTAAAATACAATATAATAGAAGAAAAAAATAAGTAAATATATTATACGAGTATGTCCTAACTAAAGAGCGGGGTTATTGCCTTCGGCAATCTCTTCCACCCAAAATAGAGCTGAATTTTCTTTGACAGCTCTATTTTGTCTATGTGGGGAGCTATTACAAATAATAATAATAATATCGCCTTATTTGTACTGCCCGATTAAGACTATTAAAGTCCCATTATTCCAGCAGTAAGCTTAAGACACATTATTATGTGGTAAAAAGCTCAAATGGGAGGATAACTTGTCATGTCCCGGCTGGGTTTCGAGCTATTGATTCCTAATGAATTTCCCCCCCCCCCCAGCCCATGAGTCTGGCGCCCGCCAGTCTGACGGAGTCCGCGCTGCGCCGCCTGGAGGAGTGCAACACCCACCTGGTGCGCTGGGGCCCTCTGCCCCACGTGGAGAGACTCCAGGCGCAGAACCGACTCCAGGTGTTGAGCGCTCTCCTGTTCGTGTTCAATCGCGAGCTCTCGGTTCTGCCCCGAACCTGTCTGCTTCATCTGGCCACTGCCACCACTAGGTAAAAAAAATAATAATAATTAAAAAAAAAACAAAACAAAACAAAAAAATGGGTAGATTTCCTACTAAAAATCGGTAGATTAATGTTATGTTCAGTCTATATTCCGGCCAGTTCTTAGAGTTCAGAAAAGTACTGTAGTTCAGTTCTGAATAAATGTTCCTACTTCTCTGTTCTAAATGGTTGTTCTGATTTCGTATAGTTTAAAATAAACAGATAATGATGTTCAATTGTTTATTGATATTATTCATTTCTTTTTTGCTTTGAACAGATGCCAAAGAGAGTAATCTTCCTTTCCTTTGCTTCTCTCAATGAGCTTGGACTTCGTCGATTTTTAAAAATAAATAAATAAAACTACAGAATAAAATCTGAGGGTTAAGTGGTAGAAAATGCTGTGAACAATAACCCCACCTAGTGGTTACCTTCCGCTTATGAGTATTATTATAGCTAACAAAAAGATCCATGAATTTTTTATACTAAGATAAATGTTTCATAGCCTTTTTTATTTCGTAGCCATGAAACAGCAGCTACTGTAGCCGCTCGTGGGTTGTTTTGTAGCTTGCCCATCCCGTAGTATGCCTCCCCTCTGAAGTGACATAGTACTTTCCATTTAAGTGCTAGGTCAACTGGAGCGTACGGGAAGGTATTCCTTACAAATCACTGTAACCATTTTTTTTTTTTTTACATTTTCTTGTCGGTCCTGGGGTTTGAACGTTCTGCATAGCAAAGAACTATTTTACTATAGAGCTAATCGTGCGCTCTTTGATAAAAGTTCTCTCGAAATCGTGAACAATTCTCAGTAAGTAAATCAGTATAAACAGAAAAGGGAGTCATTTATTTATGAGTAATTTCCACTTATTTATTTCAGACTAGTATCGCAAGGCTTCACCAAACCAACTAGTTTACAGCCCTCTAGTTCCGACATCCGTATACCTCTCTCCTCTACCTTACTCCTAGAACTTCTGTACTCCCTGTATTTCGCCATGTAAGTTATCATATATTTATGTTAGTCATATGAAAATATTTTTATTTTTTCTTACTTTCTATTACCTATAAGGTATAGGAAGTATTGTTTTCGGTCGGTTTTTTATTCGAAATTGAGCTGATAACATTTCTGGACGAATTAGACTCTCCGAATTTAGTAATCCAATTTTAGTAATCTAGTTTTATACTCATTCATTGCTCTTTACTAACTATTTTCGTCGACGCGGCTCGGCAGGTTCAACTGCTCTCACCAGGCGGAAATATCCCGCGCCGTGCAAGCCATTCAGACCCGCGCCGCCTACCATCTGTACTCGGACGTTCTGCTGCTGTGCAACGCCGTGCGCAACACGAGCGCTCCGTGCGAGATGCGGCCAGATTCGGAACTAAACTCGGTGACGTCACAGGCCCCGATGACGTCACACGCCAAGTCCTCGTCCCATCTGTCCAAGTCGATGATCACGAACGCTTCGTTCCGAACCAAGAAACTACCAGGTGAAGAGACGATCGCTTTGATTTGTTCCTATTTGTTCATGACCATTCTTACCTTTCTCCTAACCTTTGTTATCCTCATCTTATCCTAATCCTAAATTTATTTATTTATCCTCTTCGCGCCCAACACCAATTTTTGTTTTGTAGTACAAAGTGACCGGTGTCCTCGCCCGAGGACAAACATTTTATGCTACTTGGTAGTATAAATTATTAGCTTGGGCACTTAGGACTATAAAATAAATGTCCTCTCACGAGGACATTGGGCGCGAAGAGGTTAATTAATTATACAGGGTGTCCATTGTCCAGGGAGCAGATGCAAATATGTTCAGGGTAGGTCCAACACCTGATAGGCTATCGTAGAAGCACTAGTCAAGTGATTAACACGCTAGTCTGGTAATCCAGGTAGCGTAGGTATCCGTTGGTTCGAATCCTACCGAGTGCACGATTTTTTCCTCATTAATTTGAGTTTGTGACCACATAAAAATAAGACTCTGAGGGTTAGGTGGTAGAAAATGCTTACAGCATTAACCTCGCCTGGTGGTTACCTTCCACTAAAGAGTATTATTATTATTATAAGCCTAAGTTGTAGTGGGACCGTTTTGCTTTTTTTTTCAAGCTATGGCCAAATTCCTGTTTTTCACACAGATCGAAACGTCTCTTAGATTGTTGCACGTCTTTGAAAAAAATATGGCCAATAGGTAATAATTATCTGATTTCATGTAAGGCAAGTTGAGAATAGAGCCTTTCAAATAAAGTTGGTTTGATACAATAACTGAAGCACTTTTTATAATTTGAATCCGTGCCCTTATGTTATGCTTACAGATGTGAAAAGTCCTTTTACTCTAGCTTAATGTAAAGCCTCACAAGTCAGAGGCATCATTAAGTGTTAAAAACAGCAGTTGTTAGCAGTACCACAGTATTGTATTCGAGGAGAAAGTCGAATCCCGCTAGTACAACATTAACTTACTATATTTCCAGAGTCGGCCTCCTCGCAATGTTCTATAGAATAATGTATGATGTCGAGTCCAAATTTCAGAAGTATGGTTACACTCAAATTCTCAAGTTGAACTAACTCGAACTAATCGGAAATATATATTTTTTTTACAAACCACATAGTCAAGTAAAAGGAATCAGTAAATCACACCATTCACAGTGCTCCATCCCTACCAACTTCAACCATGAGGTTGAACAATGTCAACCCCAATAGCAACATAAGCTAACATGGGATAATGTCAAGGGAGATATATTCACAGTAGCACCATGTTTGAGTAGTGTGCCCATCATACCGGCCGCATTTCTCCAGTGTATTGAAATGGATTATGTTTGAAATTTTGAACCAAGAATGCCCTAGATTTGGTGAAATAAACGATAGTTGAAATCAACCAAAATATTGTTGAACTGCATTAAAAGCATTCACAAAATCGAAAGAAAATCCCAATATCCAAGCGTTCCTGTTCCTTTCTCACTCCCTCCTGAATATCTTGATATCTATCTGTCCTTTTCTTTGAAATGAAATTGCATGCGCTCACTCCTTCCCTATTTGAACTTCTCCCACAGGTATGTTGACTGTTAGGTCTCTCCATATGAAATAGTTAAATCTTAAGTTCAAAAGTATTTACATCGCCGAGGTGACCCTGGTTCAAGCCATAGCTTTTCTGACTCTTTACTTTAAATGCTACGGGGTCTACTAATACCTCGTGAGGAAAAAAATGTATTTAAAAATATTAAAAAAAAAAAAAAAAAAATAAGAAAGAAAAATTGTCAGTAAAATAAAGGTAGGATTTTTGCTTGGTAAGTAAAAAATAAGACGTTAAGTAAAAATAATGATAATATTGTAATATGTAAAATTTGTTTGGGCGTAAAAAAAAACATAAATAACACTAAAAAACCACTCACATGTAAAGTGAGAAATTAACCCATTCTGTCCTCTTGTTCCAGACGACATTCCAATCCAAGCGCCCTCGTTTGACGAAGGGGGCGGCAACCTAGGCTCCATCACGGAAGAGAACGAAGCTCATCCCCCCTCCAACACCCCGGAGATTTTGCCCAAGCGAAGTCTACCCAAGATGGCCGCCTCACTAGGTATGTCTAGTAATTCAAAATCTAGGGGACGTTTAAGAGGGAGAAGAGCAGTGTCTCGCCAGACTCCGCTAGAGGAATATAAACAGCGAACGAACTAGCCAACCCTAACAAGACAGGCTAGAATGCAGTTTGCCAAAATTTTAATGGCTTTTTTTTAAAATAATTCATGTTTTATTTTTTAAATATAAAATACTTCTCCTAGGGACCGTCCATCTGGAAGGGATCCAAGGATGCAAGAGGGATTTCCTCTTTGTATGGCTAGACCAATTTTTTGGTAAAGAAAATGATTGGAACGGGGATCACCCGTAATTCCAATCAATTTCTTTCCCAAATGGTCTAACCATTTCTTAGATTCGACGCTCCAAGCACTCATGGTTTCCACAGCAACAGGTTGGAAAATTTAATTGCTTATACAGAAATAGCCCACGTTTTCATGACGGTTGATCGCACATAGAAATATGTGGTTCAGAACGAGCTAACTTTCCCACTTTAGTTGGCTGGAGACCATCACGTGATATCATGATTGTGATTAACACAAGTACATATGATAATTTTCCAACTTTAACGTACCTATTATAATAATAATAATAATAATAATTCCGTGTCCATGAGATAGATATTGATACCTAAATAACGGTGGTGAGAGGATTATATGGACGCCCAGATCTAATGTCTAGGATTGACATAAGATACCTATTGAGTCGTCAATACACATTTTTTTTTTTTTCAGGTAAAAAAACCAAAGAGAAGCTGATCTCTGTTTCATCCAAGGTGTCGAAACAGCAGTCTCTCTCCAAGCTGAACATGAACGGTGAAACACTGAGTGAAACAGACGAGGGGGTGGAACTGGGGTCCGACATTTCCAGTTTGAATCTCAACGAGACCACCGCGGCCTGAGGCGGGCGAGAGAAACAGGGGCGCTGTTTCTCTTACGATGGGACCGGAATGAGTTAATGAAACAGTTGGAATGTGAGTATGAAAAAAAAAAAAAAAAAAAAAAAAAAAATGTTTAACTTATGATAGGACCGGAATGAGTTAATGAAACAGTTGGAATGTGAGTATGAAAAAAAAAATTGTTTCACTTATGACGGGACCGGAATGAGTTAATGAAACAGTTGGAATGTGAGTATGAAAAAAAAATTGTTTCACTTATGACGGGACGGGAACATGAAACAGTTGGAATGTGAGTATGAAAAAAAAATTGTTTCACTTATGATGGGACCGGAATGAGTTAATGAAACAGTTGGAATGTGAGTATGAAAAAAAAAAAAAAAAAAAATGTTTTTTTTTTTTTAAAGATAATTTCAACACTATATTTATAATTCTAATCTATATATATAAAATCCATTTACATTCATTCATAATCAACGCAGAGCCTAAACGGCTGGGCCGATTGACTTGAAATTTTGCAGGAAGCTTCCCCTTATGATGTAGGGGCGTACTAAGAACGGATTTTTTGAAGGAAACAGGGGTTCTCAACTTATGGCCAAAAATTAACATTCATTCATAATCAACGCAGAGCCTAAACGGCTGGGCCGATAGACTTGAAATTTTGCAAGAAGCTTCCCCTTATGATGTAGGGGCGTACTAAGAACGGATTTTTTGAAGGAAACAGGGGTTCTCAACTTATGGCCAAAAATTAACATTCATTCATAATCAACGCAGAGCCTAAACGGCTGGGCCGATTGACTTGAAATTTTGCAGGAAGCTTCTCCTTATGATGTAGGGGCGTACTAAGAACGGACTTTTTTTTAAGGAAACAGGGGTTCTCAACTTATGGTCAAAATTAGTCATTTTTAGAGTGTTGTCAGCTTCTCAAAAGGGTTGAGCTGAATGACTTGAAATTAGGCAGAAAACTTCTCTCAGTGATGAAGAAGCTTACTATGAAAGGATTTTTCAAAGATAACAGGGGTCCTCAACTTATGGACAAAAGTAGACATTTTAGAGTCTTGCAAGATTCTCAAAACGGTTGAGCCGAATGACTTGAAATTTGGCAGACAGCTTTTTTTGTGAGGTAGGGGAATAATAAGAAACAAATTTTAAAAGAAAATAGGGGTTCTCAGCTTATGGTCAAGCTGGATGGCGAATACTGTGTTTTTCGACTCATGAAAGATACTCTCCTGTCATACATTTGGCCGTCCACTTTGAAAATGGACAAAGGGTAGTTTTTACAACCGAAAATGTCCAACAGAGAATTGACAACCCTCCTAAAACAACATTAATGGCGTTTTTCCAACTATACAACCAGGATGAATTTGCAAAGACTTTTTTATAATGAAGTACCAGCATTTTATGTGTGGACAAACAACATGTACCAAAGAAGGAAAAAAAGATCAATTGTTCCAGGACATCTGGGTGTAAAAAAAGACCACGTTCTTGGTAAAATTTATACCGTACATCCGAATGACTAAGAATGTTTCTACCTACGATTACTTCTACATAAAGTATAAGTATAAGTATAAGTAGTGCTTTATTTAGACTGTCAGCGCAAGACAGGTAGTCCCATTATGCCAACAGTTTATCCCATTATGCCATTATGCGAGGACCTACTTCATTCAGAAGCCTCAAAATGGTAGGCGGCATTGAATACCCTACGTTCCATGCTGCATGCCTAGCCATGGGTTTGTTACTTGATGATGCGCAAGCAATGTGAACATTATTACCAACAGAACTTATTTGGCAGAAATTTCATACAACACGTTTCAAATGAGGTCTTTCGTCTCTGAAAAAGTGCCATTACTCAATAGTGAACAGAGATACGTGTATGAAACTGTACTTCAGAGCGTCACTTCATCTCTTGATTCTGTAGGTAATAATTTGTTCTTCCTAGATGCTTCAGGTGGAACTGGAAAAACATTCTTAATAAAACTTTTGTTAGCTACAATACGCAAAGATGGAAATATTGCCATTGCTGTTGCATCGTCCGGTATTGGCGCCACACTGATAGAAGGAGGCCGCACTGTTCATTCTGCTTTGAAATTGCCGCTCAATTTAAATTCAGTAGATACACCAAGCTGTACTATTGGAAAGCAAAGTGATATGGCCAAAGTCCTCAGGGATTTCAAGTTGATCGTATATGATGAATGTACAATGACTCATAAAACTGGCTTAGAGACACTGGACCGTACTCTACAAGACATTCGTGGTGTTAAAAATCTTATGGGTGGTAAAACTGTGCTACTGTCTGGAGATTTTAGACAAACTTTACCCGTTGTTCCACGTGGAACAAGGGGTCACGAAGTGAAGGCATGTTTAAAATCATCCATTAAGTGGCCACAGATAACTGTTCTTTCTTTAAAGTTGAATATGCGTGTATACCTTCACGCTGATCAAAATGCAGAAGTTTTTTCGAAGCTTTTGCTTCGGATAGGTGATGGACAGTTACCTGAACAAAATGAAAAAATTGTAATTCCTACCGAACACTGTCAGTCATTAGTCGATTACAACACCTTCCTAGACACTATCTACTACAATCTAGATGACCCAAGTGTTGTTGTCCCTGTTTTGCAAAAGATAAGAGCCATACTAACACCAAAAAATGATAATGCTCTGGAAATTAATAATGACTTATTAAAAAGAATGCCCTCTGAACTATCAACTTACGAATCCGTAGACACTGTTGTGGAAGAGGAAGAAGCCATCCATTACCCAACCGAATTTCTTAATACACTAAATCCTCCTGGCTTGCCACCCCATCGGCTATGCCTTAAGGTTGGTGCACCAATAATATTACTAAGAAATATGAGACCCCCGAAATTGTGTAACGGCACGCGGCTTCAAATTACATCCTTAAAAAAAAACATTATCGAGGCAGTTATATTCACAGGGGCTGGTGCAGGTGAAACGGTATATGTACACAGGATTTTTTTGTCGGCACGGGGGTTCGAACCCGGGACCTTCCGCATCGTAAGCGAGTGCTTAACCACTGAGCTATTTGTGTGCTCATTTAATCTGTTTATTAGCAACTATGCACTTGGGTTCTTTTTTTTTTAATGGAAGGCAGGAACAAATCTTTCAAAGACACCCAAATCCTGCCTGGGGTGTGGGATTTCCACCCACTAAAAACACACCTTCTCTCAAAGCTAACCGCACTTGGAACCGAAAAATATCATTACTTCAAGTGCGGCGCTGTAGGACACCTACTGATTTCGTTGTAGTGCCCTCCCATCTCTCTCTTGGGTTCTAATGTGATTTCCGACTACCACTTTAATTTCAAAAGAGTTCAATTCCCCAGAAAACTATGTTTTGCCATGACGATAAATAAGGCACAGGGGCAAACTCTCGAGCTAGCTGGAAATGACCTTAGAACGATTGCTTCTCCCACGGTCAGCTCTATGTTGCTTTTTCAAGAGTAAGGTCTGCCAAGTCCCTCATTGTGTTACAGCCAGATGGTATAACAAAGAACCTGGTGTATAAAGAAGTGCTTCAATAACCATAAAACTTATGCAGCGGCGGTGGCCATGCCTTAACTAAAATGTGGCCATGCCTTGGCCACGCGAAGCGGGCGTAGCCCGCTAGTTAATTATAATATAGCAATAACTGAAATGTTTAAAAGATGTCAGGTTTTCTAAATTATTATAGTGATTCATTGCTGCATAAATGGGTGATTTCAGATAATGATTGTTTCGAGAGTTTGGCAGAGCAAAGAAAGTGGATGAATTGGGACGCAGTCCTGGGATGGGTACTTTTATGTTAATGTTAGATACTAGATATGGGCTGTCTATTTCATTATTAAGTATTTTTTTAATAAGATTAATCAGGGTCTCGTTAAATCTTGTGTTTACTGAGTCAATGGGAAGATTTTCTCTGAGTGACTTATAATTGATGTAGTTGGGATACAAGGGGTAAAAACCATTTAATTTATGAAACAGGTATCTGACGAATTTCTTTTGGATTCTTTCTATCCTTCCCTTATCAACCTGAGTTTGGGGGCACCATACAACCGAACCGTATTCAAGCACTGAACGGACTAGGGATTTATAAAGTAAAAGTATTGCATCTACATCGTCAATGGGAGAGCAGTGCCTGATAATACAGCCTAAGATAGAGAGAGCTTTTTTGGTAGTTACTTTAAATCTCTTACGATGGGACCGGAATGAGTTAATGAAACACTTGGAATGTGAGTATGGAATGAGTTAATGAAACACTTGGAATGTGAGTATTTTTTTTACTTCCGAGAAATTTCTAATATTAGAAATCGGAAGTATTGTTTAAAAAAAAATTTTGCTCCGATTTCAATTTTTTCATATTTCTGGACGTTTTATAATTCTGGACGTTTGCACTTATACGCTTATATCTCGTAAACGGTACTTCCGATTTTTATTAAATTTTATAATATTTTTAAATAAATTTTAACTGATCTCAGATATTTAAGAAAAGCCGATTTTGAACAAAAAAGTCAAAAAATAAGGTCCACGACTTGGGGATACAGATTTTTTTGTAGAATCTAGAATGTAGGAAAAACGATGAGGACTATTTGACTCCCGGTTTTCCCTGTAGTGATAGGGTGCTCAAATAGTGCTGCAGCATCTTGGTGAGAGTGACATTCTCCTGTGCTAGTTTGGATCTTTGTTTGGTGAGGAGTTCATTCTGTAAGCTCGTGGTGTTCACCTGGGAATTGAGAATCAGTTAAAATTTTAGACCATCACGATTTTTATTATTATTAAACACTTTATTAGATATAAATAGACATATTGTACAATACAAATAATTATTATAACAATTAAAAAATGGAAACAATACATACAATAAAAAGGAAAAATAATAGAAAAATAAATCAACATATTTATGTCCTAACTAAAGGGCGGACTTATTGCCTGTGGCAATCTCTTCCACCCAACCCTTATATTAGTTATTATATCACAACTTTATCGGGTGGGTCAGCATTTTGGACTTTCTATTTACATTATACATTGAGTAAGACTGGCTGGGGGACTATAAACAGGGAGTAGACCAGCATTGGCTTGGTTCTGGGGGCCCTTGTCAATTATTAGCCTCCTTGTAAAGACAGTGGCAGAAGTGCAGAGTCATTTGTAATTTGTAATTTATTTGCATTAATAATTGTACATAATAGGTATAATAGGTAACATATATTTAATGCGACTACCCCACACTAAGGGGATGCAGTCCTCTTGTTTTGTCCTCCACTGTCTGGCTACCATCGTCTACGATGACGCCACCCTATGACGATACATTGAGTAAGAAAAACTTTGTTGAGTTTTTTTTTTACCTGAGTCCAAATCCGGTCGAGTCGTTGCACCCCGGGTGCCCTCGGGGGCCCATCTGGGGGCGGATCAGTGTGCAAGGTGGGCGTAATGTGTGACGTCATCAGGGCTATCTCCTCGGGGCTCATGAGTTTGCGACAGGCGAGCGCCAGCTTCAAGATTCGAATCCCTGTTGAGGCGGAATTTTGTTGTTGTTGTAGCCAGCTTGGCTACAGCTGGAGGGGTGAGTGATGGTCTCCAGCCAACTTTATTTCAAAGTTGGCTCGTCCTGAACCACATATTTCTATGTGCGATCAAGCATCATGAGGACTTGGACTTTTCTTTATAAGCCATTAAACCCATAGGAAACTGCAAGCTAGCCTGGCTTGTAAGGGTTGGCTAGTCTGTTCTCTGTTTATAGTCCTCTAGCAAGTTTTTGTTGTTGAAAGATTTGGTTTAAATAGTCAAAATGTATTCAATAAACGAGTGGGTGAGTAGAAGAACATGCTAATAATAATAATAATAATGTATTTTTTATTGTGGAAAAATTACAAAATTTGTAAGTACACAACGTCAATCTTATTCTACCTTAACTACTTACATCTATCTTAATAGCTACTTATTATTTAATATTTAAAATTTAATTTTAGTATCACAAATAGAAGTGGCCAGGTGATTTGGAATGGAGACTGACTAGATTCAAGAATTAGGGTATAGTAAATATTGACTAGGGGGGAAAAAAAGTACATAAAATACAGAAAGTGACTAGAAAAGTATTATATCCCAGACAGCACAGTCAACTGGATGTATACCATACTGTTAGGTGGAAAAAGTCTACTTGCCCACCTGGAAATCAGCTGGAGATTTCCACCTTCCACCTGACCTCCACCTGGAAATCAACTGGAAATGAACTGGAAAGTAACCCAACTTTTAACTGGAAGTCAGTTGCCCAAAGTCAACTGGATTTGTTCCACTTATTTCCAGCTACTTGTAGCGCTCTCTAGTGGATGGGTAGTAACTCACTACCACAATGTTGACATACCTATTTACCTATACTGTACATTATACTACATAATAATCAAATGCTACGCTCTTGGTTTTGAGGTCGTGGGTTCGAATCCCATTATATGCATTTTTTTTTTTTTTTTTTTTCAAAAAATAATAATAATAGTAATAAAAATACTAGAAACAAATGTATATTAGGCATAAATTCAATTTCAGTTATTTAATTTAGAGGCCATACATTCAAATCTCATGAAGAATATTTTTTTTGTATAAAAATAAAGTAATAAATTTTAAATAGGTTTTTTTAACACATACACACACACAAATTTGGGTATAATTTTTTTTTAATAGAAATTTGGAAAGAAAAAGAAAATAACTAATCTGTTTTAAACAACACAATTCAAATAAGACTCTTTAACATCATTATATTTTACAATAAGAGTGTTTATTATTAATAATAAGGAAAGTAAAAAAATTGTCACAAAAGTGTAAAATGCACTATCAAATTTCCACCATGTCACAAGACCTTGTACCAATGTATCACAATTATTTCCTAAGTAGGTATAATCTCTATATATAAAACTCAAAGTTGTGCATGTCTGGCTGACTATGTCCTCTTGGGGTTACAATACCAAACGGTACTCTCACTGAGAGTTCACCCCCCCTAAGCCACCTTCAACATACTAGAAAATTATCAAAATTAAAATATCTAATACAATTTTCAAGTGCACTGGTAATCAAGTGGTTAACGCGCTAGTCAGATAATCAACCTAGCGTAGGGTTCCGTTGTTTCAAATTTTTCCTCATTATGGTTGTGACCACATAATAATAAGACTCTGAGGGTTAGGTTAGTAGAAAATGCTTTGAGCATAACCTTTAACCTTACCTGGTGGTTACCTTCCAATTAAAAGTGTTATTATTATTTTTATTGGGACACCGGCCATGAGAAAAAACCTTAATGGTGACAAAATGCCAGGTTTTAGCTAGTATAGAAATAAAATAATGATATCCAATTATAAAATATGCTCATAACATGTACATAATCACAATAAAATAATAATACTATGTAAATTAAAATATATTTCTTTTGTGAAACCAAAAATAACAAAGAAATAAACTAATAGCCAGCAGAAAATGAAGATGGGGCATGGAATACACCAGTTTTCATGAAATTGCAAAAGTTAAGCAATGTCTAACGTGGTGGAACATGGATTAGTGAATTTTATTATGTATTTGTAATCCTTCATGACAATTTACATACTTCTGTGGCTAATTAGAATTGCTGGGTTGTTTGCTTTGAGAATTATTACCAAAAAAGCATTGTTATACTTAAATTAAAACAAAATTGACTTAATTGTTAAGACTAGTGAAATTATAAAACACAATAGTGTGGAACACTTTTTTTTAATAGATATAAAATGAACACAAAATTTGAGGGGCTTCATAGTAATAAGGTGGTTTAGAAAGCTGAATAGTTAATATTATTATTAGAGACAGTGCACAGAAGATTGGCTAATTAATTTTGAGTCAAATAATCAGGAAGCATGTAAAAAAGTATACACTACATCATCTTTTTAGTGTGGCAGAAGCACGTACGAGTGAAAAATTCATTTTATAATAATATATTATGTATTGCATATCTAAATAAAATCCACAGAATGAAAATTTTCATTATCTAGCACCATACATCAGATAATTCAGCTGTTTCCTTGCTTGACCCAGGACCTTTTTTAAGGTACAATTCCAAGTGAATTGATGGTGTTGACTGTCCAGTGTCCAGGAACAGTAGAGTGCAGAAAGTTCATTATTGTCCAAGTGCATGGAGTATTGTCCAATGAAGAATGTTATCCATTATTAACTGTTTGTTGTGTCCTCTCCTTTTCTTCTGTCACGATTCACGATTTAGAATTTTAGACAAACCAAAGAACTCCTTCTGTGACATCTCAAAATCAAATATGGAGTTCAGTAAGAATTAACACTTTCTCGAAATCAAATTTGAAGTTCAGTAAGAATTAATGTTGGTTTATGTTAAATAACAAAACACAGAGATGCAGTTTAGTCTGATAAGTAACATATTTTATTGGAGTACAGAGATTACAAAAGGTTTTCCAGCAAAAGATTCAAAAGGCAGAACGTCAAGAACAGATCACACATTCTTAATAACAAAAAGACAAGAGGGAAAAATGAAGATATAAAACCAGTGTTGTCAAGTTTCATTTTGTTCCCCAACAATTAACACTTGCAGTAGTTATAAAAATGTTCAAAAACTAATTGAAATAGGTACCAATTATAAAAAGAATTAAAACAACTCACAATAATCGAGAATCACAAAAACGAAATTTCTCAAAAAAATTATTCAAAGATTAAAGATGGCGAATTCAACAAGAACACTCTCGGTAAAGTTCGTGTGAAACCCGAATCTATCCGAGAACGCGTTTTAACTGAACTGGAAAAATGTGGAGCATTTCCAGCTGACTGGTCAACTGACTAAATTCTAGTTATGTCCTAGCTGGAGAGAGTCGTTATACTTCCAGCTGACTGCCCAGGTGACTGAGTCTAGATGGATTTTTGTTGGAAATATCCAGGTGGCTGGTCAACTGATTTAATCCATGATGGAAAAATCCAGCTGTCGGGACAGTTGGAGGTCCAGTTGACTTTATACACCTGGATATTTCCACCTTAAATCCAGACTGGAAGTCAACTTCCGTGCTGTCTGGGATAGGAATTGGATTGGGGATTATAGAGGAAAACATAAAGAAGAAGATGAAAAAAAAAGAAAAAAAATAAAGAGCACAAAATAAGAATTATTCAAGGGTTAAAATGAGTTGCTGATAAGAATACCTCGTTCAGGTCATAAGGAGCAAGTTGTAAGAGGCACTTTTTCAAAGAAATCTTGAAAATGTTCTCTGGGAGGTCCATGATATGTCTGGGAAGAGCGTTATAGATTTTAATACCTTCCTTCAAATAGGAGTTGGAGAATAATAGGCTCCCAGACATAACAAAGTTATTCCTATGCCGCGTCCTATGCTATGTCGAAAAAAAATTTGCAGAATAACATGCAATGTACTCTTTTCTATCATCTCGTTGAATATGAAGGAGAAATGCTCAAAGCATTTTCTACCACCTAACCCTCAGAGTCTTATCATTATGTGATCACAAACTCAGATTAATGAGGAAAAAAATATGCACTGGGTGGAATTCGTACCAACAGATCCCTACGCTACCTGGATTACCAGACTAGCGCGTTAACCACTTCACTACCAGTGCAGCAATAATTACTATTACAGTGTTGTCACCTTTTTCCTCGATATTCTGCAACTTTTCAATGACGGAGCGACTGGTAGCGGTCAGATGTTTCATGTCGGACATCTGTCGCTGCATGGAGAGGTCACTGACCTTCTGTAGTCGCTGCACCGCTTGGTTGGCGAGGGATTTCTCTTGGGTCAAGGCCTTGAGAATGAAAGTACAAATAATAAAATTATATTTGTTTTAATCACAAGCGTGTTATCATTATTATTATATAACGCTTTACTAGGTGTTGAGGCCACATACTGTGAAAGGGCAAAAGCAAATACCTAACTTGTTAAATTTGTCGATTTTCTTGTCTCCTTTTTGATTCGGTGAAATGCAATCTATGCTCACCGCGTCACTGTGTTTTTAGCCATCTTAAGAGGAACAACTAGTTTTCTTAATTTGCTGTACGTCTAGTACGATTTTTTGTGAAATAGCGTCAAGCTATTAAGTTCGCCTAGAACTATCTAAAACCAGTCCTTTGCAAGTGTGGTTTCATATTTTCCTCCAAAATTAATTATTAAATGGCACAAGGGGTTTAACTCTGATAGGGAACTTGTAGAATCTCATTCCTTTTTCCTTTACTACAAGTGGGGAGTAAGTATGGGGTTTTCAAAAGTAATAAATTAAATCAGCGAAGTCACCAGGTAAGACTCAACCATTTATTATTTCTGGTGTCAGTTCGTTTCTTATTCCATAATTATCTAAAACTTCGAACTTTACATTGACGGGATTCAAACCCTCCAAACCTAAGTGATACAGTCCACTCTCTAATTTTAATTTTCCCGTGCTACAGGGTTGGCAGCTTAACAAAAGCTCAAAACAACCCATCATATGTAGTGGTCCTAGCGGATCCGGATGATCTAGCCTTAAGCTAGGAGTCCATTAGTTTATCCGTGTAATATTCCTCAAATTTAGTTCAAGTTTAAAATGCATAGGTATATTGTGTTAATTAAATTTAAATTCATCCAAATAATTTTACCGTGTACCTATTGTGCCTAGTCTACTTTGACTTGGCGACCGTGTGCTTGAATAGGTAGTGTGAACACATTTTTCATAGGTATGAACATGTTATCGTGTGTACCATGCTTGCAAGTAAAGTCTGAGGCTCTGAGCACTCGCTAGAGTCGCTAGGCACGACGCCTTGTTGTTGCTTTCAAATAATGTCTTATCAGTTATTTTGAAATTTTCAGTTCATTTTTGAATTGAATAATTTAATTTTATTTACTCTGTATTGTGATTAAAAAATTAATAAGTTGTTGTAGATTATTTTACATGCATATTTATCTAATTCTCTTGTAGGTGTTAGCTATTTTTCATCCTCATAAACTGCAAATCTTGTGAATGAAGTACATTCAAGTTTTAAAATTACCTTATAACTTAACTTTAGTGACTCTCAAATTGTGTTTCTGTTATCTCTATATATAAATGAGAAATATGGACGGGCTTTGTATCTTTGTGTGCAGGAATTGTTTAGGCGAAACGGTAAGAGATAGCAAAAAATTGATAGGAGACCACCCCAAGTAAAATTGCCGAAAAAACACCAGGAAAATTATCAAAAGTCCGAAATTCCAAACCGTCCTTGAGTTATGACCTTCCTCAAGTATTTCCTTGAGGAAGGGTCCGATTTTAAGACAGTCTTAGCCCTGGAACTTGAAATTTATCGCGAGGACCTATATTTTTTATTATTTAATAACAAATAAGACAAAATTAGCTTTCATTTAATTCATTTTAAGCCACATTCTGACGTACCGTTCTGGAGATATAAGCCAGAATGTTCGAAATTTCGACCTTTTTTTCAGACTTTTCACGTTTTTTAGCAGATTCCAGCGCGGAACTTAAAATTTGTCGCGAGGACCTATATTTTTTATTATTTAATAACACATAAGACAAAACAAGCTTTCATTTAATTCATATAAGGCCACATTCTGACGTACTGTTCTCGAGATAGAAGCCAGAATGTTCGAAATTTCGACAATTTTTTCAGACTTTTCACGTTTTTTTTACAGATTCCAGCACGGAACTTGAAAGTTATCGCGAGGACCCATATTTTCATTGTAAAAACTGTCTGAGAACATTTGAGCCCTTTTTGCCATATTATCAATATCCGCTATGATAGATTTGGCTCGGGATTTTGAAATTTACAGCGATGATGGTTTTTTGTGTGTGTGTGTGTGTGTGTGTGTGTGTGTGTGTGTGTGTGTGTGTGGATGGGTGTGTGTGTGGATGGGTGTGGTGTGTGTGTGTGGTTTGTGTGTGGTGTGGTGTGTTGTGTGTGTGTGGTGTGGTGTGTTGTGTGTGTGTGGGTGTGTGTGGGTGAGTGGGTGTGTGTGTGTGGATGGGTGTGTGTGTGGGTGTGTGTGTGGATGTGGATGTGTGTGTGTGTGTGGATGGGTGTGTGTGTTGATGTGTGTAGATGTGTGTGTGTCAGGTGTGTGTATGTGGTGTGTGTCAGGTGTGTGTATGTGGTGTGTGAGTATGGTGTGTGATGTATGGGTGGTGTGTGTGTGATGGCTTGGCGAAGCGGGTGCAGCCCGCTAGTACTTCTATATTGTGTGAATAATTCAGTGAAAAAATGGCAGATTTAACTGTACTTCAGGCCAAAAAAGACCATCTTCTTGCCACATTAAAAAAGGTTGCCACTAGTGGAAATAATTTTTATAAAAATCAACAAGACAAAAGTTTAAGATCAGAATTTTTAATAGGTACCCAAAGTACGGATAAAGTATACCAGGACTTTTGTACTGTGATTGACCAAGTGAATAAACTCCAACTTGAGGAGGATACTAGTTTTGTACCTGATTATTCTGAAGTATCTACTGCATTGTCACATGTCAACACAATCAAATATGTCCAGGGTAAGCTAACTAGCATTGAAGCTTCAGAAAAGACAGTCGTCAAGGCTGCAATTAAATTAGCTCCATTAGACTTAGGCTCTTTCAATGGTGATGTACAAACCTTTCCTGTGTTCTACCACGCATTTAAATCCATGATTCATGATAATGTCAATCTGACAAATGATCAAAGAGTTCAATATTTAGTTTCTAAGCTAAGTCACAAGGCACTTAGTGCAGTTAGTGGTTACCCTCCCATTGGGGCTAACTATAATCACATTTGGGATAGTCTTGTCAGTAAATATCTTGATCAAAGGGTAGTTTCAGCGTTCCACTTGGACCAGATTATCAATGCTAAACCTGTGAAATGTGATAGCTCAGTTCAGTTCAATGATTTTGTAGACAAATATTGTTCTTCTGTTGAATGTTTGAATGCACTTAACTTAAATAATTTAGGAGAGGTCATCTTATGCCACCTTGGTATCTCTAAGATAGATCCAGAGGCTAGACGTATTTTTGAAATGTTACTAAAGGAAAATGAGGTTCCTACTGCTAAGACACTTATGTCTTTCCTTAAAGAGCAGGGCAAAATATTTGCTCGTATCCAACCTATGGAAAAAGAGGCTAAATCTCAGCCACGTAGCAACAATGCTAGGGCTACAACTCATTCCACCCATACTTTCATGTCTAATGAAAAATCCTTTGTTGGGTGTCATTTGTGCAAATCCTCCGATAAACACCCTCTCTACAAGTGTGAGAAATTTCAAAAAATGTCTGTAACAAATAGACATGAATTTGTTGGTCTAAAAAGATTGTGTTTTTCATGTTTGAGCTCTTATCACAGTCTCAAACAATGTACTTCAAAGGGTGCTTGTTTTAAATGTGGTGGCAAGCATCACACCCTTTTGCATTTTGAGAAGAACATAAATGTAGGTATGAGTCAAGCTGCTAAACCTTCTACCAGTGGTTCAGGTAAACAAACCCCTGCTGGTCAAGTGAATGATAGTGGTGTGACTCATTCATACTGTTCTCCTGGTGTGGAAAACAATTCCTGTTCCAGTGTGTTATTGTCAACCGTCAAGGTTGTGTCATGTGACCTTAAAGGAAATTCCTCAGAATTGAGACTCTTGTTAGATTCTGGGAGTGAGAGTAATTTTGTGACTGAACATGCAGTCAGAAAATTAGGTCTCACTGTAACTAAAGTGCCTACATCTGTGCAAGGTATCTGTGGTGCATCAAGCCCTGTCAAAGGCAAAGTCAATTTTAATTTTACATCAAGATTTGATGAAAATGTCAAATTTTCAGTCAAAGCTCTAGTTGTAAATAAGATTTCTGACAACCTTCCGGTTCAGCCTATGAACCTTGAGTGTCTTGCTCATTTAAAAAATGTGTTGCTCTCAGACAATGAGTTCAATGTGCCTAAACCAGTCGATGGTATTCTAGGTGCTTATATGTTTTCCATATTGTTAGAATCAGGAAAAATCGTTGGTTGTAAAAACTGCCCAGTAGCAGTTAACACACTGCTTGGATATACTGTCATGGGTGGGAAGGCTAATGAAAATCTAGTGGAAAATAGTTTCTTCTGTGGTCTAATCAATAGTCAACAGGAGTGTAGCTTAGAACAATCTGTGAAAAAGTTCATGGAAATAGAAGATGTTCCTATGTCTACAGTGTGTAAACCTGAAGATGTAGAGTGTGAAAAGATTTTTTTAGATACTTTTTCTAGAAAAAATAATGGTAAATTTGAGGTGTCCTTGCCATTTAAGGAACCTCCTGAATTGTGTCTAGGTGAATCATATCACATTGCTCATAAGAGATTTCTCAACTTAGAGAAAAAATTATTGTGCTCAGAAAATGCATCATTACATGATCAATATTGTGATGTTATGTCAGAATTCTTGTCTAGTGGGTATATGTCTCTGGTCAACAGTGATAATACTAGTGATGGGTATTACATACCTCAACATGTTGTAGTAAGACAAGATCATGCCTCATTTAAAGTTCGACCTGTGTTTGATGCTAGTTGTCCCACCACAAGTGGAAAATCAGTTAATGACATTCTTTACACAGGGCCCAAACTTTATAATGATTTATTTAACATATTGTTATCCTTTAGGTTATTTCCCTATGTCATAACCACTGATATTAAAAAGATGTATTTACAAATTTTGGTGTCTGAAAACCAACGGAAGTATCAAAAAATATTATTTCGGTTTTCTCCTCAAGAGGAACTAAAAACATATACACTCAATACTGTGACCTTTGGTATGTCTTGCAGCCCTTACTTGGCCTTAAGATGTGTTAAAGAGCTAGCAAATAGTGAAGGTGAAAAGTATCCTTTGGCTAGTGCCAGGGTACTAGAAGATAGCTTCATGGATGATATTTGCTCTTCTGTCTCAAGTGAAAGTGAAGCATGTGAACTTCAGTCACAACTAGTGGCGATGTTCAAGTCAGGTGGATTTCAGTTATCAAAATGGGCATCCAATTCTAGACTATTGCTGAGTAAAATAGCTAACAGTGAAAAATTAGAGACATGTTTGAAGTGGGACGATTCTGCCTATAAAGTATTGGGTCTTTCATGGCACCCAGTGGCGGACGCGTTCTCCTTTGATGTTAATGTGAAACCCACTGAGTGTACTAAACGAAATGTGCTCAAGTTAACTGCAGGCATATTTGATGTTTTGGGCCTCTTGGCCCCCGTGACCTTGCACGCTAAGTTGTTAATTAAACACCTGTGGAAACTAGGACTAGGGTGGGATCAGAAAGCTTCAGAAGAACTTCAAGAAGTTTGGTGTCAATTTCAACAGGAGCTATCTCTCCTATCGAAAATGTCTTTTCCTAGACATATTCATATAAATCTAGACAGCGAAATTATTTTAGTGGGCTTTGGTGACGCCAGTGAAAAGGCGTACGCCTGTGCTATCTACAGTGTAGTCAAATCACCACGGGGTGAAGTGTTAACTAGTTTAGTTGCTTCTAAAAGCAAAGTTAGTCCTCTCAAATCTCTTACTATAGCGCGTCTAGAACTACTAGCCGCGCTACTACTTTCAAAACTAATGAAAGTGATTGTTGACACTTATAGTGTTCGTGTCAGGATAAGTAAAATATTCTGTCTTTCTGACTCCAAGGTTGTATTGGACTGGGTTCGATCCCCACCATACCGTTGGAATCAGTTTGTGTCAAATCGTGTTGCTAAGATTCAAGAAAATGTAGGTTCCGATTCATTTCATCATATTGCTGGCGTAGAAAACATCAGCGATTGTGTAAGTAGAGGTATGTTACCTAACCAACTTGTGGCTTATCCTATTTGGACAACAGGTCCAGAGTGGTTAAGACATCCAGTGGCGGAGTGGCCGCTTGATTTAGATACGTCTAGTATCAGTGCGGACGTTAATATGGAAGAGAAGAAGAGTGCATTTATAACAACTGGGCAATCTAAGCCTAGTGTATTACTTGAACTAGGCCAGCGACACTCCTCTTGGTTGGGGTTGCTGCGTGCTATCGTATATGTTCTCAAATTCTTAAAACTTTTGCCTAGAAGGATAAGTAAAAAAGGTATTTCAACTAGTGAGCTTCAAGAGGCCGAGACTAGATTACTGAAAGCTGTTCAACAAGAATGTTTCAGTAAAGAGATTGACAGCCTCAAGTCTAATGAATTGTGCTCTCCTTCAATTCAAAAGTTAAACCCTTTTCTTCAGAATGATTTGATCTTGGTGGGGGGTAGGTTATCTAACTCTTCTCTAGGTTATGAACAAAAACACCCTGTATTGCTTCCGAGTAAGCACCATGTAACTACTCTACTTATTGACTATCACCATAAAATGAACCTACATACTGGCCCACACTTGCTACTCAGTGTGTTGCGCCGAAAATATTGGATATTAGGTGGTCGCAATGTTGTAAGGCAACGTGTGCGAAAATGTAATCACTGTTTCAAGTTTAAACCTGAAGCCGCTAGTGCTTTAATGGGTGAACTCCCTAGAGCTCGTGTCAATGAATCTAAACCCTTTGTACACACCGGTACAGATTATACAGGTTTCGTCAAGATTACCTTGGGTAAACGACGCGGTGTAGTGGCACAAAAGGCATACATTTGCCTATTTGTGTGTCTGTGTACAAAAGCAATTCATCTAGAATTGGCCGCAGACTTATCAACAGAAGCCTTCATGTCTGCTTTCAAGCGGTTTCTGTCTAGGCGTGGTTCGGTCAGTGTCATGTATTCAGATGGTGGCACCAATTTTCTAGGTGCAAAAAACCAATTAGACGAGATTTACAACTTATTAGAATCTCAGAGTTTCAATGATACACTCTCTCGTGAATTACAAAGACATAAAATCAAGTGGTCATTCTTGCCTCCCCTGAGTCCTCACATGGGTGGACTTTGGGAAGGTAACATTCGTATGGTGAAACAACACCTATTTAAAGTTATAGGCTCTCAAGTCCTTACCTACGAAGAGCTCTATACCGTTCTCACTCAAGTTGAGTGCTTGTTGAACTCGAGACCTCTTTGTCCTCTGAGTTCAGATCCTAATGATGTGCAAGTCCTCACACCCGCACATTTCCTACATGCCAATCCTTTAGATTATATCCCTGCAGTGAACGTGGCTGATAGACCCATGTCCGGGCTGCGTAGGTATCAGTTGCTTGATCATCTGGTCCAGACTTACTGGCGCAGATGGAGTCAAGAGTACCTCCATAATCTTCAGGTGCGCAACAAGTGGAACACACCTCAGAATCCTGTTTCTGTAGGACAGGTTGTGCTATTAAAGGATGATCTTGCTCCTCCTTTGATGTGGCACTTAGGATTAATAACAGGAGTTTTTCCTGGTGTTGACGGTATTGTCCGTGTCGTTATGGTAAAAACTAAGACAGGGTCTTACAAAAGACCTGTAGTCAAGGTGTGTCCTCTGCCATCTCAATAAGTCTGTACTCAACTTCAGAACTTGTAAATATATTTTTTTTTTTAAATACTTTTTTTGCACTCTTGTTATTGATGTGAATTTTTTTTTCAATCTGCTACTTGCAATTTTGCCACTTGTTTAGTGGTCATTTTACTGTTGTTTTTATGATTTTTTATATTTAAATTCTAATAATTTAAATTTTTGCCTTTCTTAATTATTTTTATACCACTAGGTATTTTCTAGGTCTTATTTATTATCCTTTTTTTGTAAATAGACATGTTAGTTTTTTACTTTTTGTAGGTGGAGGCTCAGACTTTATTTGCAAGTGTTAACATGTTTATTTTTTTTTTGAAGCCTTTGAAAGTTAACCCTTTCAAGGTGGGGGGAAAATGTTGAGGCCACATACTGTGAAAGGGCAAAAGCAAATACCTAACTTGTTAAATTTGTCGATTTTCTTGTCTCCTTTTTGATTCGGTGAAATGCAATCTATGCTCACCGCGTCACTGTGTTTTTAGCCATCTTAAGAGGAACAACTAGTTTTCTTAATTTGCTGTACGTCTAGTACGATTTTTTGTGAAATAGCGTCAAGCTATTAAGTTCGCCTAGAACTATCTAAAACCAGTCCTTTGCAAGTGTGGTTTCATATTTTCCTCCAAAATTAATTATTAAATGGCACAAGGGGTTTAACTCTGATAGGGAACTTGTAGAATCTCATTCCTTTTTCCTTTACTACAAGTGGGGAGTAAGTATGGGGTTTTCAAAAGTAATAAATTAAATCAGCGAAGTCACCAGGTAAGACTCAACCATTTATTATTTCTGGTGTCAGTTCGTTTCTTATTCCATAATTATCTAAAACTTCGAACTTTACATTGACGGGATTCAAACCCTCCAAACCTAAGTGATACAGTCCACTCTCTAATTTTAATTTTCCCGTGCTACAGGGTTGGCAGCTTAACAAAAGCTCAAAACAACCCATCACTAGGTATAAATGAACATTATGTACATACAAATAATTATTTTAACAATGAAAGAAAAATGGAAACAATATATACAATAAAAATGAAAAAGAATAGAAAAAATATAAAAACATAGGTCCTAAATACACAAGTCCTAACTAAAGGGCGGGGTTATTGCCTATGACAATCTCTTCCACCCAACCCTTATCATCATCGTCTTTAAGTAGCATGTTGTTGTTGTAGCCAACTTGGCTACAGCTGGAGGGGGGGAGTAATGGTCTCCAGCCAACTTAAATTGAAAAATTGGCTCGTCCTGAACCACATATTTCTATGTGCGATCAACCATCATGAGGACTTGGATTTTTCTTTATAAGCCATTAAACCCTTAGGAAACTGCAAGCTAGCCTGACCTGTAAGGGTTGGCTAGTCTGTTCTCTGTTTATAGTCCTCTAGCGAGACTCATACTAATATATAGCTCTTTCTAACGAATAACTCAAAAACAGGAGCCGCTCCCCCAAATAAAGCTAGATAATCCTTATCTAGCAAGAGAAAAATTGCAATTATTTTATGTTTTGTGAAAATGAAATATATAATAAGCGTGAAAAATTAAACCTACAAAAAAAAGCTCTTTTGTTGCTACAGAGCTCTATTTTATTCCCTTGCATTACTTTAAAACGCTCGAAATTGTTCACCTCTAGATTTCGACTGCCAGATGTTTCACTACGCAGTTTTGCTATAGTTTTGAGCAGTCCGATCTCTTCGATCGTGTGAGCGGACCTTAAGTTGTTGTAGTGGGAGTCTGTCTCGAGGAGGTTCGAATAGGCGGTCTGGCGCTCTCGTGTGAACGCGGCGTACTCGCGAAATATCTGACTAATGGCGCGATTCAAACTGTCCAGCTCTGTGCCTGCAAACCAATTATACCATCATAGGGTGGCGTCATCGTGAACGATGGTAGCCAGACAGTGGAGGAATGACTCGGCACTTCTACCACTGTCTTTACAAGGAGGCTTATAATTGACAAGGGCCCCCAGAACCAAGCCAATGCTGGTCTACTCTCTGTTTATAGTCCCCCAGCCAGACTGCTGGTCTACTCCCTGTTCATAGTCCATATGGATATGGATATGATAATGATATTTTTACAGATTATTTTGACTTCATGTTTGTGATAAAAATAATAATATAATTATATTTTTTCTTAGTGTTAATGTGTTACAATTTTAGTTGGTAGCGCAGAATCAGGACTTCTCTTTGCAATATTGGTTAAGTTCCTAGCTAGGAATGACGTCACTCTGTACCTCTTGTTAACTGGACAATCTGAACATATTAGTGACTTACGTTTCACTCATGTGCTGTATGCGGGTTAAGTTCCTAGCTGTGACGTCACCCTGTATTTCTCCACTGGACATATTAGTGACTTACGTTTCGTCTGACTCATGTGCTGTATGCGGGTTAAGTTCCTAGCTGTGACGTCATCACTCTGTATTTCTTCACTGGACATAATTATTAGTGACTTACGTTTCGTCTGACTCATGTGCTGTATGCGGGTTGAGTTCCTAGCTGTGACGTCATCATCATAGGGTGGCGTCATCGTGACCGATGGTAGACCGATGACGTCATCACTCTGTATTTCTTCACTGGACATATTAGTGACTTACGTTTCGTTTGACTCATGTGCTGTATGCGGGTTAAGTTCCTAGCTGTGACGTCATCACTCTGTATTTCTTCACTGCACATATTAGTGACTTACGTTTCGTCTGACTCATGTGCTGTATGCGGGTTAGGTTCCTAGCTGTGACGTCATCACTCTGTACCTCCTGTTCGCTGGACATAGCACGCGACAATTGAGCCTTGTGCTTCGTCAGACCGTGAATGATCGTGCTCAAATGAAGCGAGGACTCGGCTGACTTCGCCTCGAGTCGGCTCATGTCGGCCTTGCCACGAAGTAGTTTCGTGTTTTGAAGCTCGTCGTATCTGGGAGACAAGGCAAACTATTAGTTTTTCGTTACCATAGAAACGAAAAGGGCACATTGTTTACATTACCTTAATAATGTATGATTATCACATGATATGATGTGATGTTTTTTACTTTCCTTTTGTTAGTTTTGATAAAACTGCAGGATGGTTTTAAACCCAGAGTTTTTTATTAATTTATTATTTTTTATAAATTTACGGAATAAACTATTGAGCCTCTCCGTCCTCTCTCTAGTCTAGATGAATTGTTTACCCGTAACCATAGAAACGGATGCTCTATTGTTTACGTTACCATAGCAACGCGTGATTCTCACCTGTCGCGAATGATTTGCATGTGTTTCCGATGGAACTGGATGAGATGTGTGAGCACCTGATTGTGGTATTGAAATTGACGAGAGTATTGAGCTTCCGCCTGGTCTAACTCTCCCAGGAGACTCTCTACCACCTTGCCTTTCACTTCCAGGGCCACTTCGAACCCCTGCCAGAGAGTGAGCATGTCATCTTTGAGTCCTGGAAGAGTGAAAGGAAACATTTTTTGAACATGAGGTTTATATTAGACATCCTAATGTGAATTTATGATTGAAACTTTTTATATGTCTATGATTAAAATAAATATAAAAAAAAATAGAAAAAGGACTTGAATAGTCTGTCCCAGTAGCTCAGTGTTAAAGGCGTCACTCTGTGAATCTAGAGATTCCAGAAGTCGCGGGTTCAAAATCCAGCCGGGATATGACAAGTTATCCTCCTCTATGGGATTTTTGCCACATAATAATATTATCTCTTGGGCTTATTGCTGGTATAATGAGATTTTAATGGTCCTAATCGGGCAGTATAAATAAGGATATTAATCACAAAAAAAACACATCTGAGAAGCCAAATAAAAATGGCTTAGGATGGGTGCTCTGTAAACAAAAAAATAAAGTGGTTAAGCACTCTCTTGCCATGCGGAAGGTCCTCTTAAAAAAAAAAAAAACAAAAAAAAAAACAAAAACAAATGATTTATTATTATTGAATTCTCACCTTTATTCTTCAAGTGGCGCAAGCACTGGCGCCACGCCTGATTGATCTTAGCCTGGTTGATCTACCCTATGATGATTGGATTCTCACCTTTATTCTTCAAGTGGCGCAAGCACTGGCGCCACGCCTGATTGATCTACCCTATGATGATTGAATTCTCACCTTTATTCTTCAAGTGGCGCAGGCACTGGCGCCACGCCTGATTGATCTACCCTATGATGATTGAATTCTCACCTTTATTCTTCAAGTGGCGCAAGCACTGGCGCCACGCCTGGTTGATCTACCCTATGATGATTGAATTCTCACCTTTATTCTTCAAGTGGCGCAAGCACTGGCGCCACGCCTGATTGATCTTAGCCTGGTTGATCTACCCTATGATGATTGAATTCTCACCTTTATTCTTCAAGTGGCGCAAGCACTGGCGCCACGCCTGATTGATCTTAGCCTGATTGATCTACCCTATGATGATTGGATTCTCACCTTTATTCTTCAAGTGGCGCAAGCACTGGCGCCACGCCTGATTGATCTTAGCCTGGTTGATCTACCCTATGATGATTGAATTCTCACCTTTATTCTTCAAGTGGCGCAAGCACTGGCGCCACGCCTGGTTGATCTTGGCGGCCAGGTCCTCGCGCCGCAGCTCATTCTTGAGCCAGGTGGAATAAATAATAAAAAAAAATAGAAGTAGAAGTATTCCTTAGGGAGAGAGCCACAAAAATTGTAAAATAAAAAAATACATTATTACAAAAAAATTATTTGTTTTTTTTTTTTTTTTTTACAGAGGACCCATCCTAAGCCATTTTTATTTGGCTTCTAAGATGAGTGTTTTTTGTGTGATTAATATCTTTATTGATACTGCCCGATTAGGACTATTAAAAAATCACATTATTCCAGCAGTAAGCTCAAGACACATTATAATCCTAAATGGGAGGATAACTTGTCATGTCCCAGCCGGGACATGGGTTTCCCCACGACTTCTGGAATCTCTGGATTCATAGAGTGCCACCTTTACCACTGAGCTACCGGGACAGACTAAAACAAATCTCTATTTATATAAAACAGAAAAAAGGACTATTTACCTACCTACCTACCTACCTATGTTTGTTTGTTTGTTTGTCCGGAGTTGTTTAGCCAAAACAGTAAGAGATAGCGAAAAATGTCTCAGAATTGACCCCCCCAAAACCATTATCGCTTTGTCCAAAAAAATTATAAAAAGTTCAAAAAGGCATTGCTGTCCAGCAGTACGGCCATGCCTTAGTAAATTTGAAATTTAGTCCCGTTGCAAAGCACGGGCAAACGGCTAGTGATTTATAATAATAAAAAAAATCAAATGATTATGATTGAATTCTCACCTTTATTCTTCAAGTGGCGCAAGCACTGGCGCCACGCCTGGTTGATCTACCCTATGATGATTGAATTCTCAGAGGACCCATCCTAAGCCATTTTTATTTGGCTTCTAAGATGAGTGTTTTTTTTGTGATTAATATCTTTATTGATACTGCCCGACTAGGACTATTAAAATCCCATTATTCCAGCAGTAAGCCTGTAAGCTCAAGACACATTATTAAGTGGTAAAAATCCCAAATGGGAGGATAACTTGTCATGTCCCAGCCGGGACATGGGTTTCGAACCCACTGGAATCTCTGGATTCATAGAGTGCCACCTTTACCACTGAGTTACCGGAACAAACTATTCAAGTCCTGTTTCTATTTTTTTTTTTTTTTAATCATAGACTATTCATTATTATTATTGAATTTTCACTATTGATACTGCCTCATGGGAGGATAACTTGTCATGTCCCGGCTGGATTTCGAATCCGCGACCTATGGAATCTAGATTCACTGAGTGACGCCTTTACCACTGAGCTACCGGGACAAACTATTCAAGTCCTGTTTCTATTTTTTTTTTTTTTTAATCATAGACTATTTATTATTAATGAAATATATAAGTTCTTTGAAAAAACTTATAGTTATACACAACTCTTGGTAAAACAAATAAACATCGAAATAATTTGAAGATAGAAAACACTTGGCTTCTTTTGTTTTACTTAATTCTTAGTAAAACAAAAAAAGCCAAGTGTTTTCTATTTTCAAATTATTTCGATATTTATTATTATTATTGAATTCTCACCTTTATTCTTCAAGTGGCGCAAGCACTGGCGCCACGCCTGATTGATCTTAGCCTGGTTGATCTACCCTATGATGATTGAATTCTCACCTTTATTCTTCAAGTGGCGCAAGCACTGGCGCCACGCCTGGTTGATCTACCCTATGATGATTGAATTCTCACCTTTATTCTTCAAGTGGCGCAGGCACTGGCGCCACGCCTGGTTGATCTACCCTATGATGATTGAATTCTCACCTTTATTCTTCAAGTGGCGCAAGCACTGGCGCCACGCCTGATTGATCTTAGCCTGGTTGATCTACCCTATGATGATTGAATTCTCACCTTTATTCTTCAAGTGGCGCAAGCACTGGCGCCACGCCTGGTTGATCTTGGCGGCCAGGTCCTCGCGCCGCAGCTCATTCTTGAGCCAGGTGGAATAAATAATAAAAAAAATAGAAGTAGAAGTATTCCTTAGGGAGAGAGCCACAAAAATTGTAAAATAAAAAAATACATTATTACAAAAAAATTATTTGTTTTTTTTTTTTTTTTTTTACAGAGGACCCATCCTAAGCCATTTTTATTTGGCTTCTAAGATGAGTGTTTTTTGTGTGATTAATATCTTTATTGATACTGCCCGATTAGGACTATTAAAAAATCACATTATTCCAGCAGTAAGCTCAAGACACATTATAATCCTAAATGGGAGGATAACTTGTCATGTCCCAGCCGGGACATGGGTTTCCCCACGACTTCTGGAATCTCTGGATTCATAGAGTGCCACCTTTACCACTGAGCTACCGGGACAGACTAAAACAAATCTCTATTTATATAAAACAGAAAAAAGGACTATTTACCTACCTACCTACCTACCTATGTTTGTTTGTTTGTTTGTCCGGAGTTGTTTAGCCAAAACAGTAAGAGATAGCGAAAAATGTCTCAGAATTGACCCCCCCAAAACCATTATCGCTTTGTCCAAAAAAATTATAAAAAGTTCAAAAAGGCATTGCTGTCCAGCAGTACGGCCATGCCTTAGTAAATTTGAAATTTAGTCCCGTTGCAAAGCACGGGCAAACGGCTAGTGATTTATAATAATAAAAAAAATCAAATGATTATGATTGAATTCTCACCTTTATTCTTCAAGTGGCGCAAGCACTGGCGCCACGCCTGGTTGATCTACCCTATGATGATTGAATTCTCACCTTTATTCTTCAAGTGGCGCAAGCACTGGCGCCACGCCTGGTTGATCTACCCTATGATGATTGAATTCTCAGAGGACCCATCCTAAGCCATTTTTATTTGGCTTCTAAGATGAGTGTTTTTTTTGTGATTAATATCTTTATTGATACTGCCCGACTAGGACTATTAAAATCCCATTATTCCAGCAGTAAGCCTGTAAGCTCAAGACACATTATTAAGTGGTAAAAATCCCAAATGGGAGGATAACTTGTCATGTCCCAGCCGGGACATGGGTTTCGAACCCACTGGAATCTCTGGATTCATAGAGTGCCACCTTTACCACTGAGTTACCGGAACAAACTATTCAAGTCCTGTTTCTATTTTTTTTTTTTTTTAATCATAGACTATTCATTATTATTATTGAATTTTCACTATTGATACTGCCTCATGGGAGGATAACTTGTCATGTCCCGGCTGGATTTCGAATCCGCGACCTATGGAATCTAGATTCACTGAGTGACGCCTTTACCACTGAGCTACCGGGACAAACTATTCAAGTCCTGTTTCTATTTTTTTTTTTTTTTTAATCATAGACTATTTATTATTAATGAAATATATAAGTTCTTTGAAAAAACTTATAGTTATACACAACTCTTGGTAAAACAAATAAACATCGAAATAATTTGAAGATAGAAAACACTTGGCTTCTTTTGTTTTACTTAATTCTTAGTAAAACAAAAAAAGCCAAGTGTTTTCTATTTTCAAATTATTTCGATATTTATTATTATTATTGAATTCTCACCTTTATTCTTCAAGTGGCGCAAGCACTGGCGCCACGCCTGATTGATCTACCCTATGATGATTGAATTCTCACCTTTATTCTTCAAGTGGCGCAAGCACTGGCGCCACGCCTGATTGATCTACCCTATGATGATTGAATTCTCACCTTTATTCTTCAAGTGGCGCAAGCACTGGCGCCACGCCTGGTTGATCAAACCCTATGATGATTGAATTCTCACCTTTATTCTTCAAGTGGCGCAGGCACTGGCGCCACGCCTGGTTGATCTTGGCCTGGTTGATCTTGGCGGCCAGGTCTTCGCGCCGCAGCTTGACCTTGAGCCAGGTGGACACCAGCTGGTCGCGGCGCCGTCTGGCTTCCTCCTCCACCGCAGCCCGATGCTGGAGGTACCGCAGCCGGTCCTCGCTACTCATGCGGGCGAGCTTGTCCCCCCCCGCCCCGCCGCCTTTTTTCTTGGGACCCATGGGTTTTATTCGAAAAGACTTCTCAGTCAGTACAGTACTTAGGAACCATAAAAGTACTTAGGAACCATTTAGAAGTAAAATTATCAAATAAAATTCAGGTCGATCCATTTAAAAATCGAAAGTTGACACACCTCAATTTTTGACGTTTGAACCACCCTGTATATAAAAAAAAAATGTCATGGCTGAAACCGCATAATTAGGACATGTACCCTAGGATTTTTTATTTTTCAAAAACTCTTTCAGGGGCCGAGTAATTTGAGGTGTCCAACTTTGGTGGGACATCCTGTATAAAAAAAAATGAAAAAAAAATCTATAAATATAAAAATCGCGCCGCAGCTTGACCTTGAGCCAGGTGGACACCAGCTGGTCGCGGCGCCGTCTGGCTTCCTCCTCCACCGCAGCCCGATGCTGGAGGTACCGCAGCCGGTCCTCGCTGCTCATGCGGGCGAGCTTGTCCCCCCCCGCCCCGCCCCCCTTCTTCTTGGGACCCATGGCTTATTATTATTATTGTTTCCGGAATATCTCACAATGTCTGTGGTTATTTATCTTAAAATTACCGGTCTTGTAGACAAGGTAATTTTAAGTTGTTACACTATTCTGTTTATTCGTTGAGGAATCTTCTTACAATGCTGCATGTATCAAGAATGGTGGACTTCTGAATGTTTTTAATCATGTTTGGTTCCAAGTTCAAGATGTTAAGGCTGGTCTTCAGATTTTTTGGAACAACTCCAGTGCTTTTATTATTATTATTATTTAACACTTTGTTGGTCAACTACACATGATACATTCAACAAAATATAACATGACAAAAAAAGAACACAATAGAATAATTATGTAGTGAACCAACAAGGGGTGAGGTTAAAGCCTGTGGCTTTCTCTTCCACTGAACCCCATATTTGACAAACTACATGATACATTCAACAAAATATAACATGAAAAAAAAGGACACAATAGAATATGTAGTGAACCAAGGGGCGAGGTTAAAGCCTCTGGCTTTCTCTTCCACCGAACCCCATATTTGACAAGACTTCTCAGTCAGTACAGTACTTGTCAGTCAGTACTTTCAATCGCCCAATAGGGGTGGATGGAGGGATCATACACAAAAAGTCAGTACAGAAAAAATTGGTAGATATAATATAATTTTTTTAAATGAAATGGAGCTCTATTAACTGTGCACCGTTAGAAATTAATATATATATATATTTTTTTTTTTTGCTGAGTTTTGTTTAAAAAAAAAAACCAAAAAAATTGCAAGGGAAATTTTCTACAATGACAGTATAAATATTGAATATGTAATTGTAATATTAAAATGGGCCACAAAAAATTGAAATCGTCTACTGAGCGCCAAATTATAATGCATACTTGTCTCGTGGTGATAGCAAGATTTTATGGTCGCCAAAATCCAATGTCTATTTTCTAAGCTCCTTCAACGATTCGATTAAGGTTGTACCTTTCATCAACTAAGAACCGCACAAATAAATAAATAAAAATGGAATAGACCCCCAGGAATAATTTTAGGCTGGATTTTTAGCGTCAAGTATGTGTATTAGAAGAGCCCAGACCAGATTTCGTTCTGGGGAAAGTCTATTAGGATATGAAGAGTACTAAGACCGAGCACAAATGTAAATAATGCTTATTGATATGTTAATTATTTTAAATATAATTGTTTAGAACCTATGGCTTTGCTGAAAAAAACACTGTTTTATTTCTATCAAAAGTATGAAAATTAAGCAAGAAACGCTTTCGTCAGTAGTAAATTCTCATTCGAGCACCTTCTGTTACTATATGGCATAGAAACGAGTTGATGTTTATAACTGTTCTATGGTAACTATTTACTTGTTTATAACTCGCCCATGGCAACTACATACAACGAACTTTCAAACCCTTACGTTTTTTTTTATTTTACATTACCGTACTAATATATTTTAACTAATGTTCATTTATGCTTTGAACATTAGTTTAATCAATACTTGGTATAACTTTCAAAATATGTATTTTTAAACATGATGAAATATTTCTTCCAGATTGTCTGAAATAGTCAGTGGGGCCGGAAATAGTCAGCATCACGATGGTTCGAATTTGGATGGTCACCCATCCAAATCCTAACTTCGCTGGACATTGCTTAACTTCAGTGACAGAACGAGAACTGGTGTATTCAACGTGCCATCAATGCTGGCTTATGTGGCAATTTGCAAATTACCGTATTTTCAACGGAGCCAACTAAGGCCTTTTTTCTTTTAAATTTCAGATGGTGTGGTTCATTCTAACGAGTTTCGGATATATCTCTAGTATGGATTCTTCGGTGGACTATGCAACCAGAATGACTGGAAATGGGAATCTTGAACTCCAAGCCAAGTACCTTACGTTGAAAGACCTTTAAAATTTTGAGTTTGATATTATTTGCTCTGAGATCTCTACTAATTTTATGTTAAAAAATAGAAAAAACTAGGAGGCCTATGAAGAAGAAAAAGGAGCATAAGTGGCCCTCCATTCTTTGGAAATTAACCAATCAGCTACCCTCATTAATCTCACCCAGCCTGGGTTGGGCCGGGAATAGCGAGCGTTACGAGGGTTCGAATTTGTATGACCACCCGTCCAAGTCCTAACCTCGTTGTACGTTGCTCAACTTTAGTGACAAAAGTAGAATTGGTGTATTCATTATAATAATAACACTCTTTAGTGGAAGGTAACCACCAGTCGAGGTTAATTCTCAAAGCATTTTCTACCACCTAACCCTCAGAGTCTTATTATTATGTGGTCACAAACTCAAATCAGTGAGGAAAAATACATACACTAGGTGGGATTCGAAACAACAGATCCTTACGCTACCTGGATTACCAGACTAGCACGTTCACCACTTGACTACCAATGTATTCAATGTGCCAACATTTTGTCATCTACTTTACGGCAGATTTACTAATATTGTAACTTTTGTATATTTTGTAATTTATTTACCATACTATCATTGAAAGATTAAATCTGCTAAGTTGGTGTTAGGTGGTATAGATAATAATGTTAGATTTAAAGAAATTGAGAGGCGAAAATATCCTATGGTCAGATGAAAAATTTCGCTAAAATATTGAGATTGTCATGTTTTTATCGATAAGAATAATTATGTCGCAGTTTACTCAAATCCGCCTTACTAAAGTTTACCATGCTTGGTTTTCGAACCACTACCCCCTGGGTTAAGAGTTCGGTCAGTTAACCATCGAATAATTGTGGTCAAATAGTCGCCATAGTACCGAACATCGCTTTAGCAGATTTATTAATCCAAAAAATATCAATCGCCATTCAACGAGGAAATGCTGAGAGCATTATGGGCACTATTCCTGATGGCTTGCGTTTCGAAGAGCTGCTTTACATTTAAATAAATAAATTTTATTATATTTTCAGACGAAATGAATTATGAAATTTTAGCAGTGTGTGGACATGGTCAGCTCCATTAAAAAAAACCATAAACGAGATTCCTCTGATAAATTATTAATAAAACTTTCATAAAACTGTGAGAGTAAAGAGACTCATTCTCACAGGATAACAAGATTATTGTATTCAAAATTAAAGGGATCCCTAACCATCAGTTTTTTTTTTTTTTAGTACGTTTATTAATTTGGTTGGTATAGTACTTTGAAAGTTTAATCTCTTCTTTATTTTGTTCTCTTATTCTTCACCATGGCATTTATTCGATAAGTTGGCTCCCCTGTTTGGTACATTTTTTCGTCTGATTTTGCAAGGAAACAAATTTTTAGCTCCTTCTAAATGTGTGCAAATAATTAAAGTTACTTTTTTTTAATAGATCTCTCCTCTATTATGTAATACAAGGTAGGATTTTTTTAACATTCACATAGCACAAAATATTTCATATACATATACATATTTACAAACACACTAGGAAATATGCAAATGATAATACCTAATAATGAATTTATTTGTTTATCAAATTTACATTTAAAATGCTAATTTTCCTTCTGAGTACTTAGAGTACTTTTAGGGAATTTATGTATAACGTAAAATGATTTTATGTTTTCAAGTCCATTTATATCCTGACACATTTTCGAAATCAGATACCGTTTACGAGATATTCAACGCAAAAAGTTTCGAGGAGTCAACTTATTAAATTTTACTACCTCTACAACTGTTTCCCGATTCACAGCATAGTGCCGATCTTGTTTCAGTCAGAGCACGGTCAAAATAGTATTTCATATACCTACTTAATCGATAGAAGTGACTATAACTTCAGTTGAACGGGAAGTGTCCAAATTTTTTCTTACTATTTGTGTTAACGACAATGGTGATATCACAATTACTGAACTCGTAGACAATTACAAAATCTATGTCTACCTACATACTAGATTATGTTAAATATAAAATATAGATATAAAGTGTTGACCCAGCACCTAAATGGGAAGTATTGTGTCACTTCTCGCCCATCAGAGGGAAGGCATACTACGGGATGGGCAGGCTACAACACAGACCACAAGCGTCTACAGTAGCTCCTGTTTCCTGGCTACGAAATAAAAAAAGCTGTAAAACACTCATCTTTAATAATAATAATAGAATAAACTCTTGCAGGATAAAGAGTGTATTGTATTGTAAGATCCGTTTATTTTACCTTTAAGCAGATTTTGATCGTGCTTTGACAGAAACAAGATCATCACTAAAGTGTGCATCGGACATTAAAGTAGTGATACTCTTTCTCATAACGTCCTCCCAGAACTGTGGTCACTACTGTCACTAGTGTGTCGATATGAAACATTCCTTGGAAATAGGCTAGCTTCCACTAGGCAATCACGGTTTCTTGACTGCCCACAGTGGGCGCTGTCGATTTCTTGACAGTGGGCGCTCTGGATTTCTTGACTGCCCAGTAGCCGCTGTCCCATTTTAATGAAGGAAGGGTTCCCCTTGGCCCACTTTTTTGAGGAAGGGAAACCTCATTCCGAAAAGTGTGGGACTCAGACATGGACCACCCGGTATGGCTGTCTACCCTAACTAAATCTGTCCCGGTAGCTCAGTGGTAAAGGCGGCACTCTGTGAATCCAAAGATTCCAGCGGTCGTGGGTTCGAAACCCAGCCGGGACATGACAAGTTATCCTCCCATTTGGGATTTTTACCACATAATAATATGTCTTGGGCTTACTGCTGGAATAATGGGACTTTAATAGTCCTAATCGGGCAGTGTAATTAAGGCGATATTATTTTTTAAAAAAAAGCGATATTAAAACCAGCGGCTCCTCATCAATACTAAACTATACCGCTGTGAGACTGTTAAATATTACTTCAGCAAATAGTATTGGCCCGCTATTTATTTATTCATTTATATACACTTCATTTTTAATACAAAACAATCAACAATAAGTTATTAACAGACAGACATAAATTTTTTTAACAATATTTACAAAATAAAAAATAGAAAAAAATATTTAAATTTAAATGTACAATAAAATTGTCTTGTAATCCGGGGCGAAGTTAATGCCTTGTGTGTCAAGATGAGCCATTCTTTTTAAGTGAGACAACGCTCACTGTCTTATTTCTTGGCCAGGTAGCCACGATTTCTTGGGTACCTAGTAGGTGCTGTGAGCTGTCCCATTATAAGCAATGATTAAAATAGAGCCACAAACATGACTGATAGTCCTCAAAGACACCCAGGGATAACTTGGGCTCTTAAATTACGGGTACATGAAATCATTACCTTTTTTCATTTAAAAAAGCGGGTCTGTCCAAATCTTTAGTATTGGTGGGGTTTTACTGTAGTGTTTCCCAAAAGTTTCTAATCACCAGTATGTCAGCCATATTGTTGTCTACTTGGACGTTATCAGTAGGCCTGTCGATGAGTTACAAGGAGCTTCAAATCTACCAACCTATCTACTTGGTGAATAGAGAAATATCATACGAAATCTACGAGGAGCTATTACGTCCATCCGTGCCCTCAGATGCGACACCGTCGAACCTGGATATAATGTAGTCAAGTGGTTAACGCGCTAGTCTTTTAATCCAAGCAGCGCAGGGATCGGTTGGTTCGAATCCCACCCGTTGCATGAATTTTTCCTCATTAATTTGAGTTTGTGACCACAGAATAACAAGACTCTGAGGGTTAGGTGAACTTAGGTGGTAGAAAATGCTTTGAGCATTACCTCGCCTGGGTGTTACCTTCCACTAAAGAGTATTATTATTATATTAACAATTTCCAGGTCCAATCTACCTGTCTATGAAGGAAATATATTCCAGTCCCTTGAGTTCTTTTATATCTAGGTTCGACTGTGATTGCCAATGAATGAAAATGATTAACAATAATTTGTGTTAATCACAAAAGTGATATTATGACAATCATTACTCAAACCCGTCTTTCTAAAATTCATCAATCTTGGTACTCGAACCCCGGACCTTTCGGTTAGAAGTCCGCTGTCTGAACTATCGAGCTACAGAGGTCTTTCTCCATTCTTCGTAAGGTAGAGAGTTGGTAGACGTGAAGCTTCCTTAATTATTTATTACCTATTTTTATTATTGTATACTATTTACCTACGTCTAGCGTATAATCCTTTATGTTAAAATTTTACTTGTTTCGATTTTTTAAATAAATTATGTGGTTAAATTGTTACTTTGTTGCGTACTCTTTCTTCTATAACGATCTATAGGTACTTTTAAGACATTTAAAGGAACAGAAAAATATCAATATTTTGTCAGAATAATATTTATGTAATGTAGTTATTAGGTATCTATTTTATTTGCCTCGGATCGGAATCGAACGGTGTCCAAGATTTCGACTAGAACAAAATTCAATTCTACACAATAAGCTTTCTTTGAAAGTTGTAGTGTTTTCCGCTAGGTTGCGACAGCCATCCCAATAACTGATTTATTATACAGGGTTGTCAGACATGGGTTTTGTCCCTAGATTTTTCTAGGGCCATTTTTGAAATTACGGGATAAAATTTGTATTAGGTAGGTACTCAAGTAACAAAAGATTTACTGAACTTGCAGAGTTTAGATATTAGTAGGTAAAAAGAAGGTTTAGACATAAACCTTCTTTTTACCTACTAATTTAAAATAATAATAAAGTTTAAAGTAGGTATGAATTCTTTGAGATGAAGCAATAGCTTTTTCACAAATTTTGTGGGTAGCACAGCATTAATTACCAAAAGCCTCACTTTGTAAAAAACTCAATTTTTATTTTTACTCTGGTAATGTCGCCTATAGTCATTACTCATGCATGTGAAACTACTCATTTTTCCTCACGAGGTAGTGGATCACACACATCCAAAGTATACAGAGGAAGAAAATTTTCTACCCAGCCAGGATTCGAACCAGATTATATTTCGTGCAAGCTTGGTGCACTACTCTTATTAGTTATTAACTTATTACATAGAGTTTTAAAATAGGTATATCTTACTTAAAAAAAAAAAACAGAAAAACAAACATATTCTCTTACGACCCAATACGGAAACACGCTGTGAGGCTGGGCCGTTTATGGGGCGAAAAACATAAAACTTGAGTTTGATTTTAAATTTTAAGCGTTTTTATGTAATTTTTCAACCTCCGTGGTGTAATGGTTGTGACTACTGCCCGTAGTCCAGAGTTCTCGAGTTAGACTCCCGGTTGGGACAGACTTTTCGGCGAAAATTCTGTTCCATCCAAACACGTGAGGCTGGTAAAATAATTATGTCATCAAGTGCATCAAAATCATTCATTTTGCAAATTGTTTTGAATGTGAAAAGTTAATTCTGAACTGACTGAGCCTTGTCTTTTGTCTAATAAGTTCGCCTCTTAAGTGTTCCCTACCATACTTAAAAACATATAGGTAAGTAGGCATGTAGTATTTAGACATTAAACCTGAGTTCCTCAGAAGTAACTCTATTACTAACTAGCAGGCTGTCGCCCGCTTTGCGGGCCGAGGCATGGCCGTGAAAGCAAAAAATCCTTTTTCGCCAATGGAATTTCGAAAAATCCCGTCTTATTGCACATCTAGACTATAAGACAAAGCTACCTACCAAATTTCAGCTCGCTAGGTATTACGGTTTGGGCTGTAGAGCGATGATCAGTCAGTCAGTGGTCAGTCAGTGACTTTGACATTTATATATTAAGATTGAAACACGGTCTCTATTTAGTCATTTTTTGTTCAGTGATGTGAGAGGTCTCTTCTCTGTTCTAACTTTTAAGGTCAAAAAAGTTAGGGCCATGATCTGGCAACACTGTTCCTATCATATCAACTTGTAGGAATGTAGATAAAGAAGGGTAGGGGAAGGCAAATTTATTTTTAGGTAGTCTGTACGTCTGTAGAAGAGAATTTGTAGATTGGACCGTCAACCGTGAAGACTCAAGACCAATTTTTTAAGTTTTCAAAAAATAAATTTTCTTTTTCTAAATTAAAGACAAAATAATAATCTGTGATTTCGTGCGTTTGATTTTTTTTCGGACCGATTCCATAAAAGTGTTGATTCAGCGTAGTGAGTTTTCTCCGGATTTTTTAACTTTTCGCCTTTCATAAAAAAATTAAGTCAAAAGTGCACATAACTTTTTCAGTGTTTCTTGTATCTCAAGTCAAACATAAACTAGTGTGTTCGAGCTAGAAGCGTGAGGTACTACACCAAACCACTTTCCTTTTCTTCCAAATTAACTTCAATTTCTGTCATTGTAGGATCAAAAAATTCAATTAAAATTACAAAATACCTAGTGCCAGGAATGTTATGGTATCACGTTCATGGTTCAAGTGACTTTACACATTCAAGTATTATTCCTAAACTAGGTACCTATCTTGTAATATTCTTGACTTCGGGCTAGTTTTATCATAGGGATATCAATGTCTAATTAAAGAGACTAGGATCTTGTTTGTTTCACTCTAAAAGATTCTTTAGATATTGTTCAAAACTAGAAAGGAAACACCACTGGAAGAATTTAAAATATGTTTTAAATAACTGAGTAAAAAGTCATGTTTAATAGGTACACCTGTTGCATTTTAACATGACTAATTTTTTCACATAATTTGTGTAGTTCTAGGTATCAAGCAAGTGTTTGATAGGGGTTAAGGGCCAATTTATAAAATAGGATTGCAACTAAGAAAAGCCAGACTTTCCCTCAAGTTAGGGTATAGTGTGCTGTGTTGGGCAAAACTCCAACTTGAAGGGTTTTGGCCCTATTTAATAAATATTCATTGTAAGTTGGAAGACTCAACTTGATGGATGATAAGAAGAATAATTTGCGACTTAAAAGGTAAGAATTTAAAATAATCCATGATAGGTAATCATTTCTTTTTTATTTTTATCTAATGAATAATGAAGGTCATATTATTTTTGCAGTTCTCTTTTGCATTCTTTCTAAAATAAAATCAACTTGGAAAATCAGCTGCCGAGTTGTCATGTTAAAATTATGTACAGGTCTATTTTTACTTAATTTTTTATTTTGCCTGGAAAGTGAGCTGCCGACTTATCAATAAGTGAAATTGTTATTCCACTGCTTTTGTGCTCTATCATAATTAATGGCCATTTGATTGTGCATTGATTTGTCCATTTTTGTGTTTAGAATCCCTCATTTATTAAAACTGATTAACTTTCAATCAATCAATTTTACTGTATATTTATACACTGTATGTTTACAATTAAGATAAAGATAAAATTAAATTTGATATACATTTAAAGTACATTATACAAAAATATTAAATTACAATTTGCACATTGTACTGAAAATTGTAATATATGTCGATCGATAACTTCTATATTAAAAAAAAGAGGAAAATAGAAAAAATATAGAAACAGAAAGTTTGAAAAATAGAAATGAGATAATATAGTGTAGTGAAAAAGAGAGTTGATGAAAAAGAGAGTTGAGAGTAGGTAATAGTGTAGTGAAAAAGAGAGTTGATGAAAAAGAGAGTTGAGAGTAGGTATTGGAAATGATGTGGATGAAATGGGAATTTATGTCATAAAGAGTGAGTGGAGTAGGTAGAGTAATTGAAGTAGGTAGGCATAATTACTCCTCTAGAAATTTTTGGAAAGAATATGGAGCTAACAATAAAACTTTTCTTTCAGTTTGATTTTAAACATGGTATACTATGTAGGTACCTAGATGTGGATGTTGGAAAATGCATATAAGGCAAATTAAAGCTTCAATCTATTAAGAAATTTAATCTGACCACCCATTCTGAGATCTTGTAAAATTGGTTTTTTTTTTTTTAATTTTACCTCTCTCAGGAACTTATTGGATTTTTTTTTCAATTTCAAATGGTAGGTATGCTGGTATGCGGTATGCTAGATTATTACACCTGAGTTCTGGCCTAAGACAGAGCCCTATATTTATTTTTCTTTACCCCACTCTATGCAATGAGACATTGCCATAGACATTGCCGTACATCGTTTCAGGCCTGAATTTGGCATCATCGATGCCATTTAAAAATCTTTGCAGGGATTAAAGTTTTGGGTTTGTATAAAAAGAACACAAAGGACATACCCTCTTTAAATTTACTCTATTTTTCCCAGCCCTGTCTAGATCAATAAGAATTCACTCTTATCAGTTATCACATTGAAGTAATCATAACAATGCAAGTGGAGTTTTTTCTCATCTCCCATGATATACTTGTGTTGTATGTACCTACTCTTGTTTTTGAAGTATTTCTCTTTAACTTGATTATTGATTGATTGATCAAAGTTCAATTATTTCTGTTTGAAGCCATAACTTACAGGGTTTGTATAAAAGTCTCCTGCATTAATGTCAATGGACTGATGAACTTCTTAATTTAATTTGAGATTTTGTTCAAAATATTTTTTTTTTTTTTTTATATAATGATATGTAAAACATACGATGTAATGTGAATACCTATACACATTTTGTCTTAGGAATTTGGTTTGTTGGTAAATAATAAAGGCAAAGTAGGTACATACTTTAGACTAGGTACAAAGTAGGTACCTACACTAAATATAATATTTTATTAAACCCAATATTGAAATTTGAAAGAAGACTAGTATTTAATGTAAACCCATAATCAAAATTAGGTACCTACCTATTATTTAATATGTTACAGCATTCAGTTGTCCATTATTCATTTACACATTACTAACGAAGACATGTTTTTTTTTTATATGTAAAGCCTATAGGCACTAATTCTAGAGTATAATCATCAGTAGGTAGTCACTTTACAATCTCCAAACCTAAAAATTCAATTTATTATAATACTATCCAAATATCTACATAACTACTTCCTTACATAGAGCTGTACTTCCTTTTAAAAATGAATCACCTATTCAAGGATGGTTCTTATCTTATCTACGAATTTGATTTCACCCTTCCTTGACCAATGTCTTCAAAACAAGACCAAGGGCCGAATTATTTAGCAACAGAGGATTATGTCCTCGTATGTATTGTATACCTATACGAGTACTCCCTCGGATTTTTTTTTGCAAAATCGTCATATTAAATATATTAACTCTGATATCATATTAACCCTGATATCAAAGGACTTGTACATTGCGAGAAATGCTTAGAATCTTAGATATGTAAAAGTTCAACTTTTGGAAATTTGACGTTTTTTTTACGCCATACCGCTAATGAGTCTGTCATTGGTAACCATGCAAAATTTCAGCTCAATCCGACTTGTGGTTCTCGAGTTTTACGCGACAAAACATACTACACACACAAACAAATCATTTTACAATGTATACGATTTGATAACAATTTTATTAGCTAGGGGGAATCAACTTTAATTTAATAGTTAGAAAAGGATATTTTCTATTCATAAATTATATTGTATCATAAATTTCCGTCACCGTACACTCTGCCGCGCTGTCTCTTTTTTCTATTGGGCGTTCTTCACACCTAAGCCGAGCTGTTGGATAAATAAATAAAAAGATGGCGAACTTGTCATCTGGAGGTCGGTGGTTCAAGTCCCAAGTTGAGATTTTTTTTATTAAAGCGAGTTTGATTAGTTTTGATATCACGATTGTGATCAACACAGATTTTTTTTTTTTTTTTTTTTTTAGCATTGTACCAACGAAGCAATTTTACAAGCTCCACTTACAAGAACAATGAGAAGAAGTTAAGAAAGTGAGAAATAACTTATTATATTGAGATATGATAACTTATTATTTTGAGTTCTTCACATAGTAGTTTTTGCACCGATGGCGACGTCAGTAGCTTGATCGATAAGGCAGAGGAGTTGTAACCTGGAGGTCGGTGGTTCAAGTCCCGGTTTCAGCTTAGAATAAGTAAAGCGAGTTTGACTAGTTGTGATATCACGAAAGTAATCAACACTAATAAGATAACTTAAAAAAAATTAGTAGGTTTTGCTATTAATAAGTCCTCCTATATTGAGTTCTTCACGTATAAGTTTTTACTATTCACAAGTCCCCTATAATTTTTTCACATAGTGTTGGTGCTATTAATAAGTCCAATACATACTTTGTTTTCTCACACTACAAAATCGCCTGGCTTTGGAGTGGCCTTGTATTTTGTATTGTCTAGAGTAGCAACATACTTAACATGAATATGTTTACTTGTACAATCAGAAGCAATTTTTATTTCGTTAGCCTGCATATGTGTAAAAACATTTTTAAACCTCTCAATAGCCAAGTGTGATGTGATATGCATGGAGTTATGCGAGTCGAAATTAATGTGCTGAATATCCTAAAGTATTATTATTGAATGCTTTATTTTTTATGGTTCGTTCAATCAGGATTTAGGGACGACGAATAAGTCAGAGAAAGAGAAAATTCTCTTTTTATCTCGCTTTCTTCTTCCTTTCTCTCACTATTCTCTTTTTCTTCTCCCTATCTTCCTTCTTTCTCTCCCTGTTCTCTTCTTTTCTTCCTCCTTTATCTACATTCAATTCTCTCCCTATCTTTATCTCCTCTCTCAATGCTCTCTAATACTCTCTACCCTTTCTTCTCTCTCCTTTTTTTTCTCTCTCTCACTCACTCTCTCACACTCTCTGACTCACCCGCTCTCTCTCCCTCTTTCTCCTTCATCCTTATTTCTCTTTTATTTCTTTTCTTCTTATTTTCACTTTCTATTTTCTGATAATCTCCACTACTCTCCTCTCTCTCCTCTCCCTCTCCCTCTCCCTCTCCTCTCTCTCTATCTCTCTCTCTCTCCCTCCCTCCCTCTCTCCACTCTTCTTCTCACTCACACCAAAGTTCAGAGAGCCACGAGAGCATAGCATATGTTCCACCCAGAGCAGCCCACAAGTCTTCTACAATTACGAGACTCCATCACTCCACTTCCTTCTCTTTGCTCCTCTCAATGAAATTAGCAATTTATTTTTAATTTAATAAAAAATAAATTCTAAATTAGGTTATGAATTAAGGTCCCCGCCGGCGCTGTCTCTGAGGGAAGTCGTCTGAAGTTGCACTGTTGGTTCTTGATGAAATATTTGTTAAATAAGTTAAGACGTGAAGAGATTCAGACGAGAACTTAAATATTTTAGGGTTAGGCAACTTTCAGAAAAGTGGGAGGTTTAAGAAAAGTTCAAGATTTTTTAATATTTAATAACTTCATCAAATTTGATGGAGAACGATGAATTTTAAAATTCCTATGAAAATTTAAGAAATGTTTTTAAAATTATCAGTTTTAAGTGCATAATTTCAACAAACTAGACATACACACTGGACACGGAAGGAGCCCAGAAATATGGTTCTGGGCGTCTTCCACCACCATGACATCACACATGGACTCGTAAAGTAAATATTGAGGTAATATATTTTAACAGAGGATTAAACTCAGTCGCTCTAGCAATATGGCGGCTGACTCGCACCCGGCGTTCAGCAAAGATTTAGTTTTTTTTTACACCCTGTATACAAAAGACAAACATTGATAAACAGATATGATAGGCTATTGGTTGAGTGACTGCTGTGTCTCCTGTATATTTGAACCTGCCTTTGTACACCCTGTAGACAAAGGTATGTGCACAGAAGACACACACTGATAAACAGGTATGCTAGGCTCTTGGTTGAGTGTCTGCTGTGTCTCCCTGTATATTTGAACCTGCCTTTCTACACCCTGTAGACAAAGGTATGTGCACAGAAGACACACACTGATAAACAGGTATGCTAGGCTATTGGTTGAGTGTCTGCTGTGTCTCCCTGTATATTTGAACCTGCCTTTGTACACCCTGTAGACAAAGGTATGTGCACAGAAGACACACACTGATAAACAGGTATACTAGGCTATTGGTTGAGTGTCTGCTGTGACTCTCTGTATATTTGAACCTGCCTTTGTACACCCTGTAGACAAAGGTATGTGCACAGAAGACACACACTGATAAACAGGTATGCTAGCCTATTGGTTGAGTGACTGCTGTGTCTCCCTGTATATTTGAACCTGCCTTTGTACACCCTGTAGACAAAGGTATGTGCACAGAAGACACACACTGATAAACAGGTATGCTAGGCTATTGTTAGAGTGACTGCTGTATCTCTCTGTATATTTGAACCGGCCTAAACCCTGTAGACAAAGGTATGTGCACAGAAGACACACACTGATCAACAGGTATGCTAGGCTATTGGTTGAGTGACTGCTGTGTCTCCCTGTATATTTGAACCTGCCTTTGTACACCCTGTAGACAAACGTATGTGCACAAAAGACACACACTGATAAACAGGTATGCTAGGCTATTGGTTGAGTGATTGCTGTGACTCCCTGTATATTTGAACCTGCCTTTGTACACCCTGTAGACAGTGTAGACAAAGGTATGTGCACAAAAGACACACACTGATAAACAGGTGTGCTAGGCTATAGGCTGAGTGACTGCTGTGACTCCCTGTATATTTGAACCTGCCTTTCTACACCCTGTAGACAGTGTAGACAAAGGTATGTGCACAGAAGACACACACTGATAAACATGTATGCTAGGCTATTGGTTGAGTGTCTGTTGTGACTCCCTGTATATTTGAACCTGCCTTTCTACACCCTGTAGACAAAGGTATGTGCACAGAAGACACACACTGATAAACAGGTATGCTAGACTATTGGTTAAGTGTCTCCCTGTATATTTGAACCTGCCTTTGTACACCCTGTAGACAAAGGTATGTGCACAGAAGACACACACTGATAAACAGGTATGCTAGACTATTGGTTAAGTGTCTCCCTGTATATTTGAACCTGCCTTTGTACACCCTGTAGACAAAGGTATGTGCACAGAAGACACACACTGATAAACAGGTATGCTAGGCTATTGGTTGAGTGACTGCTGTGTCTCCCTGTATATTTGAACCTGCCTTTGTACACCCTATAGACAAAGGTATGTGCACAGAAGACACACACTGATAAACAGGTATGCTAGACTATTGGTTAAGTGTCTCCCTGTATATTTGAACCTGCCTTTGTACACCCTGTAGACAAAGGTATGTGCACAGAAGACACACACTGATAAACAGGTATGCTAGACTATTGGTTAAGTGTCTCCCTGTATATTTGAACCTGCCTTTGTACACCCTGTAGACAAAGGTATGTGCACAGAAGACACACACTGATAAACAGGTATGCTAGACTATTGGTTAAGTGTCTCCCTGTATATTTGAACCTGCCTTTGTACACCCTGTAGACAAAGGTATGTGCACAGAAGACACACACTGATAAACAGGTATGCTAGGCTATTGGTTGAGTGACTGCTGTGTCTCCCTGTATATTTGAACCTGCCTTTGTACACCCTATAGACAAAGGTATGTGCACAGAAGACACACACTGATAAACAGGTATGCTAGACTATTGGTTAAGTGTCTCCCTGTATATTTGAACCTGCCTTTGTACACCCTGTAGACAAAGGTATGTGCACAGAAGACACACACTGATAAACAGGTATGCTAGACTATTGGTTAAGTGTCTCCCTGTATATTTGAACCTGCCTTTGTACACCCTGTAGACAAAGGTATGTGCACAGAAGACACACACTGATAAATAGGTATGCTAGACTATTGGTTAAGTGTCTCCCTGTATATTTGAACCTGCCTTTGTACACCCTGTAGACAAAGGTATGTGCACAGAAGACACACAATGATAAACAGGTATGCTAGGCTATTGGTTGAGTGACTGCTGTGTCTCCCTGTATATTTGAACCTGCCTTTGTACACCCTGTAGACAAAGGTATGTGCACAGAAGACACACACTGATAAACAGGTATGCTAGGAGGCTATTGGTTGAGACGCCGCCGACGTATATGAAGGAGAATACGGCTGATAAAACCTTGAGCTCCCGTGGAGTCAATGGAAATTTCATTAACTAAATTTGTTTTCGAATTGGAGAGCGAGGGGAGGGGGAATATATTAGAAGAGGGAGGGGAGGGCAGGGAGAACATATTAGGAGAGGGCAGGGTAGGGAGGGAGAATATATTTGGAGAGAGAGGGTAGGGGAGGGAATATTAGGAGAGGGGTGGTAAAGATTAGAAGATAGAGAGAGGGAGGATGAGAGAGAGGAAGAAAAGTAATAAGGAAGTAGAAAGGGAGCGGGGGAGAAAGATAATATAGGGAAAGGGAGGGGAAAGAGGAGATCTTCAGAAAATAGAAAGGAGAAAGTAAAAATAAGAAGAAAAAAAAAATAAAAGAGAGAGAGAGAGAGAGAGAGAGAGAGAGAGAGAGAGGGAGAAAGTGAAAATAAGAAGGAAAGAAATAAAAGAGAAATAAGGATGAAGCAAGAGAGAGAGAGAGAGAGAGAGAGAGAGAGAGAGAGAGAGAGAGAGAGAGAGCAGACAGAGAAAGAAAAAGAGAGCAAGAGAGCAGAGAGAGAGAGAGAGCAGAGAGAGAGAGAATTTGAATTGAATTGAATATAATAACTTATTTACATAAATTAAATATACAAATTAACACCTCCTAAGCTAATGATAATTATTGGGAGGTATGCTCCTCTCTTAAATGTTAAAAAAACTATGTACTTTACAATTAATTATTTTAACTTTACTTCCAACATCAAACATCAAAAGATACACTATAACAATTTATAATTCTAAGGAAATTTAACTATGATTCTATTTACAAATATTAAGAAACTATGTTTTTGTTTAATGGATATGTCCACTGGTCCATGGATTGGTCGCACAAATACTACAGTTCAGGGATTCGAACCCCGATCAAGAATGCTATCCTTAATTTTCGATTAAGGATAGCATTGATGAAGCGAGCACAGAGAGAGAGAGAGAGCGAGCAAGAGAGTAGAGAGAGAGCAAGAGAGTAGAGAGAGAGCAAGAGAGTAGAGAGAGAGCAAGAGAGTAGAGAGAGAGAGAGCAAGAGAGTAGGAGGAGCAAGAGAGTAGGAGAGAGCAAGAGAGTAGAGAGAGAGCAAGAGAGTAGAGAGAGAGCAAGAGAGTAGAGAGAGAGCAAGAGAGTAGAGAGAGAGCAAGAGAGTAGAGAGAGAGCAAGAGAGTAGAGAGAGAGAGCAAGAAAGTAGAGAGAGAGAGCAAGAGAGTAGAGAGAGAGCAAGAGAGTAGAGAGAGAGCAAGAGAGTAGAGAGAGAGCAAGAGAGTAGAGAGAGAGCAAGAGAGTAGAGAGAGAGAGCAAGAAGTAGAGAGAGAGAGAGCAAGAGAGTAGAGAGAGAGCAAGAGAGTAGAGAGAGAGCAAGAGAGTAGAGTAGAGAGAAGAGAGTAGAGAGAGGAGAGCAAGAAAGTAGAGAGAGAGAGCAAGAGAGTAGAGAGAGAGCAAGAGAGTAGAGAGAGAGCAAGAGAGTAGAGAGAGAGCAAGAGAGTAGAGAGAGAGCAAGAGAGTAGAGAGAGAGCAAGAGAGTAGAGAGAGAGAGCAAGAGAGTAGAGAGAGAGCAAGAGAGTAGAGAGAGAGCAAGAGAGTAGAGAGAGAGAGCAAGAGAGTAGAGAGAGAGCAAGAGAGTAGAGAGAGAGCAAGAGAGTAGAGAGAGAGCAAGAGAGTAGAGAGAGAGAGAGCAAGAGAGAGAGAGCAAGAGAGTAGAGAGAGAGCAAGAGAGTAGAGAGAGAGCAAGAGAGAAAGAAGAGAGAGAGCAAGAGAGTAGAGAGAGAGAGCAAGAAAGTAGAGAGAGAGAGCAAGAGAGTAGGGAGAGAGGGAGAGACAGAAGAGAGAGAAAGAGAGGAGAGAGAGAGAGAAAGAGAGAACAGGAGGGAGGTAGGAAGGGAGAAGAAGGGGAGAGACTCACTTTCCTCAATCAAAAATAGTCGCTAGAAAAATCTAATTCTCCCATTTCTAATAATATTGTCTTACGTCTCATATTACCTTCACAGCTGTAAACACTACCCCTATATTAAAAAATATATATAAATACGATACCTATATATTTTTTTTACAGGGTGAGTGTAAAGTCTCACCCCACCTCTTGTATCTCAAGAACCACTCAAGATATCGTCAAGCTGTAAAATACGGGCTGCCTCATATTTTTCGGGATTGATTTGGGCCGAAAAAACTTTGATTGATGCAGATGCCTGTTTAGGCTGCGGCAATGAGCTCGAATTTTGGATCAAAAAAAGTTATTATTTTTAGTTTTTTTGAAATAGTTCAAGGAAAGTATTGATCTACCCAAAGACAGGTAGAGAAAAATGAAAAATATATTTTTTAAAACACATTTGAGCGCTACTATATCTCTTTTTTATGGTACATAATCTCATGATTACCACAAAAAAGTGGTCTCTTTCACTTGACCACCAATGCCATCTTTAGTGGAAACTTCAAAATGGGTTTGATGGCAGAGATTGCCTCAGGCAATAATCACGCCCTTTGTCAATATTATTCTAGTCAATAAAGATTAATGCTGGTAGTAAAGTGGTTAACACGCTAGTCCGGTAATCCAGGTAGCGTAGGTATCCGTTGGTTCGAATCCCACCCAGTGCATGACTTTTTCCTCATTAATTTGAGTTTGTGACCTCATAATAATAAGACTCTGAGGGTTAGGTGGTAGAAAATACTTTGAGCATTAACCACGCCTGGTGGTTTGTTTGTGATCTCATAATAATAAGACTCTGAGGGTTAGGTGGTAGAAAATACTTTGAGCATTAACCACGCCTGGTGGTTTGTTTCTGATCTCATAATAATAAGACTCTGAGGGTTAGGTGGTAGAAAATACTTTGAGCATTAACCACGCCTGGTGGTTTGTTTGTGATCTCATAATAATAAGACTCTGAGGGTTAGGTGGTAGAAAATACTTTGAGCGTTAACCACGCCTGGTGTTTTGTTTGTGACCACATAATAATGACTCTGAGGGTTAGGTGGTAGAAAATACTTTGAGCATTAACCACGCCTGGTGGTTTGTTTGTGATCTCATAATAATAAGACTCTGAGGGTTAGGTGGTAGAAAATACTTTGAGCATTAACCACGCCTGGTGGTTTGTTTGTGACCACATAATAATAAGACTCTGAGGGTTAGGTGGTATAAGTATAAGTATAAGTAGTGCTTTATTTAGACTGTCAGCGCAAGACAGGTAGTCCCATTATGCCAACAGTGGTAGAAAATACTTTGAGCATTAACCTCGCCTGGTGGTTACCTTCCACTAAAGAGTGTTATTTTTATTATTGATGGTGGAGTATCTATCTGAAGCTCTAGCTTGGTGATTTGGCTTGGAGTCCCTGAAAAAGATCAGGTTGAACTCAGAACCAAACAGCACTCTGTGAGTGCTGACTCATATATTTCAATGAAGTATTCCAAGCAGCAACTGATTGAGCTGCACGCATGTTGGGTGCTGGGCCGTGTGGCGGACAATGAAGTGCTAATGTCTAAATTCCAACTAAGTTCTTCTAAAGGTACTTAAATGGGTACAAAAATTATGTTTGCGGATCAATTTTAAATCTTATAATACGAACCTGGATATAAGAGAACAACTCAATCTCGCTTTACTAAATCTACGCTGAAACCGGGACTTGAACCACCGACCTCCAAGTTACAAGTCTGCCGCGTTCAAACAACCAACAATGTTGCACTGAAATTTAATTATCCAGAAAGAAATTAGTCTCCATCGCAGAAATTGACAAGACATTACTCTCTTTTTTATCTTTTTTATGTAGAAGGGTAAAAGTAAAAAGTTAATTCTAATTTCTAACTAGGAGTCAACCAGGCGCGGCCAGTGGGAAAATGTTTTGGGGTGCTGCCACATAAACAGGACTAAAATGGGATTTATAGAGTCGCTCTTTCAGTAGGTATCTAAAGAGTTTGAGTTTGTTTAGCATGCCAATCATAAGAATTACCTATGTATTAATATAATCTAGAAATATGTGATGATTTAAATTGTGTACGATCTAGGATTTGATAAAATCATGTCTTTTCTTTTTCGTCTGGGGGTGCTGCAGTTCCGTAGCTCCTTAGCACCATCCGCAAATGGAGCCAACATTAAAATATTTTTTTTTTTTTTTGAACATTTTACATATTGGTCTACGAAAAACCATCCCAGAAGTTAAAAAAAAAAGAAATTTGAAAATGGCGAGAGACAAATTACCGATTTTTTTTATTTGGATTTCACGTTGGACTTCACTCCTTAGAAGTAATCCTTAGAGGGAGAGAGCCTCTAAAATTGTAAAAAAAAACTAAAAAAAATATACATTATTATTATGATTTTTTTTAAAAGGTAAGTGTGCCCCGGAACCGCTTTTGCATTACTTCAGAGAACTTTACCTTTACATCCATGACATTCCGGAAACGGAAAATTTCGATAAGAAATTTCCGCTCCGGCCGGGGTTCGAACCCGCAACCTCCGGGTGAGTAACCAATGCTCTTGTCCACTGAGCCATGAAGTTCGGGATTAATATTATTACATTATCACGTCGCTAAAATGACCGAATTAGCCACAAGAGAAAGACCGGAAAAATACAAAAGACTTCCCCGAGTTATTGTTTTGGCGTTTCCTCACCGCATGCACCCGTGTGTGTTTTCTGTGGGATTATAATTTATCAGTTTGGAAATTCAAAGAGCTTTAGGGCGGGGCAGCTTTCTACACTCGCTCCGCTTTCAGCAGAGCTTGCCTGTGTGTCTCTTCGCTCCAACCGAGGAGACCTAGAAAGACAATAGGTATACGAGGGTCATAAATAATATACAACGAAATCAAGCTTTGCATGACTCTTCTTCTTCTTCATCCTGCCCCTTCTACCGTAGGTGTAGGGGTTGGCAGAGAGTTCGCCATTTGGATCTATGGATTTGCATGACTCTCGTGCTGTAAATATTGAATCACCTTGCATGATTGCTGAGTTAGTTGCGAAACATGAGGAAAAATGAAGATACAAATGTGGAGTATCTAGTAATCGCAGATACAAATTTGAGTTTTCGACCACATAATAATAAGACTCAGGGTTATTATTATTATTATTAACTGACCACTCGGGGTTGGTCCCAAACAATAAATGTACAAATCAGTCCAGGTGGATTAGCATTTTCTGGCTGGGGGACGTTAAACACGCTGTGTTTTGCTAGAGCAGCGGTCGGCAACCTTTTGAACTACGCGGACCCCTAGCTTATCTCTAAATTTTTCAAGGGACCCCCACATTACAAAAGCGTAGGGGGGGGGGGGGGGGGTGTATGAAAGTAAAGTAGGTAGATATGTAAATGGTTATTAAGATTCTTAATGGATTTGGTTCTTTATTGAAACAAGAAAACGAAAATAAAAACAAAAAGAAAATGAATCACTGACCTACCACCTACCTAACGCACTAATCAAGGAGAACTAAACTTAATAAACATTCACTATGAATTGGGATTCCCGAGACTCGGAAGAAACAAGAAAATTCACGTTTAAATCCTGAAATGGCTTTGCGGACCCCCAATTTAGCTCTCTTTACCCAACCTGGGTCCGCAATTTAGCGGACCCCAGGTTGCCGACCGCTGTGCTAGAGTATAACGTGTCTCGCTAGAGGACTATAAACAGAGAACAGACTAGCAAACCCTATCAAGCCAGGCCAGCTTGCAGTTTCCCAAGGGTTTAAGGGTTTATAAAGAAAAAGTCCAAGTTCACACAGTGGTTGATCGCACTTTGAAATATGTGGTTCAGGACGAGCCAATTTTTAAATTTAAGTTGGCTGGATACCATTATTCCCCCCCCCCCCTCCAGTTGTAGCGAGGCTGTCTACAATAACAGGGTGTCTACTGGTCAGGGAAATCCTGGAAAACCTGGAATTGTCAGGGAATTTTTCGAGACCAAAAAAGTCAGGGAAAAGTCAGGGAATTTTGTGAAAAAACACCATAAGTCAGGGAATTTTGGGAAAAACACCAAAAGTCAGGGAATTTTTTTTTCAAGATCCAATTTTGTCATGAAAATGATAAAAAAAAAAAAATCGCCTGCGGCGCCACTGTAATCCAGGCATTGTGATAATACTTCTTTGGTAAGAAACACAAAACACTCTTAACCACTTTTTGATAAGATTAACAAAATTTTAGCAGGGTTTTTTTTTCAGGGTTTTCCCTGAAAGTTCTTCAATTTTCTTTAGGGTTCCTATTTGTGTGTTGATTTATTACATTTAGTTTTAACTTTCCTTATCCTATAATCAGGAAAGTATTGTATTCGGCGAAATTTTAAAAAAAATATAAGAATAAACCTAATTTGTGTATTTCTTTTTATCATTCCTAACACATTCTTGGTAGGAGCTACCGTTAGCGAACTTTTATCAAATTTACGAGAAAAGAATTGGTGATTTCTTAGCAATAAGGTAAGAAAAGTCTTGTGGTGATCACACTAGATTTTTTATTTGAAAAAAAAAGCAAGGAGCTAAACATGTTTTCTAAAAGCAAGGAGCTAAACATGTTTTCTAAAAGCAAGGAGCTAAACACGTTTTCTAAAAATATGACATGTCTTATTTGCATATTTACTATTATTTTAATATGCATTACCTATTGTGTACTAATAATCAAAGAGTACATGAGTTAGCAATTTGTAAATAATATCCACCTATTCGATATCCTGCTGATGTCTCTTCCCCAGTAGGTACTAAATGTTGATATCGTAGAACGTACCAGAAAACTCATTTAATTGATTTAGAAAAAATATTTGGTTGGGTGGCGTGGCGGTGGGCTTGCAAAAAAAAAAAAAAAATAGAAGGCAGATTGACGTCTTATATAATATACATATAATGTCTCCTTAAAAAAGTAGACTGGAGAAACTGGAAAAATGGTCTGGAAAACCTGGAAAAGTCAGGGAATTTTACTTTGACCATTTAGTAGACACCCTGAATAACAACTCTGAATGTTGTTATTGTTTTCGCGATTTCCCGCACAGGTCATTCCATACAAAACCTACTTGAGTAGAAACAGTAGCTCGATGGTTATGGCGGCTGACTCGTAACTTGGAGGCCAGTGGTTCAAGTCCCAAGTATGACGAAGTTTAGTAGTGGAAGAGCACCGTTGGCATTAGCACCGCCCTTGATCAAGTTTTGTTTAGTTAATCTCATTTTCTATGTATTGTATATATTCTATGTAAATAAAACTTGATTCAATATGTTCAATAATGTGCTTGATAAATTAATGATAAAGTTGAAGTGGATGAACTCATACTATAGATACTTATTTTCTGCTTGTTTCAGATTCCGTCAAACGTGGAGGAGTTTCACACTCAGAGCTATAAGCCTGCTTAGCGCAAGATTAGTGCCCCAATTGTTGGGATTAAATTATTAAATCTGCGAGATTAAAGCATCTAAATAATGGGATATAGGCGATTTATAAAGTACTAGCCGTTTACCCTACTTCACAATAGGGCGATTTTTCAAATCAACTAAGACATGGCCGTTTAGTCATGGTATTTGATATACGTCCATGTCTTTTTTATGGTTTTATGTATCAATTAAAAAATACTTGCTTTGGTTTTGTTCTTCTTTCCAGTCATTAAATAATTGAAATACATATATTACCACATAACTTCAAAATATTTTTTAATTGAAAATTATCTCTAAAATAACTGAAAATATTTAATCAGGGAAATCACTCGTACCCTCATTAATAATACAATTTTGTATCAACTTTGAAATAAATAAAATATTTAGTTAATGAAATCAGTTCTACCAACTTTAACTGGAATTTTACTGTGTTCAAAATTAACAACTCAGTTAGTAACAAGTTAACAGTGTTTTAAAGTATCTATAACTAAGAGTTACCAAATCCTCTTCAATTTTTATAAAAGTCACTTTTTACAAGTTTTTTGAAAACTGAAAATCATCTCAACAATAATAATTAATAAATGTTCTCATGAACAGACGTAGCCAATAAAAAATTCTTAGAAATATTCATTTCATAGTCACAAAAATTTAGTAAATAATCTTGAGAATACCAAGTTCAGAACCGTGAAAAATAATGAATAAAAGTTATTTCTATAATAACTTAAATATCCTTAATTAACAACATTCATAACAGAAATTATCAAGCTGCCTAAAAAACCGATAATTTAAACTGAAATTGATCTTCATTTCAAATTCTACCTTTTAATAACCACCAATATAAGTTAAAGTTCTTAAATTAACTGTCTAATATAACGGTTTAATTTTCAATTCATTAAAAAAACTCAAGAAACGTGAAATCGTATTACCCCTTGGAAAAGTTATCAGAGAGTGTTATCAAGTTATTTGCGCTGATAAAAGAGTAGCCAACATTGATCAGTAAAGGATCTCATATCTCTGGATTCACATCTCAGCGTGCCGTTACAGGAGTGGTCGAAAATAGTGTGCCGTTATCTGAGGTGTTCAACTTTGTGTGCCTTTATTTGTGCTGAACAAAACCGCTTCAATCAGCGCTGAACAACAGAATGAGGACTCATGGATCCCATAGAAGACATACGGCGAAATTGTGGGGTAAGTTGATCTCTTCCTTGAAATTTCCCCTAGTTTTAATTTGCTTTTAAAATAACTATAGGACTTCAATTTTATGAACCTCGAGAAACTCAATCGCTGACGTCTCATCATTCCAAAAATAAATAAAAATTGAACCAGGGAATGTTAAATACTCGAAAGGTAAAAATTCGATAGATCAGAGTAACTTTTTGGTGAAATGGTAAGTAAGTTTGGTATTCTAAAACTCTTCTCGAGTAAGAGGGTACCCTGGTTTCGAGATCGATTAAAAAATACTTTGAACTTGCCATGTTTTTGAATAATAATTTTGAGCGTTGGTAAATAGCAGAATAATGAGAAATGGCATGTCCAATCCTCAGTTTGATTTCTGTGCTTGAGTCTCCTTACTGGGCAAATGATTTCCAGTTTAGGAGAACTTGGCATTCATTTGATATCAGTTCCTTTTTAGACAATTGTTTTTAAGGTACTTATATTTGAAGGTAAAAGAGACAGACTCTTTTTTTAAAAAATAAGGAAAATGACTGAGCTGCCTAACGTTTGTTATATCCTAATTGGTTTTTGATAAGCCTACAAAAAAAAAACGTTCCAATGACCCCCTGTTTACCGTACATTAGACCTAGCTTCTAATCAATGCAATTACACAAATAGCTGCTACTGTGGAAAAAGAATAAAATGCTTCTAATCACCACCCCATTATAATTATTGAATGCTTGTGAAAAATGATAATATTCATCATAATTAGTGTGTTTTGTTAAGTGAATGCCTGTGATGATTGTGAACAGTTAACATTTCATTGACATTTCGAGACGAAAATAATAATAACAGAATCAGGTGGTTTGTCTATAATTAATTTTAGTGTTTTGTAATAATTAACTTTCATTACAAACAGGGTGTGAAAAAAATACTGCTACCGTTCAAAATGCGATGTCATTGACTGTCGAGTGGTCTAAAAGATTTTTGATTTAGTTATTTTTTTTCTTCTCTCTTGGGTATCTACACTTTAAAGGCAGGCAAGTGAGAAGTGCATCTAAAGAAATTAATGATGCTTTTTTGCTTATTTTACTTGGATATTTCATAGTAATAATACGTCTTGGGCTTACTGCTGGAATAACGGAACTTAAAAGTCCTAATCGGGCAGTATAAATAAGGCGATATTATTATTATTGGTGTTCCTAAAGTAAGAAAGTTACCTTACAGCCAATGTGGTCGTGTTTATCTGACCCTAATGATAAAACAGTCTAGATTAGATCCTATTACACCCTGTCAAGTGATTTACGTCATTAGCAAGTTCACAGAGTTCCCGAGCTCGAGTGACACCCTGTCTTTTCGTGTACAATGCGAACAATTTTCAAAATTCCATTCATTGCGACCGTTGTCACCGGGTGGTTCAAATGTCGCGTGTCCGCCACGGTATTAGTGGCTCTAAATGCGTTGTGTCTGGCCTGGTGGCGTGGGGGTCTTTTACTTCTTATCATCCCCACCTTCAGCACAAGATTTTTTTTATGTTTTGAAGGTGGGTATACCCTCATTATTTGTTGAAGATGTTTATTTGTGAAATATAAATACATGGAAACCTAAAAAAAAATATGCAATGCATGAATTTTTTTTCACGTAATTTGAGAATTGGACCACATTATAATGACACCCTTACAGGAACTGCTGGGATAAAGGCATTCTTTAGTCGTAATAATAATAATATCGTCTTATTTATACTGCCCCATTAGGACCATTAAAGTCCCATCATTCCAGCAGTAAGCCCAAGACGTATTATTATGTGGTAAAAATCCCAAATAGGAGGATAACTTGTCATGCTCCGGCTGGGTTTCGAACCCACGACCTCTGGAACCTCTGGATTCACAGAGTGCCGCCTTTACCACTGAGCTACCGGGACATGGATAAAAGGCCGCAGACCCCTCCTTACCAGACTATTTCAGATGGGGTGACTTTAGCCGATGCGTTGCGAGACGCAATCCTTGGGTTCACGGCCGGTAGAATCACCTACCGGTCACGGAACTGTCACGTCACGGGTGAGTGCGTGAATCGACCTTAAGAACCCATATTACGGTGGCCCCGCGCGCGCCTTTTGGAAAACGACCCTGTTTTTTTTTGGAGGAGAGCTAATAGCTCAATCTGAAAAGTTTGAGACTGAGACATGGACCACCCAGTATTCGTGGCTGTCTATAGTCAGTCCCGGTGGCTCAGTGGTCACGTCGTTGGTCTGGTAATCCAGAGGTCGTGTGGGCTATAAGAAACCCAGCCGACAGATGACATGTTACGTTCCCAAATAGAAATTTGAACATTTAGTAGTACGTTTTGGGCTTACTGCTTGAATACTTGGGGACTCATTACTCCTGATTAAGAATAGGTTAGTAGAAAGTAGCTGTTTCGCCCTTGCTTCGCTACGGTTAGTTTGGACCAGAAAATCCCGATATCTTCAAAATGGTAATAGATATTGTAATTTTGCATGAAAATTTTAATATCTGTTACCGTTTGGGCTGTGGTATTGTAAACAGACAACGCCTAAGAGGACATAGTCAGCCTTTTGAGTTTTATAGATATAGATAAGGAGATAATATTTTTACAACCCCGACTAAAACCTGTAGAGAAGTGGTTACCGCGTTAGTCTGGTAATCCAGGTAGCGTAGGGATCCGTTGGTTCAAATTGCACCCAGTGCATGAATTTTTCTTCATTAATTTGATTTTGTAACCACGTAATAATAAGACTCTCAGGGTTAGGTGCTAGAAAATGCTTTGAGCATTGACCTCGCCTGGTGGTTACCTTCCACAATTGTTTATTTATGTGATATTTTACAATACATTATACATAAATTACATAATGAAACTTATAGCTAGGGTTTCTAAAAATAACAATTTGTTATTATAATACTATATATTCTGCTACGGACGCTTGGGTGACTACATGACTACCCTGTACTAAGTACTACCCACAGTTGACCAGACACAAAGCAGAAAAAAAGTATCCAAAATCCACCAAATGTGCGATTGACCCGAAACCGGTCACCCCGAGATTGTATTATTATAAAACCCCCTCCTAGATCACCCCAATACCTTTATAAGGGTATATCTTAAACCAAATTCATAATTTTGATAACTACCCTTATCATCATCATCGGGTGGCGTCATCGTGAACGATGATAGCCAGACAGTGGAGAAATGACTCCGCACTTCTACCACTGTCTTCACAAAGAGGCTAATAATTGACAAGGGCCCCCAGAACCAAGCCAATGTTGGTCTACTCCCTGTTTATAGTCCCCCAGCCAGACTGCTGGTCTACTCCCGGTTTATAGTCCCCCAGCCAGACTTACCCATGGCAAAATTGTACACTGTACGCATCACATAGACGAGTATGTACCTTCTCCTGTCTAATTCATGCTAAATAAATTTGCAAATTCTTGTGAATGCATCTCTTCACATGGGCAATATCTGTTTCTTCAGCTGTTATAACACTCTCTCTCTCTCTTTCTCTCCCTTTTTCTCTCTCTTTCTCTCTCTCTCTCTCTCTCTCTCTCTCTCTCTCTCTCTCACACACACACACACCACATGTAGGAAAGTATAGCATTGTTATTATTATGTCTAACGTGTGAAGTTTGTGCGAATTTTGAAAACATAAATATTATTATTATGTTTCTGGTTCTCACTTCTCATACATATTATTTATTTTTTCTTCGTAAATAAGTATCATACATATTATAATTACGTATGATGTTTTTGTAAGGAGTTGAATTAATTTGAGGAATTGAATTTTCGAAGGTCTTCGCCGGTTAATCTCATTAAAATTGTATAAGCTCTACATGTTTGCTATGCTGTAGATTATGCTGATGGTATCTTGAGTTGTGGCGGGGTCATTTATTTATGGACCAGCTCTAATGATAATTCCGCGTCGGAAGGACACGTGGTGGAAGGACCGGTAAGGGTTGGGTGGAAGAGATGGCCACAGGCAATGACCCCGCCCTTTAGGTAGGACATTAGTATTCTTTCTTTTTACTTATTTATTTTGTCATTTGTTTGTTTTTTCTTAATTTTATACTGTTAACATTGTACTCTGTCCTCCTAATAAAGCATACTATAATAATAATAATATAAGGGGGGGAGGGGGGGGTTTAGAATTCAAGGGGTTCAAATCCCCTCTTGTCAGCAACAAAAAAAAATCGGAGCAAAAAAATATTTAAAAAAAAAAAAAACGAACACAATACTTTCTAATATTAGAAATTCATCAGAGGCAATAAAATAAAATGTATAGTCACCGTTGCCGAGTGATTAAGCGCGCTAGGCATTGCACGCATGGTAACCTGGGTTCGATCTCCAGCGGTGCAGGAATTTTTCTGCTCTGTTGTACTTGGATGTTCGGGATCTACTCATACCTCGTGAGGAAAATGAGTAGTTACTTATATGAGTAACGACCAGTGGCGGCATTACCAGAGTAAAAAGAAATGAATGTGATAGAATTCAAAAAGTGAAGGTGGCTCTTAGTGTAATGAAGAGGCTTTGTGCTTCACCACAAATAAAATCATACCTACAGTCCTACATACATAAGTAAATAAAAATCAAACAAAACTTGAATATTTGAACAGTTAGAAAGCCTTGGAGAATTTTAAATCCAATGAGTTTGTAGATGAGGAGGGGGGGTATAAGAGAGGAAAGTATACTTGTATAAAAGTTAGCGGGATGTGGGCGAAAACAATGAAACAAAATACATATAAACTCTGTTTCGTGTTAATATAGGCCGGTTGGCTGGCGCTACTTGACGAGCGCTCACCTCCCGGCGAGCTTGATACCTTCCCGTCCCGTTTTTCATCATCAGAAGGACTCGCGGTGGTGGAAGAATATTATGGACGCCGAATGCCCGGGTCCTATGTCGGGGATTCTTTCAACATCTGACCGTCACCCTCTGGGAAATGTATATCGCACCAGGCGTTTGGACCCACAGTACGTATTAGATTCGTGTCAAGCTATTAGCAGCAAATAGGAACCCTCTTTATATTTCAATGCTAGTTTTCGCCGTAACTGCAGGTGTCTTTTGAAAATTAGGTCAATACAATATTTCCTCCACAAGTAGCGGCGGCTGCTTAACACAATAGGGAGCTACATTACACCTGAGCCACTCTCGTAAGGTCAATACAATATTTCCTCCACCAGTTGTAAGGTCAATACAATATTTCCTCCACCAGATGTAAGGTCAATACAATATTTCCTCCACCAGTAGCCGCGCCTGCTTAACACAATAGGGAGCTACATTACACCTGAGCCACCCTCGTAAGGTCAATACAATATTTCCTCCACCAGATGTAAGGTCAATACAATATTTCCTCCACCAGATGTAAGGTCAATACAATATTTCCTCCACCAGATGTAAGGCCAATACAATATTTCCTCCACCAGTAGCCGCGCCTGCTTAACACAATAGAGATCTACATTACTACGGCCCTGGGCCACACTGCTTAGTACTTGTGTGCAAGGTTAGAACTCGACAGTTTCCTAGATATATGTAGATATCTTAATCTAATTCATTGTAAGTAGGTGTAGGTAGACAGGTACCAACTATAGTTGAGTAGCAATTTTTATTTTCTATTACTAGTCTAGTACCGCAAGCCCAAAAATAGCGAAATAAATGCAAGTTTTGGTGTAGTTTTGATTTTTGGTACCATAATGTATTTTGAGCTGCTGAACACGAATCTGAGGTTTGCCAACAAAAATTTTACCGGCAAATTTTTTTACAGGCAAAAAACAGGCAAAAAATTGGACTATTTTTAGTTTTTCTGAAATATCTCCCAAGTGATTTAATAAACACCAACACTAACTCCATACAAAGTTGTTCACAACTAAATTTCCTACATTTTATATTCTACAAAAAAAATTGTGCGACCAACCTTTGAGCTTTGAGGGCGCCTTCAAAATGCAGGCAAAAAATCAAAAGTGGCCACATTTGCGATTTTTTAAAATTTTACTTCAAAATAACGCTCCTGACAATATTTTTGGCAGTTAAAGACGTCATTGATGGCTTACACGCTAAAGTTTCAGACTTTTTCAGCATTTTGGAAGGACCTTTGCAGCCTTTTGGAGTGATCACAGTCACCTGTGTCTATCTAGAACCCTGGTTTTAAAACAAAAAGTTTTGCTGTACTTGTGATTTTTGGTAATATAGTGTATTTATAGCTGCAAAGTATGAATTTGACGTTTGCCAACAAAAAAAATGCCGTCATTTTTTTAACAGGCAAAAACGGCCTGAATGGAGCTTTTTTCAGTTTTTAACAATATCTCCGAAACTGTGCATTTCAAAGCAACGTTGGGTGAATACTAAGTTCAACATAACTGAATTTCCTACATATTATGTTCCCAATATTTTTTTGTGCAACCAACCTTTGAGCTTTGAGAGCGTCCTCAAAGCCCAGGCAAAAAATCAGAAAAGGCAAATTTGGACTTTTTGAAGTTTTACCTCGACATAACCTACTTGGCAGTGTGAATGATATTGTTTAGTTTAGACTCTAAAGGTCTAAACTTTAGAAGCTAAATTTCGTGACCTTTGCAGATTTTTTTTAATACCTGGATCTAGATCAGGATCACTTGCATCAATCTAGGACTGTGGTGTTTCGCTTTTTAGCTCTGATCAACACGTTGCTTTGAAGGATGCAGGAGTAAAAAGAGACAACAAAAATAGAATGGAGATGTTCGAATGGTCCCCGTGAATCCCACAACTTTATTCCAACGGATTTCATTTGCTAAGCATTCCAACGAAAAACTCGAAAACTTTTTGAGCTACGATCTAGGACCTTATTCTCTGTCACTTTTTGACAAAGGATGCATGAGAAAAGGAACAAAGTCCACTCTATACAAAGATCTTAAGCCCCTGACGAACAAGCACTTTACTGGTCAGGTGCAATATGTAATTGATGGGGAATTCCTGTTACACAGAGTTGTCTGGCCTACAAATGCATCATTATCTTCAAACTGTGACAGATACATGCAGTATGTCATCTCCAAATATCCTGGGGCAGTAGTTGTCTTCGATGGCTAGCCTGAAGATATTCAAAGAGGAACAAAGACAGCTGAGCGTATGAGGAGAACGAGGACTCTCTCATCTGCAGACATGCTTTTTGATGACACCAACAATGTCAAAAGATAATTTTCTAGCAAATCCAAGAAATAAGAGTCGTCTCATTGACTTACTTGCTACCAAACTTTCAGAAGCAGGTTTGCAATATAAGCAGGCAGAAGAAGATGCAGGCGTACTGATTGTTACGACCGCACTCAAATGAGACTGTTACTATAGTAGGGGAATATTAGTAATCTTGATTGTGCTCTGTGAAGTTGACAATGTCTTCTATTTAAAACCTGGAAAGCAGACCATTTGTCCAGCTTTGTATTCACCCCTTGAATCTGCAACTTCCTCATGCGTGAAAGAACACATCCTCTTTCTACATGCAATGAGCAGGTGTGATAAGACGTCGGCTCTCTTTAAACAAGGAAATAGGGAAATTTTTAAAAACCCTTGTAAAAAGTCCTAGTCTTGGAAAAGTTATAGACGTCTTCAAAGACTCTAAAGCGTCCCAAGACTCTGTAGCGGCAGCAGGAGAACGCTTCTTAATACATTTGTATGCGTCCAGTGGAAAAAGTCCGTCTTCACTTAACCATCTGCGATACATATGTTATACCAAGGTAGCCTTTAGAATCAACTCCAACATTGCTGCGTTACCAACGTGTGCACTCCCTCAGGGTGTACCCTGTACCATCATGTGCAACAATGGTTGGGAGTAAGTAAAGCTCCTGAAGAATGGGGATGGAAGCAAACTCAAACAGGTCTAGAACCTATATTAAATCTCTCTGCCCCCGCTCCCCCCGAATTGCTGAAGCTCGTTTCCTGCAAATGTACAGGAAACTGTGGCTGCAGGAAAGCAGGACTCTCCTGCTCCGCTCTATGCTTGCATTGCGATATCATGCCATCAATGGAGGACCCTGATCCAAGTCCCTCACAAAGATGTATTGTAAATGTCAAAAAATTTAGCCTTTAAACCATTATTAATATCATTCACACTGCCAAGAAGTTTATGTCGAGGTAAACTTCAAAAACTTCAAATTTTGCCTTTTCTGACTTTTTGCCTGGGCTTTGAGGACGCTCTCAAAGCTCAAAGGTTGGTTGCACAAAAAAATATTGGGAACATAATAAGTAGGAAATTCAGTTATGTTGAACTTAGTATTCACCCAACGTTGCTTTGAAATGCATAGTTTCGAAGATATTGTTAAAAACTGAAAAAAGCTCCATTCAGGCCGTTTTTGCCTGTTAAAAAAATGACGGCACTTTTTTTGTTGGCAAACATCAAATTCATACTTTGCAGCTATAAATACACTATATTACCAAAAATCACAAGTACAGCAAAACTTTTTGTTTTAAAACCAGGGTTCTAGATAGACACAGGTGACTGTGATCACTACAAAAGGCTGCAAAGGTCCTTCTAAAAGGTTGAAAAAGTCTGAAACTTTAGCCTGTAAGCCATCAATGACGTCTTTAACTGCCAAAAGTATTGTCAGGAGCGTTATTTTAAAGTAAAATTTTAAAAAATCGCAAATGTGGCCACTTTTGATTTTTTGCCTGCATTTTGCGGGCGCCCTCAAAGCTCAAAGGTTGGTCGCACAATTTTTTTTGTAGAATATAAAATGTAGGGAATTTAGTTGTGAACAACTTTGTATGGAGTTAGTGTTGGTGTTTATTAAATCACTTGGGAGATATTTCAGAAAAACTAAAAATAGTCCAATTTTTTGCCTGTTTTTTGCCTGTAAAAAAATTTGCCGGTAAAATTTTTGTTGGCAAACCTCAGATTCGTGTTCAGCAGCTCAAAATACATTATGGTACAAAAAATCAAAACTACACCAAAACTTGCATTTTTAAAAGCCAGGATTACTAGACTATACTTGAAAGGTCTAGAAAGTATTGTTTTGCGTGATTGAACCTCTTCTATACGAAGCCTCAAAATGGTACTGAATGTACCTAACCAACTAACCATACATTTAAAGTTGAACCTGGGGATATATGTAAGAGGATCGAACAAGCATTTTCTATCACCTAACACTCAGAGTCTTATTAGTACGTGGTCACAAACTCAAATTAATGAGGAAAAATCCATGCACTGGGTGGGAAATTTTTATGGAAAAATCCATGCACTGGGTGGGAAATTTTTATGGAAAAATTCATGCACTGGGTGGGATTCGAACCAACGGTTTGAATCCCAAACTCAGGTGGTTAACGCGATAGTCTGGTAATCCAGGTAGCGTTGGGATCCGTTGGAACTGCTCAACTTTTATTTAGAATCTATTTCAAGGATTCGAGACCACAAAACAACTTGGATATTACTATTGATTACTTAGATTTTTATTACTATCAGTTTTGTTTAAGTAATGAGCTCATCCAGCTATTTTTTCACAAATAAACTCAGAGGAGAAGAAAAAATTCTCGGAATTTTCAATCGCCGCTACAACTTTTCTATTGTGAAGTGTTTTTATACAACTTTTCCACAAGTGGTTCTGGGAATCTAGCGGAATGTTTGCGATGCACTACTATCGCATTAGAATGCGCGTTCAGCATTACTATTTAGTAGCGATTAGGGATTAGCTTTGGGTTGGTTGGAAGAGATTGCCATAGGCAATAACCCCGCCCATTAGTTAGGACATTTGTATATACTCGTATATATATATATATTTTTTTCTTGTTTATATTATTAATATTGTCAATTTTTATATTAAATTTTTACCATTATTTGTCTGTATATGTTCTACTAATAAAGAGTTTCTAAATAAATAAATAAGCTTAGCTTATCTTAGCTTGGGCTAAACACCGTACTTGTCGCTGTTGGAAAGATTTTTTGACTAAATTGAAGTATGTACTATCTAAGAAATATTTTTTAATGTGTTTTTTTTTAACACGAAGTTTTTTAACACCTTACGTTTAAACAATGGATAGTATAGAAGCCAAATAAAAATGGCTTTGAATGAGTCCTCTGTATAAAAAAAAAATATGGAAAATAAAACAAATGATTTATTATTATAGTATTCAAATTGCCTTATCTACAGGGTGTCTCATTTTAAGCGAACCAGAGCGATTACTCGGCCCCTGTTGGAAATAGAAAAAATCTATTCGGAAATAATTTTCATAGCTCAAAAGGGGACATGTTATGATGACCTTTGCAGATCTGACTAGGACTAAGGAGTCCCATTATTGCAACAGTAAGTCCAAGTACCTGTTCACGTAATTGCATATAATATGCGTGTAAACAGAGATAAAAAAAATACGTACTATTATTATGTGGTAGAAAACTGAAAAACTTATCATGCCCCGGGTAGGGTTCTAAAGATAAATAAATACAGTAAAGTGGTCATTCTCCTAATATACAGAAGTCAACAATAAAAAAATCTAGTTCATTCCAGTGAAGGAGATATACCCCCCTTGCCCCCCTTTCCTTGCCGTGTACATGAAATCAAATTGACCGTGACCAAAGTTCGTGGACAAATATAAACTACCAGTGTCTTTCAGTGGAATCAATTATTCAGAGTTACGTAAGTTGGAGACGTATGAAATGATACATGATCAACTGATTGTCATATTGAGAAAAAAAATTGGACATGTTCAACCGCTGACATGCACAAATGCATTGCTGTCAATCGGGAACACATTGAAGGTGCACTGTAGCATTGCTGGAGGGAACAGTGTCAGGTTCGGGACACTTTGAAGGTGCACTGCTGCTTTGCTGGAAGGAACACTGGCAGGTAGGGAACACTTTGAAGGTGCACTGTAGCATTGCTGGAGGGAACAGTGTCAGGTTCGGGACACTTTGAAGGTGCACTGCTGCTTTGCTGGAAGGAACACTGGCAGGTAGGGAACACTTTGAAGGTGCACTGTTGCTTTGCTGGAAGGAATAGTGTCAGGTAGGGAACACTTTGAAGGTGCACTGCTGCTTTGCTAGATGGAACAGTGTCAGGTAGGGAACACTTTGAAGGTGCACTGTTGCTTTGCTAGATGGAACACTGACAGGTAGGGAACACTTTGAAGGTGCACTGCTGCTCTGCTGGAAGGAACAGTATCGGACAGCAAATGCATTTTCTTGATCAGGAACTGGGATAAAGTTTTTACCTGGTCACTTTTCTCGCCGTTTGAACCCTGTAAATGTGTCTAAGCTCTAAGCTCACAGGTCACCGGCTAGTCTTTCTTAGTCACCGATCTGACCCTGTACAAGTTATAAACCTGTCACCGGGCTAACCCTGTACACATTTAATTCCAATTGTCTGCCCAACGTTTCCAATCTCACCGCTCGATTTTCGAACCCTGTACCCATCGAGAAACGTGTTCACCGGTTTAGTCATTAATCTATCACCGGTCTGACCCTGTACTCGCCGTGTTTGATAATTTATGATAATGGCCTGTATAGCGTTTCTATTTTTAGCTCGGCGCAGTTTAGACTTGCCTCATGTTCATAAAAAAAATTGCTACACCAGGGTTCTCGCGTATGTAAAACGTATGCATTACACCTCTCTGCTCTTCGATATAACTGAAAACAAATTGAACGTGTCATGCGGACAATTATCATTGCGCCTATCTCTCATTGTTCACATGACCTTCAGTGCTGGAATTTCTCCTCCTATTAGGGACACTAGGGACTCACCAGGTTTGACATCCCTTAATGAAATGCTTCCTGATGAAATGCTTCCTATGGGTTTGATGGCAGAGATTGCCTCAGGCAATAATCACGCCCTTTGTCAATATTATTCTTGTCAATAAAGAGTTGTTATTATTATATCAAATGCTCACGCGGTTCCAGGGCGATTTTCCTATACTGAGTGGTCATACGTCAGAGATTTAGTTGGTAGGTAATACTGGTAAGGAAATTACCACTAAGTCCAACTTAACCTGGCGAGATCCGAAATGGGTGTACAAGGGTGGATAATCCACACTTGCATGTCTATTTTGAGGTATCATCAGGTGAACATGAGCTTTCCGACCTTGTTGTATGATTATCAGTATAGTTTTTTTGAAGAAAAAAAAAGTTTGACATCCCTTGTGAGGTTTTCCTCTTGGCGCAAAATTTTCGTTTTATAATCCGACCCTTAGTTGTTGATGGTATGTTCTTAATTGCTAAAATGCTAAAGCGTAATGCTAAAAAAACTGTTGGCATAATGGGACTATACCTGTCTTGCGCTGACAGTCTAAATAAAGCACTACTTATACTTAATATGAATTTTTTGTCGCTCATGAACATTCTTAAGAGCTAATGTTAATTTAATCAATATCTAATAGATAATAAAGATATGAAGATAAAGTTAAAAATTAAGGATCGAAAAAGATTGCCGCAGGCAATAACCCCGCCTTTTTTTTTTTTTTTTTTTCAAACGACGAGTATTCTATCATATTTTTATTTTTCTTAATTTTATACTGTAATATATTGCTTGATCGATAAGGCAGCAGACTTGTAACCTAGAGGTCGGTGGTTCAAGTCCCGGCTTCAGCGTAGATTTAGTAAAGCGAGTTAGAATAGTTGTGACATCACGAAAGTGATTAACACAAATATAATAACTTATTGTACATTATACTGTGTCCTCCTAATAAAGCTTTATAAAATCATAATAAATATATTTTATGTGAAAATAACAAACAATCCAAGTTGTAGGTATACCTATTGAGCTTTCAACAAACTACACTATACCTTTCTATGTGCTTGTGAGACTAGGGAGCGAAATTTAGAGTGAACAAATTTTTGCACGCTATCAGGGCGTGACTCATATGTGATAGTGGTGCAGGGCTTTGGAAATCAGAAAGGTCGAAGGATGAGAGTGCCGACGGCTTCTGATTAGTTCTCATCTCCAGGGCGAAATAGTTTTCCTAGTCACAGCGACATATATTGTAGGTAGAGGAATAATAATATGTATTAACATCGCCTTATTTATACTGCCCCATTAAGATGACTAAAGTCCCATTATTCCAGCAGTAAGCCCAAGACGTATTATTATGTGGTAAAAATCCCCAATGGGAAGATAACTTGTCAACCCACGACCTCTGGAATCTCTGAATTTTACTTCCGAGAAATTTCTAATATTAGAAATCGGAAGTATTGTGTTCGTTTTTGTAAAAAAAAATATTTTTTTGCTCCGATTTCAATTTTTTTCATATTTCTGGACGTTTCATAACCTACTGAGTAAATTTGGTTTTGTGTCCGTCTGTCGGTCTGTCGATCCGTCGGTCTGTTAAAACGATTCCTTGTAACGCGCAAATCTCGGAAACTACTCGACCGATTTTGATTTTGCACACATCTAGGAGACATTCTGTAGATGGTCCCATTTTAAATTCATTGAATTCATACCAGCGGTTCTGGGTGAAAGAGACCATGCGCCTGACCACTAACTTTTTACTTAAACGCTCATATCTCGTGAACGGTACATCCGATTTCGATGAAATTTTGTAAGAATATGCATATTATTGTTTTACATAGGTTATTTATATTTATTTTTAAATTAATTATAATTTGACTCTGATATTTAAGAAAATCCAAAATTTTGGACAAAAAAGTAAAAAAATAAGGACCACGACTTGCCGATACAGAATTTTTTGTAGAATTTAGAATGTAGAAAAAACAATATTCTACCATATAAAACAAATTTGAAGAAAATCGGTTGAGCCGTTTTGGAGATACAAGTAATTTTCTATAAAATCTCAAAATTGGCACGTGTTTACAATGTGAAGCGTTCACGAGGAAGTTTTATGTCCATAATTGGCAGTGTTTTTCCTCATTTATTTGAGAATATGACCACATAATAATAAGACTGAGGGTTAGGTGGTAGAAAATACTTTGAGCATTAACCTCGCCTGATGGTGGTTACATTCCACCAAAAAATATTATTATTATTTAATAAATACCTATCTATAACTTCCGATAACTTTCTAATAATAGAAATCAGATATTGTTTGCGTTTTTGTAAAAAATAATAATATTTTTTTACTTCGATTTCAATTTTTATTTCTAATAAAACGAAGTGAGTTGCTGTTGTTGTTGATAATTTTATTGATGGTTATTATTATTTATTATAACACTATCTACTAATAATAATATTTGATGATAGTGATAAGAAGCCCGCGAGAGAACTACAGCACATCGTAGGACGTATAGTGTGCTATCAGCCCAGATAGTAAGCTCTTATCATGAGGGAGCTGTGATGAGCTTATTGAGCCTACCTGTAGAGGTACTTTAGCTATACATACCAGGCCTACTGTTGTATAAAATCAGTCAGTATAAACAGAAAAGTGAGAAGTTGTACTAGATGTACATGAATGTACTAAACTTATTTATTTATAGATTCATTATCAGCTCGGATGAGCCTATTATTGAGAGCTTATACGTGTTACGTAATGTATCTGTTAGAATAGAATATACCTTGTTTATACTGCCGAGGTAATATTAATAGTAACACTCTTTAGTGAAAGTTAACGGACAGAGGAGGTTAATGCTCAAAGTATTTTCTACCACCTAAAACTCAGAGTCTTATTATTATGTGGTCACACAAACTTATACAGGGTGGACCAAAAAAACGTTTACACCCGTTAATGGTAGATTACTGACGACATTTCCAGCCCGGATCTGCAATCCGTTTTTTCGGATTCACCTTTATAACTGCACAAAGTGATTTTTTGCAACTTTCTGAAAAAGTCCGACTTTGGCTTATTCTTCAGGTCAGAACTTTTTTCCTGTTTAAGATGAGTTGATTCTGAACAATTCTGCAGAAAGCCAACAAAATTTCGATGTTTCTTGTTACACTACTTTGTTCTTTACGATTTGGTTTGGCATCTTTTTTGACACCTCAATAGAAAAAAAATTCCCATGTAAGTTTTTTACACTTTGAAACACTCAATATTTGCCCGAGCAAATTTGGGCACAGACACGGGCAAGTTTGATAAAAGTTGGCGGCCAACCCAAGGATGCTAAAAAATAATTTTACGATTTTTTATCACGTGATCCTCTGGGAAAACGAACCAGGTAAGTCCCAAAAAATGATGTTCAAAATCTTAAAAGTGTTGACCGTGTAGGGTCGTCTTGTACTCAAAGAGTAATTAGCTATTTATGTCTGATAATTATTTTCATTGGAATTAAAGGCCAGTCAAATGAATGATTGTTTGTTTCTCGATGATAGTTTTCAAGCATATTTTTCTGCATTCTATGAAATATTATCTTTAAACTTCTTGAGTTTTTTTAGTACAAGTTACATAATTAATATTATTCGGATGCTGAAATGGCAGATATGCATTTAGCATGTGGAGCTGCCAACAGGAACATTTGGGATCACGTGAAAAAACATAGTTTATGAAATACCAGTGGAGACGCAAGAGTAGCAGAATCTGGTAGCAAGAATCCTGTTGGCATTCGATGACCTGACAGAAAAACCTGGAATCTTCCGCAACATACGACGGAACATGATGAAGGGAGATAGAGGAGAGAGAGAGAGGCAGAGAGCGAAAGAGAGAGAGAGGGAGAGAGAGGCAAGAAGGTAGAAGGTAGAGGGACAGTTCTGAGCTAGAACTAAGGTACTAAAGTCACCATTGGTTTCAAAAATTTGTGTGAGGAGAATCCATAGTGTGTACTATGGCTAAATAAAAAATGGCAACAGTCTTTTTTTATTTTTTAGTCATGAATTTTTTGCTGGCTCTGGCGTTCAGACCGGGGTGGGATCTTCCGCATGGCAAGTGACTAGCTTACCACTGAGCTAATCGTGCGCTTCTAATCGTTGCTCATTGAACATACTAACACAAAATGTTTTTTTAAATACCTTTTTTATATCAAAATAGTATAAAACATAATAAAGACTACAAAAGTTTATTAATTTTACAAAATATTATCTTGTTTTTTTTTTTTTTTTTTTTCAAGATTTCTATTAAGAGCTGGCAATTGGCAAATAATTGTTTTTTAATTAGTATTGTTTATGATAGAAGAACCTACCTACATATTTACATGGCTTCATTTCATAAACTCTATTTTCGTTTGGAAAATTTGCTAGTTTTTTTTCTCTCGTAGGGAAGCATGAGAAAAGTATCCTTACATTATCGAGGCAGTCTCTCAGGAACTTAGGTACATGAATAATAATTATGTGTATTGTGATACCAATAGTATCTGATATAACTCAATTTACAGATGGTATTACCCCCAAAAAAAACCATAAGTTGTTGGTGTTACAACAGGTCAGATACAGGTATGAATAAAATATTCCATCAGATTTTTTTGATAATTAAAAAAATATTGACCGCCGATAGTTGAACCTCGGTCATGCGACTATCATTCTAAGCACTACCACATCTAGCTAACACCACTGTTAACCTGAAAAGCACGAAAATTATCATTTGAATTTTTCTAAACTGGCTGATGAAGGCATGTGAGACCGCGGTATTCAAAAAGAGCAATGTAAACAATTTTTGTAAACAATACAAGACGCCCTTACACAGTCTACAGCTAGAAAACTGTTAGGATTTTCGAAGAGTTTTTGGCAAACATCTAATAATTTTTCCCAGAAGATCACGTGATAAAAAATCGTAAAATTATTTTTTAGCATCCTCGGGGCGGCCGCCAACTTTTATCAAACTTGCCCGTGTCTGTGCCAAAATTTGTTCGGACAAATGTCGAGTGTTTCATTTACTCAAAAAGTTTTTTCGTGTGTTTTTTTTCTGTTCAGGTCTAAAAAAATATGACAAACCAAACCGTAAAAAACAAAGTAGTGTAACTAGAAACATCGAAATTTTGTTGGCTTTCTGCAGAATTGTTCAGAATTAACTCATCTTAAACAGGAAAAAAGTACTGACCTGAAGAATAAGCCAAAGTCGGACTTTTTCAGAAAGTTGCAAAAAATCACTTTGTGCAGTTATAAAGGCGAATCCGAAAAAACGGATTACAGATCCGGGCTGGAAATGTCGTCAGTAATCTACCATTAACGGGTGTAAACGTTTTTTTGGTCCACCCTGTATGAGGAAAAATTCATGCACTGGGTGGGATTCGAAACAACGGATCCCTGCGCTACCTGGATTAAGTTAAGACTGAAAAGTCCCTTTACTCCTGCTTTAATAGAAAACTAATACAGAGGAACCTGGATATAAGAGAACTCAAGGGAGCAGGATTTTTTCTCTCTTATATCCAGGTTTCTCTTATAGCTTGTTTGACCTTATGGAGAGGTAAATTGAACCCGGAAATTGTTCTCTTATATCCAGGTTTTTCTTATAATATCTCGTTCTCTTATATCCAGGTATTTCTTATAATATCCAGTTCTCTTATAACCAGGTTTTCTTATAATATCCCGTTCTCTTATATCCAGGTTTTTCAATAACCAGTTCTCTTATATCTAGGTTTTTCTTATAATATCCAGTTCTCTTATATCCAGGTTTTTCTTATAATATCCAGTTCTCTTATATCAATGTTCGACTGTATAATAATATGTACAAATACTTATCCCTAAAATAACTGTCTGATTACGAACGATGCTCATTTGTGCGAGGATATAAGAGAACTCAAAGGACCGGAAATTTTTTCTCTTATATCCTAGTTTATCTTATAGAGAGCTCATTTCACCTCATGGAGAGGTAAATTAGAGAATTAAGACCAGGAAAGTGTTCTCTTGAATCAAGGTTTCTCTTATATCCAGACTCGACTGTAATTATAATTTTCATCAACGTCAGTAGCTGTGGATCGACAAGGACGTGGAGTACTCAAAACCGGAGGTCGCTAGTTCGAGTCCCATGTTGATCAAAGATTTACTAAAGATAGTTTGGAGTATACACTGTAGAAATTATTGTGTTTTTTTTATGACGGAGTGGTAAAATCATGTATAGAAAATATGAAGTGAACATATGTTTGTGGTACTTGTAAAGTGCCCACTTTAATCTCTACTCAGTGTCGAGTGGCCACTCAAATGTCCTCAAGAGAAGTGGGGGCACTTTGAATTGTCCCTCGATTATAGTACACACTGGAAGCACCTACTTCAGTAATCCTGATTTAGTAGAATTTATTTTCACTATATATGTACCTCTTGCAGAGTTGAGAATTTACGATTTAGGAGAATTCACCTAATTTGGTAAATTTATTTCGACTGCCTCTTGTTCTCTTGTAGAGTACCTAGAGAATGTACGATTCACCTAGTCTACGGTTTGAGCTGACGTTTAAACTTTTGGAAAATTGACGTTTTTTTACTCCATAACGCTAATGAGCCTGCCATTGGTAACCATGCAAAATTTAATGAATATTGAACTGTCTCAATCTGGTTGATTTTTTTCAAAAGGCATCAGTAGTTATGAAAGTGCATGCCATCAACTAACTAACTTTTCTCTATTTTTACATGTTCTAAGTTCATACTTCTATGTATGTAATTTGCAGTTCTTCTTGAGTTGATGAAAACAGTTCCCGAATGGTAACCTGGCAACAGCTTCTCTTAAAATGAATAAAACATCTCGAAACTATGTCACTCTCCACTTAAAAAACATCACACGTCCTTCGTCAAGAAAACGTTCAATTCACTCATTTGCACTGCTGTGACGTGGTCAAGTGGTCGTACATAATTTCCCAACAACTTCTGGTTTTTAATTTTTCCGCTCAGAATTTCCCTCATTCTTGGAAAAAATTAAGTCGTTTTTTTTTCTTTCTTTAATTATTATGTCTTATTCTTTAATTATTATTTCTTTTTCCTCCATTATTTCTTTTTTTTCTTCCATTATTATTTCCTCGCTTTTATAATGTTGTTGTTGTTGTAGCCAGCTTGGCTACAGCTGGAGGGGTGAGTGATGGTCTCCAGTCAACTTTATTTCAAAGTTGGCTCGTCCTGAACCACATATTTCTATGTGCGATCAACCATCGATCAACCCTGTATAATAGTGGAGGTATTCGGTGGTAGTGACAGTGAATATACTGATAATAGTAGATATAATGAAGGAGGTTGCCATGGTGACACGACATCTAATCACAGGACATACGTTAGCAGTAATTGCCACTCGCCGGAATGCGGCTAGATAAAGCCGAAGAGATCACTTTGATAGACAAGGCGGCCGGAATGTGGCTAGTGGCTACATGAAGCCGCTTGCGAGATAATAGTCACGGCGGCATTGTCATTCCACACAGCAGGCTGCAGCGGCCGCAAGAATGAGGAAGCTGATCTCTGATGACAAAGGTCGCGCGCGGCACATATTTCCGACTTCATAATATGTGCCGCGCGCGACCTTTGTCATCAGAGATCAGCTTCCTCATTCTTGCGGCCGCTGCAGCCTGCTGTGTGGAATGACAATGCCGCCGTGACTATTATCTCGCAAGCGGCTTCATGTAGCCACTAGCCACATTCCGGCCGCCTTGTCTATCAAAGTGATCTCTTCGGCTTTATCTAGCCGCATTCCGGCGAGTGGCAATTACTGCTAACGTATGTCCTGTGATTAGATGTCGTGTCACCATGGCAACCTCCTTCATTATATCTACTATTATCAGTATATTCACTGTCACTACCACCGAATACCTCCACTATTATACAGGGTTGATCGATGGTTGATCGCACATAGAAATATGTGGTTCAGGACGAGCCAACTTTGAAATAAAGTTGACTGGAGACCATCACTCACCCCTCCAGCTGTAGCCAAGCTGGCTACAACAACAACAACATTATACAGGGTCGGCCCGCCATTTATTGCGGACCATTTTGAAACATAGATTGAGAAAATATAGATAACGAACTCTGGTTGAGAACTGAAGCACGTCTTCTGCATGGCATACAATTGCCTCAATAGAAAATGGCGGTCACTATGCTGATAGCATATAGTTTCCGCCATTTTCAATTGAGGAAGTGCTTCACATGAAATGCCCAGAGAGCATTGGGAGCTCTTTATCTATTTATTGTTTCTTAAATCTATGTTTTGCAGTACCTATATACAGTAGAGGGGGTTAGATAAACAACCAGCAGTCTGGCTGGGGGACTATTAACAGGGAGTAGACCATCATTGGCTTGGTTCTGAGGGCCCTTGTTAATTATTAGCCTTCTTGATGTAAAGACAGTGGCAGAAGTGCAGAATCATTCCTCCACTGTCTGGCTACCATCGTCAGTGGTAAAGGCGGCACTCTGTGAATCCAGAGGTCATGATAACCCAGCCGGGACATGGTAAGTTATCCTCCCATTGGGGATTTTTACCACATCATAATGCGTCTTGGGCTTACTGCCGGAGTGACTAAATTGTCCTAATCGGGCAGTATAAATACCGCGATATTATTATTATTATTTTATACTTATAGACAATGATGATAACTACTTGTTCTTATTCTAGGTCTAGGTACTTAGTCCCAGTATAATTGTACAGAGATAGTACAGATTAATGTGTTCGCATTTCTATGTCTAAAGATATCATCAAGTGGTCGGATAATAGGATAATGAGTGGCGATTGTTTTGCTAAACTGCTGTTGAGAACTTGATCTTGATAGTCTACTGGGTGGTGTTAGTAGCACACGGACAATACGGGGTGGTGTTAATAGTATAAGGACTATACGGGGGGGTGTTAGTAGTATAAGGACTATACGGGGGGGTGTTAGTAGTATACGGACTATACGGGGTGGTGTTAGTAGCACACGGACAATACGGGGTGGTGTTAGTAGTATACGGACTATACGGGGTGGTGTTAATAGTATAAGAACTATACGGGGGGGTGTTAGTAGTATAAGGACTATACGGGGGGGTGTTAGTAGTATACGGACTATACGGGGTGGTGTTAGTAGCACACGGACAATACGGGGTGGTGTTAGTAGCACACGGACAATACGAGGTGGTGTTAATAGTATAAGGACTATAGGGGGGGGTGTTAGTAGTATAAGGACTATACGGGGGGGTGTTAGTAGTATACGGACTATACGGGGTGGTGTTAGTAGCACACGGACAATACGGGGTGGTGTTAGTAGTATACGGACTATACGGGGTGGTGTTAGTAGTATACGGACTATACGGGGTGGTGTTAGTAGTATACGGACTATACGGGGTGGTGTTAGTAGTACACGGACTATACGAGGTGGTGTTAGTAGTATACGGACTATACGGGGTGGTGTTAGTAGTATACGGACTATACGGGGTGGTGTTAGTAGTACACGGACTATACGAGGTGGTGTTAGTAGTATACGGACTATACGGGGTGGTCTTAGTAGTATACGGACTATACGGGCTGGTGTTAGTAGTACACGGACTATACGGGGTGGTGTTAATAACAACAACACTAATTGGTGGAAGGTAACCACCAGGCGAGGTTAATGCTCAAAGCATTTTCTACCACCTAACCCTCAGAGTCTTATTATTATGTGGGTTACAAAATAAATAATAATAATAACGCTCTTTAGTAGAAGGTAACCACCAGGCGAGGTTAATGCTCACAGCATTTTGTACCATCTAACCCTCAGAGTTTTTTAATATGTAGGTATATTTGTATTCTCTGTTACACATTAACAGGTGACGCAGGGAAATGAGATTTTCTCTATTATATTATTAAACATGTTGGATCAAGTTTTATTTACAAATAACATAGAATATATACATGCATAGAAATTAAAATTAACAAAACAAAACTTGATCAAGGGCGGTGCTAATGCCAACGGCATTCTCTTCCTATAAAAAAAAGAGTTTTTTAATATGTATGTGTAATGACTGTAAAATGTATAGCCAGTTCTCTATTACACACAAACAGGTAACGCAGGGACCTGAGATTTTTTCTATTATAAAGAGATTTCTATCGATCAAGGTAAACAGTTTTCTATCAATCAAACAATGACAAATTTTGTTGAAAAAAAAAAAAAAATCGCACAACCCATCCGGTATGTGGTAATGACGGGTAATGAAATGAAGGGGCGTACTTGCGTTTCCACACTGTCGCATCCCCCCGCACGTGTGTGTCGCATTTCCCAGTATTGTGTCGCATGAGTCAATCGCATGCCGATTCCGAGAATTGTCGCATCACATCCGGGGCCTATCTCTGACCCGGTGCATCATTCATTGTCAAGTGGACAATTGGACATTATAGTGCACTTTGCATTGAGGAAATTACACTGTCAGCAAAAATATTTATTGTTAGAAATACATTTTCAACAAGTTTTTTTTTATTATTATTTAAGGTTGTGAAGTTAATGTCATTGTTGTGAAGTTAATGTAATTATGTGGAATGAAGAAACATTTTCAATAATAATGTTTATTTTATTGTACCTATAGGTATTGATGATGTAGTCAGATAGTAGTGCCTGATGTGTGTTATCTGACTATATCATTGAACAAAGCACATCATTGAATTGAGAAAATTCACTTTGAACCATGTAATAATAATAGTAATAATACTATTTAGTGGAAGGTAAACACCAGGCGAGGTTAATGCTCTAGGCATTTTCTACCACCTAACCCTCAGACCACTCAAATGAATGAGAAAAATCGTGCACTGGGAGGGATTCGAACCAACGGATCCCTGCGCTACCTGGATTACCAGACTAGCGCGTTAACCAGTTGACTACCTGTGCAGAATCTTGTACTGAGTATCATTGCTATAGCCAGACTTTGTGAAGTCTGGCTGGGAAACTATAAACAGGGTTCACAAAGTCTTACAAAGTCACAAGTACATAAAACAAACATGAAAAATTACAATATAAATGTTAACAATAATATCACAGATAAAATTAAGTATAATAAACATAAGACTATTCGCTCATACATAGTTTTATTTTAAAAGCAGAATTGACTACAGCGACCGGTCTATCATTCCAAGATAAGAATCAACCATGAATAATACATAGACCTCTGCCGATATGATTGATATCGATGAAGGAATCACTTTTAGTCCAAGCAAATTAGACAAAATTCCTTCAAAACTGGAAACTTTTTTTATTCCCTCTGAGATTGTGCCCACAAAAGAGTCTTGTGAGTTTGCTACGGATTCCGACTGTTGTGGTTTTTTTTTTGACAGAAAAAACAAAATTTGATACTTTTTATACTTACTTTACTTTCCGTGTCCATCTGTCCATGTATGACGTCATGTTGGTGGAAGGATTATTATTATTATTTAACACTTTATTAATAAGGACATTTATATATAAACAGTAATTACAAATTAATAATATACAATTAAAGAAAAGAAAAGAAAAAAAATCTGGTGTAAACATCACACGACTTTCCTTATCCCCCAAAAAGGACTCGAATTCCGCCACTGGTGACTCAACAGTAACAGATAACTAAAAATAAATGCCGAATTCGTAATCAGCACATCAAAATCATTGAATTTGATATGTCACAACCCCCAACTAGGATGAATAATAAAAAAGTTAGTCAAAGCGGGTCCCTCCAAAATACCGGTAAATTGGAGCCGAGGTCCAAAAAGATCAAGATATCAAAAAAATGATCAGAATAGACCCCTATTATTTTTGCATTCTAAGAAAATGTTGTTCCACAATTTTTTTTGTATCTTTAACCAATTCAAAGAAGCGGCGCTTGCGGCTAATATTTGCGGCCCTGCGGCCGTGGAATGCGGCCGATTTCCACCAAAAGTTTCGTGGTTCGTCTGGTGTATAAAATCAATTTCCATACCAAATTTCAAATCTCTATCTCTTACCATTCTCGAGATATCCTGTTCACACACAGACACACAGACAGACAGACAGACGCACGGACCAATGGCTGAAAACAACTTTTTTGGTATCCTGAGGCTATGATTCGTCCAGAAATGTGAAAACCTGGGTAGGTCAAATTTTCGACGAATACAATACTTTCCTTATTATAGGATAAGGAAAGTAAAAAAACAGAAAAAATTGAGAAAAAAAATATTTATACATGTCCTAACTAAAGGCAGGGGTTATTGCCTTTGGCAATCTCTTCTACCCAACCCTTCAATCAACACCCATATCAACCCAAAGAAGGATTGATATAATGCTTTTTCTTTGTGTTATTATGTCACAATTTTAGTGGATAGCGCAGAATCATAGGACTGTACCTCTTTAATTTACAATATCTTGTATTATTTTTTTGCTTAAGATTCTGCCACTGGTCACTGCTTCACATTAAAGCAGCTACTCATTTTTCCTCACGAGGTATGAGTGGACCCCGAATATCCAAGGACAGAGCAGAAAAAATCCTCCCCCGCTAGGAATCGAACCCAGGTCACCATGTGTGCAATGCCTAGCGCGCTAACTCGCTCTGCCACAGTGACTACAAAAGGATTGATATGGGTGAACCCTTTGGACGGCCAGAACCATTGTTCTGGGGTCCTTCCGTGTCCACTTGTCCAGTGTAGTGTATGGTGTATGTTTGTGTAGTGAGTTGAAATTACGCACTTAAAACTGACAATTTTAAAAATATTTCTAAAAAGTTGGTAGGTATTAAAAAATTCTTTTACTTTTTCTTTTTTGCTAAGAATTTATTTAAGATTTATTTGTATATTTTTATGTATGACTTTGTACCACATACAATTGTATATTTTGTACAAATAAAATAATAAATTAAATTCAGTGAACTTACAAATGTTGGTACTTATACTTTATTTATTTCGCATCTTAATATATAAATGTCAAAGTCACTGACTGACCACTCACTGACTGATCATCGCTCTACAGCCCAAACCGTAAGTTCTAGAAAGCTGAAATTTGGTAGGTAGCTTTGTCTTATTAGTGTAGATGTGCAATAAGACGGGATTTTTTGAAATTCCCACTACAACATCTGCCATTGGCGAAAAAGAATTTTTTGCTCTCACGGCCATGCCTCGGCCCGCAAAGCGGGCGACAGCCCGCTAGTATCTTATAAATTCTAATCTATTAAGGGTTTGGCTGGGGAATGTTGTACAAGGAGAAGACTAGTGTCTCGCTAGAGGACTACAAACAGATAACAGTCCAACCAACCGTCACAAGCCAGGCTAGTCAGCCCCAAGGGTTTAATGGCTTGTGAATAAAAACCCCAAGTTCTCATGGAGATTGATAGCACATAGAAATATGTGGTTCAGAACGAGCCAACATTTCAACTGAATTTGGATGGAGACAATCACTCCCCCAGCTGTATACACGCTCACTACAGCAACAACCTATAGGGTATCAAAAAAGTTCCCTAATATGTATCTAATTTGCTTGGTCTATTCACAAAGTTTATGATGTATGACTACTGACTAGTGACGTCCGTTGATTCTGATACGATAGATCTGGACTAGATTTTATTTTTTTATTTTATTTATGAATTATAATGTCTATGATGATATGGTTTTCATAGCGCAAAAATGTACAAAATACACTGACGCGCTTAAAAATCCGACCAATTGCCATTTCTGTAGGCGCTGGTAGTCAAGTGGTTAACGCGTTAGTCTGGTAATCCAGGTAGCGTAGGGATCCGTTGGTTCGAATCCCACCCAGTGCACGAATTTTTCCTCATTAATTTGAGTTCGTGACCACATAATAATAAGACTCTGAGGGTTAGGTGATAGAAAATTCTATGAGCATTAACCTCGCCTTCCACTAAAGATCTCCAAATTCATCCAGGAATGTACGTATAAACACCGTAACTCCAGGTATGAAAAATGGCGTAACAAGGGATGTCACAGGTGTTTCAAAACATCCTCAGTGTACTGTTTATTGTAAAATAAATCCTCTTATTAGTAGGTCATATTAAAATCGATTAGACACTTGCATATATTCTGAAGGAAAAAATAAATATGATTAAAATAAAAATACTCAGCGAGATAATAATAATAACAATATTTGGTGGAAGGTTACCATCAGGTGAGGTTAATGCTCAAAACATTTTCTACCACCTAACCCTCAGAGTCTTAATATTATTGTGTGGTCACAAACTCAAATTACTGAGGAAAAATTCATGCACTGGGAGGGATTCGAAACTACGGATCCCTACGCTACCTGGATTACCAGACTAGCGCGTTCACCACTTGACTAACAGTGCAGTTTTGAATCATATGGAAAAATGGCAAGTGGTCGAATTTTTTGCGAGTCAGTGTATACAGGGTGTCCCACCAAACTTGGACACCTCAAATTACTCGGCCCCTGAAAGAGTTTTTGGAAAATAAAAAAATCTAGGGTACATGTGCTAATTATGCGGTTTCAGTTATGAAATTTTTTTTATACAGGGTGGTTCAAAAGTCAGAAATTGAGGTGTCAACTTTCGATTTTTAAATGGATCGACCTGAATTTTATTTGATAATTTTCCTTCTAAATGATTCCTGAGTACTTTTTTAAACAAAAATATTACATACAGGGTGGTTTTTTTTCGACCAATTTTTTTTCTAAATCTTGAATAACTCAAGTTCGGTTAATTTTTTCGATAAAAAGAAGAGAATGTGTTTGTGTAATGAATACACGCACTTTCAATTGGCATCAAAAAATTTTATACAGGGTGGTTCACAAGTGAAATAATGACTTGATTTTTTTTAAAACTGAGTTTTTTCAATTTTTTATTTAGGAATAATAATTCTCGTCTAATTTTACACATTTTTCGTTAGTCATATCGAAAAACAAAACTAAAGTGTTGTACAAGGTGAGACATAATTTTTTTGTAACACCCTTTATATGGGCAGTCAAAGAGACGCAAAATTAAATATAAAGACTCAATATGCAAGAAAAACTTTGATTTTTAATTAAACTGAAAAGTTATGGTTTTTTAACTAATATTGTCGCATGGACCACCCTGTAGATATTTTCTTAAACTATCATGTAGGTACTCTAAGTTGTATAAAATTAAACGAACACTTCGAATCACGTGGGAAAAACAAGTAAAAAACACGAATTTCAGGCCGTTTTCAATTTGGTGTCCACACTGAATGAATTTAAAACTTGAAATAAAAAGTAGGTAGGTGTAGACACAAAATTGAGCATGGCTTTTTGAATTCATTTTTATTCTTTCAGATTTGGACTCCTTGTTGAATTTTAGACAGTTTCGACTACCCATATGATGGTTCAAGAAAATATCTACAGGGTGGTCCATGCGACAATATTAGTTAAAACACCATAACTTTTTAGTTTAATTAAAAATCAAAGTTTTTCTTGCATATTTAGTCTTTATATTTAATTTTGCGTCTCTTTGACTGCCCATATACAGGGTGTTACAAAAAAAATTATGTCTCACCCTGTACAACACTTTAGTTTTGTTTTTCGATATGACTAACGAAAAATATGTAAAATTAGACAAGAATTATTAATCCTAAATAAAAAATTAAAAAAAACTCGGTTTTAAAAAAAATCAAGTCATTATTTCACTTGTGAACCACCCTGTATAAAATTTTTTGATGCCAATTGAAAGTGCGTGTATTCATTACACAAACACATTCTCTTCTTGTTATCGAAAAAATTAACCGAACTTGAGTTATTCAAGATTTAGAAAAAAAATTGGTCGAAAAAAAACCACCCTGTATGTAATATTTTTGTTTAAAAAAGTACTCAGGAATCATTTAGAAGGAAAATTATCAAATAAAATTCAGGTCGATCCATTTAAAAATCGAAAGTTGACACCTCAATTTCTGACTTTTGAACCACCCTGTATAAAAAAAATTTCATAACTGATACCGCATAATTAGCACATGTACCCTAGATTTTTTTATTTTTCAAAAACTCTTTCAGGGGCCGAGTAATTTGAGGTGTCCAAGTTTGGTGGGACACCCTGTATGTTGAATAGTGGAGTATTGATGGTAGTGTCAATGATAATATTAATAATATTTGATGACAAGACATTCTATTCTACATTCGTATTATTTATGATGAATGAACTATATTGACTCATTCATTCTGACGAGAGAGAGATCGATACTTTGTGATGTATTGGTAGTGAGCACACATCAATTTGTCAAAACATGAATTCATTTTGCAATGGAAATTTCAACACGATGTACTTGTCAGGGCAAATTAACGTCTATTTCAGTCATTAAGTATGTGGCGTGTGTGCGCGGGTATGCCATCCAGGCACATCATTAACGGATTAGTAGTTCTAGGGACAAATAGTGCACTGGCAGTCAATTGGTTAACGCGCTAGTCTGGTAATCCAGGTAGTGTAGGTATCCGTTGGTTCGAATCCTACCCAGTGCATGATTTTTTCCTCATTAATTTGAGTATGTGGCCACATAATAATAAGACTCTGAGGGTTAAGTGGTAGAAAGTGCTTTGAGCATTAATCTTAACTGGTGGTTATCTTCCACAAAAGATTATTATTATAGCATATACCAAGCAAGAGACTAGCTGAATAGGATCCTTTAAACTCTGAATATACATAGATAATTAGGGGAATATTCAGGAAGAACTTGATCATTTATATTATGTATACTGACTAAAGTCTAAAAATAACATTGAGTTATTCATATAAAGCGTAGACTTGGATGTTGAAATTTCAGCATAGATGAAATATATTCTTTGATGAAATCTTTTCCTCTTATGGGATTTTCCCCATATACCTCGCCTGGTGGTTACCTTCCACTAAAGAGTGTTATTATTATTATCATCGTTCAATTAATCCCAAACCACCCCAGGTCCTACCCTCTAGTCTAGTACGTACAACGCTGCCAAATCTGGTGTGTATCATCAAAGTGAAATTTTCATTTCATTGAAAATTCCAAGAAATAATAATAACGATACTTATATCATGGTTTGGGTGGAAACGAACTCAAGGGAACTACTCTTTTCTCTCTTTCATCCAAATTTTTCTTATAAAGAGGATATTTTGTTTTAAATAGAGTTAAATTGTACCAGGAAATCGTTTCTCTTATATCCAGGTTTCTTTTATATCCAGCTTATTACCCACACAGCCTCCTCTGAAGTTTGATCGATAAAACGGCGGACTTGTAATCTGGAGGTCGGCGGTTCGAGTCCCGGTTTCAGCGTAGATTTAGTAAAGCGAGTTTAGAACACAATGTTTAGTTGTGATATCACGAAAGTGGAGAACACAAATAAGATAACTTTTTTTTAAAATTCAAGATATTGCCATAGGTAATAACCCCGCTCTTTAGTTAAGACATATTATGTGTGTACCTATATATTTATCTATTTTGATAACTACTTATTACCCGCAAATGATTTTTCAACAACAAAAGCCAGGTTTCCCCATCATCAATTATGTTTTCCCTCTCATGTTTTTTGTAAAACAAACAAGAAGATGCTGCGATGTATGAAAATGTTGTAAATCCTGCCCGCTATCTCGTATGTGATGACAGGTCGCGGTGTTTTGTAAACAGACTGTGTTATCGTGCCTTATCGTAGCCAGCAGCGCTCGGCCAGAGAACGGTACAAGGTGTTTACAAAGCCGATGACGTGAGAGCGATTTGATTTACAGTACTTACGAGTGGCCTGTTTTGCAGGAATCTAAACAAAGCATTAAAAAGTGCAATCGAGAGCGGCCTTGCTTTGTTTGGCCCGAGACATGGCTGTAAACTTAATGAGATATTTTCTTTATATTATACTTCCCGCTATATTGTGTGGAACAATCTAGCATGCACAGAATGAAAATGCACATCTTTGAAGTTGCTATCTTAATATATAAATGTCAAAGTCACTGACTGACTGACCACTGACTCACTGATCATCGCTCTACAGCCCAAACCATAAGTCCTAGGAAGCTGAAATTTGGTAGGTAGCTTTGTCTTATAGTCTAGATGTGCAATAAGACGGGATTTTTCGAAATTCCCACTACAACACCTGCCATTGGCGAAAAAGGATTTTTTGCTTTCACGGCCATGCCTCGGCCCGCAAAGCGGGCGACAGCCCGCGAGTATATGAAGGTCATCTTTTTGGAGTTGCTATGTATAATACAGGAAATAGACCTATGATACAATAATATTATGCACTTCGCTGATTTCGCCTATAGCACCACTCTTTTAACACGTTGAACACCGAGGTTTTTTTCTAGTTTTTTTCCCAGGTACATGGGACAAAATTGGGATTTTTAATTATGTCCCCTTTAGGTCACCTGTGGGTTTCATAATTGAGTATCATTGTGTGCTCTGAAAAATTTGGTGACTGGTGTGACTTTCACGGAACATCAGTAAAGCACCATGAAACCCACCGGTGGGTCTCATGGTGTTCATTGTGTTCAACGTGTTAAATTATAACCATTCAATGGGAAAATCACAACAAACCATTGGAAGCTGGTATAGGTTGAGGTTTCAAAAAAATAAAAATAATAATCTTCGATGAACGAAGAAAAATTCATGCATTGGGTGGGATTCGAACCAACGGATCCCCACGCTACCTGGATCACCAGACCAGCACCTTAACCACTCTACCAACTAATGCAAGGTTGCGGTTCATACGGACTAGATAATGAAATCATAATTAATCCACCAAGGCCATTCATTCCCAGTTCTGCACTATCTGTCGATAGGTTCCGGAAAACAAACCAATCGATATCTCGCCGAGTCTCGAACTGAAAACAGTAATTAAAGAACGCTTGATCGATGGTTAACTAAATGTATAATTACCTACCTGCTTAATAGTATATACAAAAAGTATATACATGATTGTTTGTTTATGTATGTATCCAGTGTATCCTATGACTCATGAATGCAGATCATTTATTATATTTTCTGTTTTTTCTCAAGATTAATAGTATTATTGTACAATATACATAATATGTAGTTCATTTATTATTAACAAAATCGACAACAAATAACACCCTGCAGAGAAGTATACATTCCTCCCTTATATGACCCCTCTCTTCCATCCATCTACAAACTCATGGGTTTTTCTTTGTTTTTAAGTGTTCCAATTTTCATTTTTTTAAGCTTTTTATGTTCTCTCTCTCTCTCATAATCTCCCTTTCAAATTTTGTTCAAATAACGCAATCAGAAGTGAAGTTTGCTCAATTAACTCAATCAGAAATGAAGTTTGCTCAAATAACCCAATCAGAAGTGTTGTTTGTTCAAATAATCCAATCAGAAGTGAAGTTTTCTCAAATAACCCAATCAGAAGTGTTGTTTGCTCAAATAACCCAATCAGTAGGGTTGTTTGCCCAAATTATCCAATCAGAAAGTGTTGTTTGCCCAAATTATCCACTCAGAGTGCAGTTGAAAGAGAGATTTGGGGATTATGAGAGCGAGAAAACTTTCTGGAACGAGACCCAGGGCCCAAATCTGGCTACTGTTCCGGGGCTACCAAATTTTCTCCTTTTTGAAACCTCTGTTGGTGGCCCAGAACTCCAAAGTTGACCCGTCTTCGGCCAACTTTTGTACACAAAGAGAATTTTCCTGGGGAAACTCACTTTACGAACTATGATGAAAATGTTATTGAGAAATCTGAAATTGATACTTTTGGAATAAAAGTGGGAGATTCGTGATTGATTGAAATATGAGACCCTCTATTGATCTAGCCGACAGGCCTATCGTCTTCAATTTATTTATCAATCATAAATATCTCTCATTTTCCTTCTTTTTTTTTTTAGGGGGTTTTTTTCTCTGAATTTTCAATTTCGGAGCTGCTCCGTCCTTCTCCCTTTTTCATCAATTTCTTTATCTTGTGAAACCAGGATCTATGATAGAAGCTTAAGGGCGAAATTAATAGTCAAATTCTATAACTTAAGTCATTGTTAAGCGTCGGTTTTCCCCATTGTACACAGTACGCAATCCGTGCCTTAGCGCCACAGAGGTATTTCAAAAAAACGTTTATTAATTTCGCCCTAAGAATTTTGTTCTAAAATAAAAATACTTCCGATTTCTAATTTTAGAAATTCATCGGAAGTAATATCACATTAAAGGCGGACGGAATTAATAGACGTTTTTGTAATACCTCTGTGGCTCTAAGTCACGGATTGCGTACTGTGTAAGATAGGGAAAACTGACGCTTAGCAATGACTTGTGATATAGAATTTGTCTATTGATTTCGCCCTAATTTAAGGCAAAACCCTGCGATGTCCAGCGTCAATTCGGTTAAAATTTGAATGTCTACGCATCAAGTTCTAACCTCACCGGACGTTGCTCAACTTCAGTGACAGAACGAGAACCGGTGTATTCAACGTGAACATGGCATCGCCGTTGGCTGAAACGGCTGAAAGTAATCCAACGCAAGAGAAGAGGAGGTAAACGGTGAGTCGTGTCCTTATAGTTGCTAGGAGGGGTGGGGCCGAGGGTCTGTTGAATTGAATTTACGAGACACTGATGGGTCAAGTCTCTAAAGGTCAGCGCATAAAAGACACTTGAGCTAATTTATGTCGCCTCTACAACTGTTGATTCTTGCTTTTTTATTAACACCATCCCCATCTCCCCCAGTAGGAACGGCCCCATCCGTTCCGGTTATGACGATTGTTGATGTTTGTTCTCTCCATCAATTCGTCCTGCTCCTCCTCCTCCTCCTCCTCCTCCTCCCTTCCTCCTCCTCCTCCTCCTCCTCCCTCCTCCTCCTCCTCCTCCCCTTCCTCCTCCTCCTCCTCGTATATTCTTCTTTTCATCCTGTCTTTCTTATTCGATTTTATTTCTATATTATTTGACGCAGTGAATGAATGATCCAATCTTCCTTTTTTCTCTTTTTCCTTTTTCTCCCTCCCCTTCTCTTTTAATCTCTTTCTCTCTCTTTCTCTCTCTCTCTCTCCCTCACTCTTTCTCTCTCTCTATTTGTTACTCTCTTCGCTCTCTCTCTCTTTTTCTTTTTTCTCCCTCCCTTCTCTTTTAATCTCTCTGTCTCTCTCTCTCTCTTCTAAATGTAAAAAAAAGAAAATATTTTCAATTCAATTCAATTCAATTCTCTCTCTCTTCTCTCTCTCTCTCTCTCTCTCTCTCTCTCTCTCTCTTTGTCACTCTCTTCTCTCTCCCCTCTCATTTTTTCACCTTCAATTTCTATCCTAACTGTTGATTCTTTCCTCTCTGTCAATGAATTCGAATGCCATTTCTTGACGTCCAAAATTCTGAAGTGCCTCTTCCCTCTTCGCTGACTCGGGACCAAATAGCTGACTGAGCTTATAATAAGAACGAAATAAGAGGTATGTTTTTAATCCACAATTTCCAGATTGTTTGGCCGTGCGTCCGTTTATTTTTGAAACGTTTTTTTTTTTTTTTTTTTTAACCTGTCAAAAAAATGAAGTTCCCTGATGAGTTTTCAGAATTATTAGATTTCAGCACCTTCCCTCAAAAAAAAAAAAAATAATAATAATAGTATAATAATAAAAAAAGTCAAATTTCTAACACAGGTCTACAATGATTTAACTAAATTGCTATAAATTAATTTGTTTTTTACCTATCTGAAACATGTATGGGTTTTCTTTCAAACTTCTGCTTATAGTACAGAATGATAGGGCATTGTTGGAGTGTACATTTAAGAGGCAAGTTTAGAGACCGGCAGGTAAATAGGACAGAACATTCAGGAGTGAAATGGTTGTTTACACCCCCACCACGCAAATATAACTACCCCATATCCTATAAGTCTTGCCGGGGGACTACATGGGAGTGGTGCACTCTCAGTCAGGAGGTTTGGAATCGAGTCCTTTGTTATAGGGTAATTATTTGGCAGAATGCGTATGTGATTTATTTGTGGTGAATCAAAATTGCTCTTCACAATATAATAATAAATCATTTGTTTTATTATTTCATATTTTTTTTGTATACAGAGGACCCATCCTAAACTATTATTATTTGGCTTCTATTATTGTAGATATCAAAGAGTAATTAAGAGCTTCCATCAATTTCTAAATTCCTTTATTAAAATGTCTGTTTTACATACTGTGGTTATGCCGCACACACTATTCCCAACGAAATTCATAAGAGCAGACAATTTACTGCTCTCTCGGGGATCGAACCCAGGTCACCCGTGCGTCCAAGCATAGCGTGCTACCCACTCCAGTACGGCGACAATCTTACTAACTTTATTATTATTATTATTATTTTATATAATTTTTATGAATTTTAGTAGAAAATAGGTATTAGAATGATTCATTCAGCATTAACTCGGCATTTGATTCTGTCTTTCTGCTTGGCCTTCATGTCAATAACAGCAATAATAATCAGGCAACAACAAGAAAGGTTTTATAGTTGAGTCAGCAGTGAGGTTTCTTTGTGTATTTTCTTCTATTGCGCCGCAGAAATACATGTAGCAGTAAATACAGTCAGTTGTGTAAAATAGTAAATACCTACATCAGTTTGTTGTGCACAGAAAGAAGAAATTAATTGTGAAGCAAGCGCCTACTATGATTTTCACACCATCTTGTTATGATCAGCAGAGAAAAATAAAAAATGAAAATAAAAATCAGCAGAGTACTACTTCAGCTGGCTTAGTAATAGGCTTAGTATGAGCTGGCTTGGTAAGCTCTTAAGATGGGGTCCCACTTAAGATGGGCTCGATCCAAATGAGCTAGGATCGAGCTTGAATTATGCTTCGCAATCGGCCACAGTAAGTAATAATAAGAAACTTACGAGACTATGGTTGGGTGGAAGAGATTGCCAAAGGCAATAACCCCGCCCTTCAGTTAGGACATAATGTATATATTTATTTATTTTTTCTTCATTTTCTTCTCTTTTTACTTCTTCTTATCTAATACTTATAAAAGAGAGTTTCACTCACTGAGTGACTGACTGACTGACTGATTCATCACTGTTTCTCCGAACTGGTAAGTCCTAGGAAGCTGAAATTTGGTAGGTAGCTTTGTCTTATGGTCTAGAGATGCAAGACTAGAGATGCAATTTTTCGAAATTCCACAACGCCTGCCATTGGCGAAAAAGGAATTTTTTGCTTTCACGGCCATGCCTCGGCCCGCAAAGCGGGCGACAGCCCGCTAGTATTGTATATTATTTTGAATTATCTATATTGTATAGGTATATATTATGTCCTTATTAATAAAGTGTAAAATAATAATAATAATGGTTCAGTCAGCAGTATCTATGTGTATATTGCGCTATTGCGTTGCAGAATACCTTAAGCTAAGCCGCTTAAGGTATTCTGCAACGTCAATACATAGTATACATCAGTTACCCTGACTATGTACTATTATACATAGGGTGTTCCATAGGTAAGCAGCTTATGTACACAAAACACACCAATAAATACCAACACTGTACTTCCGGATTTTTCAGATGTAACAAGACTTTTTGATAATAGAAACTATATACTCCTAAGCCTAAGTGGAAGGTAACCACCGGGCGAGGTTAATGCTTAAAGCATTTTCTACCACCTAACCCTCAGAGTCTTATTATTATGCGGTCACCAACTCAAATTAATGAGGGATACGAAAAATTCATCCATCGGGTTGGATTCGAACTAACGGATCCATACGCTATTACCTACATCCATCTGTTGGATTCATTGAAAATGAAGAAGAAAAAAATAGCGCGTGATTAGCTTAGTGGTTAAGCACTCGCTTGCCGTGCGGAAGGTCCCGGGTTCGATCCCCCGTGCCGACAGAAATTTGTATTCTTAATTTGGTTACAATTGTTTGTAAGGGATATTTTCCGATGCGCTCGTGTTGACCCAGCACCTAATTGGGAAGTATTGTGTCACTTCTCGCCCATCAGAGGGGAGGCATACTACGGGATGGGCAGGCTACAACACAGAACACAAACGTCTACAGTAGCTCCTGTTTCATGGCTACGAAATAAAAACGGCTGTGAAATGTGAAATACTCATCTTAAAAAAAGAGAGGACTACCTTTTCAAGGTTCTTTCTGTACTTTTCTGAATCGACTCACTGACTTTACTCACTCTCTGAATCGACTCACTGGCTTAACTCACTCATCATTCAGTCTGTGAGGTTACGTACAACTCTGTGCTATGGCCACACCGAAAGAAAGCGAAATTATTGCAAGATGAGACCAGGCGCGGCCGGTGCTAAGAGGCTGCGGTACTGCAGCACCTCCAGACGAAAAAGAGAAAGAGAGGATTTTCTCAAGTCCCTAGCTCGAAAATTATCACACATTTCTAGAATAACTAATGCATGTAATATCTTATCACAATTATCACACATTTCTAGAATAACTAATGCACAATTGTTATATCTTATCACAAGTATCACATATTTCTAGAATAACAACTAATGCATATCAATATGATCGGCATGGTAAACAAACTCAAATTATGAAATATATAAGTTCTCAGGAAAAACTTGTAATTATATACAACTCTTGGTAAAACAAATAAACATCGAAATAATTTGAAGATAGAAAACACTTGTTTTTTTGTTTTTTGTTTTACTTAATTATTCATTTTCAGATAGCCATTTCGCCAGTTAGGGCATTGTCAGTGAACCTGTACCTTCACTGACGATGCCGTAACTGGCGAAATGGCCATCTGAAATAAATAATTAAGTAAAACAAAAAAAAACCAAGTGTTTTCTATCTTCAAATTATTTCGAAACTCAAAATCTTTGGATGCTGAAAGAGCGACTCTATAAATCCCATTGTTGTTGTTCCTAACAGTACATAATTAATACATAATTATGGTAGGTGGTACAAAATTATAGCTTCAATGTCGGGTGCTATGGCGTGAAGTTAGCACCCGACATATTTCAACCTCTCTCCTGGGGTTACGGTTGGAGTACAAAATTCGGGGTTTGTTGTTCCTAACAACAGTACATAATTAGTACATAATTATGGTAAGGTGGTACAAAATTCTAGCTTCAATGTCGGGTGCTATCTTCACGCACCTTCTTATTTCGCTTAATGTGGCAGCACCCCCAAAACTTTTTCCTTTGGCCGACCGTGGCGGCCGCGCCTGATTGATGAGACATTATGAGACAATCTCGCAAGTGAAACATATTATTGAACATGCCCGCAAGCGAGTCACGAGCGTAGAAAAAGAGACATTTCGCCGAATTCAAGGCTGGAGGGGCGATGCTCAACAGGAGAGCAGTGGTAAAGTGGTTTTTGGCAAACAGTTGGAGGTGGCGGCAGCAGCGTGAGAACATTGTTTTGGCAAACATCGCCAAAAAAAATGTGTAAACAACAATAACATCGCCATCTCACTCTCACACGGGCGAATTTCTCGTCTCATCCTAGTGGATAGTTTGCATCGTTTGGAAACATCTTAATATCATGTAAACGTCACCTGGAGGTCGGTAGTTCGAGTACCAAGGACGGCAAATTTTAGTAAGGTGGAAGAGAAGAGAAGGGTTGGGTGGAAGAGTTTGCCACAAGCAATAACCCCGCCCTTAAGCTAGGACTTTAGCTTCTTTCTCTTTTTTGTTCTTGTTTCTTTGCTTAATCTATTTAATTTTCCTTTTTAATTTCATTATATTTTACTGTATATTTTTTTGTTCTACCCTATAAAGCTTACTATAATAATAATGAGAGAAAGCCACAGGCTTTAACCTCGCCCCTTGGTTCACTACATATTCTATTGTGTTCTTTTTGTTTCATGTCCTATGTTGCAGAATGTATCATGTAGTTTACCAATAAAGTGTTAATAATAATAATAAGGCATTTCCAAGTCGTTCAAGTAATTGTGACATCATCCTAATGGATAGTATTGGGATAAAGATGGCCATCTAAAAATTAAAATAATATTATTGTAAAACAAAAAGATAAGAATGTTATGTTATTGCTACTTTCATAATATTGAGCAAACGGAGGGTAAAACCCCCGTCGTGATAAGACCATGCAGTTGAAAGCGATACGCGACGTGAGGTTAAACACAAATTAAAAAAAAAAAAAATGATAATTGCAAGTATAATATTTTTACTAAAGTATTTTTTCGCAAACTGTATTGCCTTTGTTTTATTACTTTCGTTAGTCTATTATAAGGAAATAATCGTATAATAATTGTATTATTCTTCTATTCATAGCATAATATTTTCAGAACTTGAAAGTAAATTAAATTGTTCTCATAAACCAATCACAACCCAATAAGAGTTGGGTGGAAGAGAATAGGCAATAACCCCGCCCTTTAGTTAGGACATGTGTTTATATATATTTTTCTATTCTTTTTCCTTTTTATTGTATATATTTTTTTCCATTTTTTCATTGTTATAATAATTATTTGTATTGTACATAATTAATATGTCTTTTTATTGAAGTGCTTAATAGTAATAGTAATAAAGTGTTTACCTATTAATAGTAATAGTAATAAAGTGTTTACCTAATAATAATAATATAACCCCAGTGTTTCAACCAATCACAGTGAACTTTAGCCTGAGTTAGGGGACAGTCTGGCTTATCCTAACTTAAATCCTGTTTTATAATTCGGCCCTTAATAATCCTGTGCTGCACACACACAGGAGGCTCTTGCTTTCCCATAAAAAAAATCATATTTTATACATATGCTAGAAACACTGTATATGGACTACACACTCTTGGGTGTCCTCTAACATAATTGGACTGACATGCCGCTTCGCCTTGTGTATAAATAAAGTACCTACTTAATATTCATGGATATTATTTATTTAGCTGTCTGTCCAGCCCTCCTCTCGTCCATATGGGTAACAGAGATCTATTTTTAGATCTGTATACAGATTGTAGAGAGAGAAAAAAATCGCATCAAATAGTGTGTAGTGACTACTTATTTTTTTTCTTTTTTTCTGTAGGTTGTATCCCCCAAAAACACCACTTCGTGGTTAAAAAAAGAAGAACGCCTCACTCAAAGAATGATTATAATTAGCTAAAAATAAATGATATCAAATTGAGAACACCTTGTCCCCTCTCTTTCTATATCTCTGCACTCCTCTCTGAATTTATTCCTCTTATGTTTAGCTTTATTTATCCTTTCTACGGGTCATCCCAAACTTGATTTCTCTTTAAATTTACTTGTTGCACGACAATAAAAAATGGCGGTCGGAGTATGATTTTTCTGAAGTTATTTGATTTGAATCGAGAAAATTACACCGCGACCGCCATTTTTTATTGTCGTGCAACAAGTAAATTTAAAGAGAAATCAAGTTTGGGATGACCCGTAGAAAGGATAAATAAAGCTAAACATAAGAGGAATAAATTCAGAGAGGAGTGCAGAGATATAGAAAGAGAGGGGACAAGGTGTTCTCAATTTGATATCATTTATTTTTAGCTAATTATAATCATTCTTTTGAGTGAGGCGTTCTTCTTTTTTTAACCACGAAGTGGTGTTTTTGGGGGGATATCAGTTCTTTTTGTACGAAAATATAGGTTCATACACTACTGAAACATTAGGAATGACAAAAGTAAATAAGCTGGGAAAATGTGAATGTACCAAGTTGTCTTTTTTAAGATATAGTTTTAGCAGTACGTATTTAATTTTTCTAAGGTCAATATGTATTTGGATCACAGATTTGGCCCCTAAGTCCCCAAAGTGAGTAAGTAATATATAAATTTGCATTGCAAGATCTTTTGATTCTATTCTCCACATGATTAAGTTTATCTTTCAATGCTAAATAGACCTCGGAGTCTCCTATGAGGGACACTAAAACACCTGGATTTACAAATGCCAAAGAAATTAATTTGTAATCACCTTATCAAGGTGAGGTAATGAGTTCTCTCCCGTTGACCTTTTCTTACCCGAATTCTCTCCGGCTTGTTGCAGGGGTCATCACGAGTATCTCTCCCGGAAATAAGACCATGCTTTTTTACATTAGGTATTTAAGAAAATGAAAACTATAAAATTATCATTTTTATATAAGAATGGGCCTTTTATAAGGAAATCTTTTAAATCTCTAACTATTGAAAGGCTTTTCATTAGTTAGAGTTCAGTGTTTAGTAGAGTTAGGTAAAATACATAGAAGGCCATGCCTCAGGCATATAGTATATAGGGTTAAGGATAATACATAGAAGGCAATGCCTCGGGATTATAATAGGGTTAGGTAAATATATAGAAGGCCATGCCTTGGGTTTATCATAGGGTTAGGAAAAATACATAGAAGGCCATGCCTCAGGTCTATATCAATGATTCCTAGGTGTTTCGATTATAATTTTTATGCTAGGCCTAAACTATGTAGGTATAAAATCAGGTAAAAATGCAAGCGACGCGACGGGAGACAATTTGGTGTTGATAAAACCATGAGCGGGAGAGAACTCGGATGTGAAGACCCTTATCAATACCTCACGGGGTATGAGTGTACCCCGGACATAATGGACAGAGAAAAAAAAAAACTTCCCTCAAGGGATCGAACCCAAGCCTAGTATGCTACCCACTTGGCCAAAGTCACTACTTTGTCACAACTTTTAGTGAGGAGCATCGACATTATGAGAGCTACATAATTCATCATATTTTATCTCCATCCAACCATGATTGTCCAAAATCAATCTCGTAATGCCGCCACAGGTCATTGTCCGTCCAATTCTGCAACTTCTAAAATTTTCCTCGCGAGGGTAATGGGGTCGTCATGAAGATCAAATATAAAGATCGGAAAAACAAAACAACGTTAAGCCCAAATTGAAAATATAGAGCTAAAAAATTTCGTCCCCGCCAGGATTCGAACCCATGCTGACTGGGTGGCAGGTCGAGCATGCTACCAATAGACAAAGTTATCTTCTAAAGAAACGGATGGAAAATGAACTAAATTAATACTTGAAAACTTAAACATTAAAATTTTGCAGTGAGAGAGCGAGGTCATCATGAAAAATACATACTGGCCAAGATCTGACCACTAAGCTAAGAATTCGAAGGTACCTACCTGCCAAAGAAAATGAAAAGGCCACCAGGTGCCACCCAGTGGACCGGATGAAGGAATAAAATCAATAAATTTGGTATCTGCTCATCAAGATCTTTCATTTGATACCACTTAAGACTAGTATTATCCTTCAATTCCCGATTTGGGCTCCCAAAACCCGAGGCCGCCCAAATGGGCCGCCCGCTTATAATTTAGAATTTTTTTTTGGTCCGGGCTCATCTCCATTATATCTTGATCACTTTAGACACCTCACTTAATCTTCAGTGCCAAGTTAAAGACACGAAGTCGGGTCTCAAAGAATCCGTATGAAAAAAAAAAAACAGAAAAAAAAAAAAACAAAATTATGAATCTTTTCATGTCTTTCACGATTGTTGGGGGGTCTCGAAAATAGGGTTCCCGGTGGCCTAGGAAGTCAAACAAAGAGTCAAATCAACTTATTTTTCAACGTAGAGCCCATTTCTGCAATAAAAATCGCGATTTTTGAAATTCATGTTGCACTTTTCGCTGGCTGAAAGTACATGAAATGCATGGGAACTATGTTTTCCGTAACCTTACACTCTGCCGGGCTGTCTCTTTCTTTGTATAGGCGTTCTTCACACCTCGGCCGAGGTGTTTGATACAACATATTCAATAAACAGTGTATCGTTGTGAAGTAACCACTTAAATATATACACTTATACAGGGTGAACTATTCAAATTCCAGTGCTTTCATTCCAGTATGTATGATGTGATGAGTTATGATCAGTATGATAGCATTGATAGTGATAGTTATCATATTTGTGTTAATCACTTTAATTCGTGATATCACAACTACTCAAACTCGCTTTACTAAAACTACGCTGTAACCGGGACTTGAACCACCGACCTCCAGGTTACTAGTCCACTGCCTGATCGATCAAGCTAATGAGGTCGGTGTAAAGGTAGTGATAGTGTGATAGCTTACCTTTACAGGCTTTTCAAAAGAGGTTTCGAAATTCCAAACATATCTTTCTAGAACTCCCTGATTGAAAATCCCCGACTTCAACGGGTGACAACATGATCTGACGGTTAAGTAACTCTTAAGGGCCACAAAGCTGAGTCAGACGCCCTCAATTTGGAGTTTCAGGCACTCTCAGCTAGTGCACTAATGTAGCCCCCGTTGAGGGACAGTCTCGCTTATCTTCACTCCAATCCTGTTTTATAATTTGGACATTTCGGCCTTAAGGGCTTAATCTTGATCCTGTTTTATAATTCGTCCCAGGGGCTCAATTATAAATCAGTATAAAGAAATAATTATAAAACAGGTCACTTAATTTGAGTCAATGCATAATTAACTTCTAATGATGTACGTCCAAAAGTAAAAAAGTATTGATTAAATATAATAATAAATAACACTCTTTAGTGGAAGGTAACCACCAGGCAAGGTTAATGCTCAAACCATTTTGTACCACCTAACCCTCAGAGTCTCATTATTATGTGGTTACAAACTCAAATTAATGAGGAAAAACTCATGCACTGTGGGTGGAGTTCGAACAAACGGACCCCTACGCTACCTGGATTACCAGACTAGCGCGTTAACCACTTGACTAGTGCACCATTGTCATTGTCATTGAAAAGAGACCCAACACATGCTTGCGCACTTCGGGTCTCTTCTACTGCAATTTAATAACAAAGAACAATTTTAAGCATTTTATCTATGTATATAATATCATTTTATTTAAGTTATGTTTCTGTGCTTGTTAATTGTTATATGTTTATAAAAAATATATGATGAAACACACTAACAGCACTAATCAGTTGATTAACTTTATCACCCTGTTGAATGTGACTGATAAACGCACCCTTAGAGTAGACACAACCAAAATCACCCACACCTTGAAGCTCATAGCGAAAAAAAAGGAACAAGTTCTCAAAGTGGTCATTCTACTTTTCGTAATTTCAATGTAAAACAACACAAGATATAGTACGTAGTAGGCGCGGTCGGTGGGAATTTTTTTTGGGGGTGCTGCCACAGAAACTGGACTAAAATGGGATTTAAAGAGTAGCTCTTTCAGTATCTAAAGAGTAGCTCTTTCAGTATCTAAAGAGTTTGAGTTTGTTTACCATGTGTCATGATTTTCATTGTGTACGAGCTAGGACTTGAGAAAATCCCACTGAGATCATATAATATAGAAGGAACCCGATGTATCGAGATTTGCGTCCAGTAGGGACCATCAGCTGATTTCAAAATCAGTGCCGGAGTTGTAGTATTTTTTCTCTCGCGAAGGAGGTGGGTACCTAAACTACCTAATTCTTCTAAAATAATATTTTAATTTTTTCATACTTACCTATTAGTTATTTTTGTCTTTGCTTCCTCTTTTACTTTCCTTATTTTCTACTTATTATGTAATAATATAAGACTTGGTATCTGACGTGAAAATTAAGGATGTTTAGATACCCGCCACTGCATGAGGTAAACAAGAAATTCAAAAAATTGAACCAATCAGAGGCCGGATTTGTTGAAAGAGGGACCATCACCATCAGCCGTTCAAAGTTGGACGCATAAATTTGTTTAATTCGAGATATTCGAGATATAAAATGATCTCAGTGGAAAATCCTCTCCTTTTCTTTTTCGTCTGGGGGTGCTGCAGTTCCGCAGCTCCTTAGCACCGGCCGCGCCTGGACTACGTACACACATTAAAGACGAGAAAAAAGTTAAACTCGTGAAGAAGACCTCTATTTATTTTCTGCACATGTTGGAGAGATATTGGAATTCTCAATGACAAATCTCTCAAACGACATAATATGTGTGCAAAAAACTCTCAATTCTACTCGAGAGAAAAAAAAAAAACGCAAATTCACTTTGCTTTTATCTTTGATACTCTCTTGATGAACTTGTATATCTCTCTCTCGAAAAAAAACTTACTAGCACGTGTAAGATACGGTCTGGGGAGATTTTCATTTTTTTTAAATCTTTAATCGCAAACAAGTCGCAAACCCAAACTTTTTATTTACAATATTTGCCATAGGTACATATTATACAAAATAAATACATTCAATAGCTTTTGATTCCCCGGAGCATGAAATCCATGGAGAAGAACCGAGTTTTTTCACAACTTAGATTTTAGAAGAAGAGGATAAGAAGAACTGGTGGAAGAATAATTGAGTGTAGTCCATTGTTTCCATTTTTTTTTTTAATTTTAATAATTACTTGTATTTTACATCTGTCTTTTTAATGCTAATAAATTATTTAATAATAATAATTTAGACCATTATGATTATATCTATTATGCACGTCCAGTATTATCTTGTCCGGGGCTGGTTACAAACCCACCGGTGCTGTGTCTGTTATTTTCGGACCACCCGAACTCTTGTCTAGTCGGTGGAGGCCCAGCGGGTACAATCTCATCGGGGTGACCGGTTTCGGGTCAAACGCGCATTTGGTGGATTTTGGATGCTTTTTTCCTGCTTCGTATACGCTGTGTCTGGTCAACTGTGGGTAGTACTCAGTACTGGGTAGTCATGTAGTCACCGCAACGTCCGTAGCAGAATAAAATATTATAATAATTTATTTATTTATATATTTACATAACAAAGGTTACAAGTTGTACAAAATAATATACAATGACAATAGACAGTGCAAATATTATAAGAATAACACTCTTTTGTGGAAGGTAACCACCAGGCGAGGTTAATGCTCAAAGCATACTTACTCTACCACCTATCCCTCAGAGTCTTATTATTATCTGGTCACAAAATAATAATAATAACACTCTTTTGTGGAAGGTAACCACCAGGCGAGGTTAATGCTCAAAGCATTTTCTACCACCTAACCCTCAGAGTCTTATTATTATCTGGTCACAAAATAATAATAATAACACTCTTTTGTGGAAGGTAACCACCAGGCGAGGTTAATGCTCAAAGCATTTCTACCACCTAATAACCCTCAGAGTCTTATTATTATGTGGTCAGTGGTCACAAACTCAAATTAATGAGGAAAAATTCATGCACTGAGCTATCGGGACAGACTAATAATAAAATATGTAGAATAATAATAAAGTACTTATTAATATTATTCCCGACTTTGGTGAAATGGTGAGCGATAAAAAGAGTGTCGAGGAAAAAAAACCGTTTAATTCAAAGTAAACATTGACTGGGGTCTGGTGGTTATGTAAGACCAGGATGGGCAATGGTCTTGGTGGGACAGACTTGCAGAGCAGAGGTCACGGGTTCGAGATTAGTACTCCGTGAGGTGCTAGTCTGTAAGTCTGTCAATCCAGATCGTGTGAAGATCATTTGTTTCGGATTCTACCCGACGCGACGCGTGAACACGACGTTAGAACACACTATAATGGTATCAACACAACTTTTTTTTTGTTGAAGGTGGTTGTGCATTGGAACCGCTTTCGCATTACTTCAGGGCACTTATCTCTTCCACACAACCCATTATCCCGAAGTAATGTCATACGGTTCCGGGGTCTTAAATGTGAGGTGATATCAATTCCACACTCCCCAAAAAAATAGTTGCTTTGGAGGTCTTCTCGAGGATTTCCAACCTCTTATCATCATCATCATCATCATCATAGGGTGGCGTCATCGTGAACGATGGTAGCCCGACAGTGGAGGAATGACTCAGCACTTCTACCACTGTCTTTACAGGCAGGCTAATAATTGACAAGGGCCCCCAGAACCAAGCCAATGCTGGTCTACTCCCTGTTTATAATCCCTCAGCCAGGCTGCTAGTCTACTCCCTGTTTATAGTCCCCCAGCCATACTGCTGGTCTACTCCCTGTTTATAGCTCTTAGCAACAAAAAAAAAACCTATCATCCCCGTTGCGATATGAGCTTTAATACTTGATCTGTATCAAGGGCATTGAAGATTATCTTGCTGAGTTCTTGTTTCAGTAGGAATATGAATTTCAGGACCATGGTTTCAGGAAGTGTCCCGAGGTAGTAATCATGGCACCCACACAGGGCACTCCGTGTCTACTCGAAGAGTTTTGAAGGTTCCAAATTCCTCCCACACATCCCACCGATGTTCTCCTTCGCGGAATAGTATACTAATAAACCAACCGCATGTGGTTTGATTGATCAGGCGCCTAGGCGGTGGACTTGTAATCTGGATGTCGGCCGTTCGAGTCCCGGTCTTGTCTGATAATCCAGGTAGCGTAGGGCTCCGTTGGTTCGAATCCCAACCAGTGTATGAATTTTTCCTCATTAATTTGAGTTTTTGACCACATAATAATAAGACTCTGAGGGTTAGGTGGTAGAAAATGCTTTGAGCATTAACCTCGCCTAGTGGTTCCCTTCCACTAATGAGTTTTATTATTATTATTAAAATTTATTGAATAAAATTTATCAAGCGAAACGGTAGTGTTGTGGGAGAACGCCTCCCAGAAAGTACAGTGCTTAACTGCTGATACATAAATACATGAGAACCATTTCCACGTCTTTTCAACAAGTTCGAGATTATTTTTCACCAGGCAAGGTTAATCGCCTCTGCAGAGTGTTATTGTTATTATTATTAGTAACTAATTTCAAGTTTTGGCGTCTTCTGTTTCAGAGTAATGGTGTTCTTCCACAATTTTGACAAGGCTAAACTTAAGATGGGCACAGGGACTCACTTGTTCAGCCCTCACTCACACAACACCTTTATCCATAGGTAAGTAACATGCACTGACAGCCAACTTCCGTGGTGAAACGGTTGTGACTACTGCTCGTTGTCTGCAGGTCTCGAGTTCGATCCCGGCTTGAGCAGAATTTTTTAACAAAAAAGTTACATTTTTTATTCAACTAATATCACGTGATGTGAGCGCGTGATTACCTAATTGGGGAGTATTGTGTCACTTCTCGCCCATCAGAGGGGGGGCATACTACGGGATGGGCAGGCTACAACACAGACCACAAGCGTCTACAGTATAGCTCCTGTTTCATGGCTACGAGAAAAAGAAAAGAATAAAAAAAAAATTGGTTTTTCCGCCCAAGTCAGGTTGGGTGAGGTTTATGTGTGTAGTTGATACGATTCCTATTGATAAGGGAGCACAGTGAACAATCATGTCTAATGGCTGCCTAGTAGACAGTAGCCTCAAGATGTTTCTTTGACGAACAGGTTAGTGTGGGGAGTCGAAAGATCATATCCAAAGAGTTGGGTGGAAGAGATTGCCACAGGCAATAACCCCGCCCTTTAGGTAGGACTTTAGCTTCTTTCTCTTTTTTGTTCTTGTTTCTTTACTGAATCTATATAATTTTCCTTTTAATGTTAATTGTATTTTACTGTATATATTTTTGTTCTACCTAATAAAGCTTACTATAATAATAATAAAATATCCCAAACTATACTTGATTTTTTTTTTGACAAGCACTTAGTACGTTCTTATGAGAAACGGGACTGACCACATTGACCGCCCTCTATTTAGGAACCACTGCCGTTACTTCTGCTTACAACAGAGTATTCATATTGCGAGTGCCACAAGACATTCTCGTATTTTTTATTTCTTTCTTAATGGAAATTCGTCTCTCCAAATTTTTGAGCACTACCCTTTTTCATCATTCTGGAAATCACTAGCCTCAGGAACAAAAAAAGTTGTTTCCCACCATTTGAGACCGCCCATCTGTCTTCTGTCTTCCGGTGTGATTGTGTTAAACAGGAATCGACGGCGAGCTACGGCATTTGTAAAAAAATTCGATTATTGCAAATTAATATTCATTACTGCGAGAACGCGAACCACGAAATTTTTGGTTGAATCGGCCGCAAAGATGAGTGACAAGCCTTTTTATTTGTCCAAACAAATCACTCTCCCTTTTATGAATTTTAAAGATACAAAAAAAGTTTAGTGTAATCAACATACTCGGTTATAAAAAATTAATATAGCGGTTTACTGAATTTTTGTGAGATACTTGAACTCGAACCACGCCCCAATTCACCCGTACTTATCGACTCGCTTACTAGTACTTTTTTTATATATGTCTCACGTAGATGATGGTAGCCGACATATAATCCTGATTTTGAGGTGCTGATTACGAATTTGGCACTGAATTTTAACTATCTTATACCGTTGAGTCACCAGTGGCGGATTTTGACTTCTTTTTGGGGGATAAGGAAAGTCGTGTGATGTTTACACCAGATTTTTTATATTTTTCTCTCAGATCGGTAATCGCTCTCCAAATTTTTTGAGCAAACTGGACCCTGTTTCTCATTGTAAACTCACCCAGCCTGACAGTCGAAAATAATAAATTGTCATGCCCACAACGGATTCTGAGACCACCAATCTATTTCTTCTTCCGGTTAGACTTTGCTTAAATTCAGTGAATCGACGGCGACTACCGGCTCTCATTTTTCGTTAAAAAAATTCGATTTTGCCGGAAATACTAACTAATTTATGTATGTGCGAGTTACTTTATCTTGCGATTTATTTCCACGTTTTTTGGATGCTGTCCGGTCCAATTTTTTTTGTTAAAAAAAAAAAAAAGATGAGTGTTTCACAGCCTTTTTTATTTCGTATCCAAACAAATCACTCTACCCTTTTTGTTTTTCAAAGAAACAAAAAAGTTCTCATCTTTGTGTTAATCATACTACTCGTTATAAGTTCACAACTATTCAAACTATAGCGTTACTAAATATGTGCAGAACTTGAGACTCGAACCACCGACCTCCAAATCACAAGTCCACCGCCTTATCGATCAAGCTACTGAGTTTGGTATTTTTGTCATCATCATAGTGTGGCGTCATCGTGAACGATGGTAGCCAGACAGTGGAGGAATGACTTAGCACTTCTACCACTGTCTTTATAAGGAGGCTAATAATTGCCAAGGGCCCCCAGAACCAAGCCAATGCTGGTCTACTCCCTGTTCATAGCCCCCAGCCAGACTGCTGGTCTACTCCAAGACAGAATTGCGAAAATTTCCTCTTTTTTCCTCATACTTTTATGAGATCGGAAGCAGCACTGAAGCAGAAGCACGGAATCACATCCAGCGTGTTGTGGTTCTGAGTTGTGACGGGGGACGCTCCTATCAGTTTGATTGCCCTTGGGCGTAAACCTAATGAAGATTTGTCGCTAAGAATAGATACTATAGAGATGCGGTGCTATAAATAGATGCTAGATATACAGGGTGGGGACTAAACGAGTGGTTTCTTAAGGTGCGTTCACATTATGTTGATCGACAGTGTTAATACTCCAAATCCTCGATCGACATAGTGTGGACGTACCTTTAGATTTAGGGCGCAATGAATAGACGTTTTTGTTAGTCTACTGTGGACTTAAGTCTAGATTTTGCGTATTATTCTGAGACGTTTGTATTATAAGGCTCTGGGGGTTAGGCGGTAGAAAAGGCTTTGTGGTGGTATAAAATGCTCGCCTAGTGGTTACCTCCTACTAAAGTGTGTGTTATTATTTGTTTATTTAGAATAGGGAAATTCATGTCCTAAGTTATGATCTCAATTTTGTCTATTCATTTTGCCCTTAAACAGGATTTTTTTTTTTTTACTGAATAGCAAATATTGAAATAAAGATTACAGTAAAAAAAAGCTTAAAAGTGACACTATTGCCGACGCGACGGGCTGGAGAAGGGATTGGTCAAATTGTGTATTTATGGAAGTGCGGCTAAAATTAAATTCTGTACTAATGGAATGATTATGTAGCTAAATATTATACCTATAGATGATTATGAGGGAGTGGGCAATACCTACATGTAAATATAGGGGATCTAAACTTGGACATACCTACTACTTTGAGGATTTACCAACCTCAGTAGCTCGATTGATAAGACGGTTCATAACCTGTAGGTAAGGTTGGTGGTTCGTGTCACAAGTCAAGCAAATATTTAGTAAAACTAGTTCAAATATGTGCTGATATTACGATTGTAATTAACTACTACTTCTTTGGAGGAAGCATATTTATTAATTTTTCGTTTCTTGTTACAGGTGAGGCAGCTTTATGCTGGCCATGAACATAGCCAGCAGATCTTTCTATTTATTTCTCACCTGTTGGTTCGTATTCTACACCCATCTCTGCGTCGGCAGCCTGACAAGCGTCCCTAGCAACGTCACGAGTGTCCCTAGCAACCTGACAAGCGTTCGTAGCAACCAGACATGCGTCCCTAGCAACCAAACCAGCAGTCCGAGCAAGGCGTCGCCACTGAAAGTTTCTAGTCAGCCGCAAACCGCAATGGTTGCTCAAGCCGATGGATCGGATAGGATATCGGGATTGTATAACTCAGGTGCGCGTGTGGACGACACACTGTCACCTGGCCCTGATGAAGAGAGCGAGACGGACATCCACACAGATGATGTTGATGTGTTCTCACTGAAAGGAGACTTGGGCATGCGCCCAAACCATGTCGAAGAAACCAGCGAGAGAAGCAAAGTGATTGACAAACTAGATCTTGTGAAGGACAAGATAGATAATCTTGTTGAAGCTCCGACGTACCCTGATGTCTTTCTGTGTAACGATTGTAAATTGATCATCAATGACATGAATGAGCATGTTGACACAAGCAGTGTCGACAAGCGTGAAGATAGTGTCAATGAAAACAATGAGCAAGTCTTGGAAAAAAATAGTTACAGCGACACGGTGGCCTTAACCGACGGTTTTGATAAAAGAAATGTAGAGAGTTCAGCAAGACAAGATACTAGGTGGCCGACTGATGCGCAAATCAACAGGCGACATAGAAGAGAAAGAGAATTTCCTAGTCATATTAGTGATGTAAGTAAACCGACCGACGAAGATGATAGCCATACAAAAAGTGATAAAATAGAATTTAGTAGGAAACTTAATAATAAGGACAAGTCACAGCTCCCTGTGGCGCGTGTAATAAATAGTTTAGACGTAACAGTTAACGAGATAAATCCCAGTAGAGATGATCCGTATCGACGGAATCTAATCAAAGCCACCAGCCCAGAAATGGATAATCAAAGAAAGAGAAACAAAATCAAAACTAAAAACCGGACACCTGGTCAAACGCGTCCCGAAGATCGACGCGTCACTAGTCATGTTGCCATTAACGCACCTGTGAACAGAGTATCCGACGTGATGCTCAGCGATGAGAGTGTCGATCGGAAAACTCGGACCAACGCCAATCAAAACACGATGATGAACGATGAAAGTACAAATGATAACGCAACGCACAGTACAAACGATAATTTAAATTCCAATAAACAAAGTGATTCTCAGAAATACTATAGTACAAAACCGAAGAAGTTGATCGGAGACGTGACGGGGAGACTGAATGTGTTGGATGCGGCGAGCAAAGCAAGCAACGCGAGTACGAGTGCCCCAGGGGCCAACACCACCCTGGACAGCGCCGGGGCGGCCTCCAATGGAAGCGGCCCCCCCCTCGGGAAGGCCAGGCGGCCCCTGGTCAGGAAGAACTTGACCGTCGGCTACCTGACAGCCACCCGCGGCACCATCAAGAACAAGCAGGGGCTCATTGTGTCGGGGGCCATGACACTCGCCCTGCACGACGTAAGTAACAAAGCCAATCAAGATTTATTTTACAATTAAACTAGCCGTTTGCCCGTGCTTTGCAACGGGACTAAATTTCAAATTTACTAAGGCATGGCCGTACTTCTGGACAGCAATGCCTTTTTAAACTTTTTATAATTTTTCTGGACAAAGCGATAATGGTTTTGGGGGGGTAAATTCTGAGACATTTTTCGCTATCTCTTACCGTTTTGGCTAAACAACTCCGGACAAATTTCAAATTTACTAAGGCATGGCCGTACTTCTGGACAGCAATGTCTTTTTAAACTTTTTATAATTTTTCTGGACAAAGCGATAATGGTTTTGGGGGGGTAAATTCTGAGACATTTTTCGCTATCTCTTACCGTTTTGGCTAAACAACTCCGGACAAACAAACAAACAAACATAGGTAGGTATATAGAGATTAAATAATAATTATGTCTTGGGCTTACTGCTGGAATAATGGGACTTTAATAGTCCTTATCGGGCAGTATAAAAAAGGCGATATTATTATTATCTTCCTGAAAGGCCTTGCTGAAAAAACGAGCTATCCGTCTGTCCCGGTAGCTCAGTGGTAAAGGCGGCACTCCGTGAATCCAGAAGTTCCAGAGGTCGTGGGTTCGAAACCCAGCCGGGACAAGACAAGTTATCCTCCCCAATTTGGGATTTTTACCACATAATAATATGTCTTGGGCTTACTGCTGGAAATGGAACTTTAATAGTCCTTATCGGGCAGTATAAAAAAGGCGATATTATTATTATCTGCATTTTTTTCGAAATCGCGTTTTTGACGGTCACAAAAATATGCTGCTGCATTGGTGAAGAGTCGATAGTTATAAGTGTACAATTGTACAGTACATAAACGGACCATATGACAGACAGCTTGACAACGTGACAGTGTCGTCGGGTTGAATAATGAGCTGAAAATAACAATTTTGAAAAATGCAGATAGCTCGTTTTTTGATCGAGGCCTTCCATTATCCCACACTAAAAACATAGACACAGAAATTCACTAAACGAAAACATTTACTCACCATTTGCTGGAAACTTAACAACCAGCTTCCTAAATTAACCTCACCCAGCCTGTGTTGGACTGGGAATATCTAACACCAGGAGGGTTTGAATATGAGTTTTCATCCATCAAGTCCTGACCTCGTTGGAAGTCGCTTAACTTCTGTGACGGAACGAGAACTGGTGAATTGGTGATTTAATGTACCTTTTCAACGCTGGCAAAGCATTCTTCATCTGTCATTTTACCAAACATACTTGGGTTCAGCATTGTTCATGTTCAACCTTTTCCTCGAAGTTGGAGTTCGTTGGTTCTGGCTGGATGTCTACTGTCCGTAGTCCAGAGATCTTGAGTTTGATTCCCGGTTGGGGAAAAATAGTCTAACAGAAAGTACTCTTTCCTTCGAACACGTGAGGCTGGCATTCTAATACAGGCTGGGTGAGGTTAATGTGGGTAACTGGTACGATCCCCAGCAAATGGAGGGTAAAACGAGGTCCTGATTATCAGATATTAATCTGATTTTGTACAAAATGCTCATGTTTTGTGTAAATTTAATTGTAAAAATAAAGGCTTTTTACATTACAATAGATGTAATTAGGTCGATGTGCTAATTTTAAGGGTTTCACTGAAAACCCTAGAAATATGTCAGCTTATAATACATAATATCTGTTTAATGTCCCTTGGATTTTTTGTGATTAAATTGGCTAACAATCCAATGAAATAATCTAATAAAACAATAACAAAATTCATGCTTGATTTGAGAGCAAGTGTGTTATCTATGCTATTGTTGATATCTAGTGACTACGGTGGCACTATGGAGATGTCACCCTTGTTATCTATGCTATTGTTGATATCTAGTGACTACGGTGGCAGTATGGAGATGTTACTCGCTGTGTGCGTAATAGACTTGATCGTTTAATCGAATTCGACGCTAATTGACTCTGTGAGGAGAGTTCTGAGTTAGGGCGGAGCTGCAGCGTCGTATGGAACAACACGAAGCACTGGTTCGAATCTTTGAACGATAAATAAATGATTTGAATGATAGAATAGCACCATTTCAAAAAAGAAAGAAGAAGAAAAAAAAGAAAAGAAAAAAAAAAAAAAAAAATACCCATTACCGTAATCCAGATTGGTTATCCATCCAAGTGGTTCGAATCTTTGAACGATAAATAAATGATTTGAATGATAGAATAGCACCATTTCAAAAAAGAAAAGAAGAAGAAAAAAAAGAAAAGAAAAAAAAAAAAAAAAAAATACCCATTACCGTAATCCAGATTGGTTATCCATCCAAGTGGTTCGAATCTTTGAAAGATAATTAAATGATTTGAAAGATAGTATAGCACCATTTCAAAAAAAAAAAAAAAAAAAAATGTACCCATTTGTGTAGAGTAGAGCCTGGAAATCAGAGAACTCAAGGGGCCAGAATTTTTTCTCTAATGTCCAGATTGGTTACCCATCCAAGTGGTTCGAATCTTTGAAAGATAATTAAATGATTTGAATGATAGAATAGTACGATTTCAAAAAAAAAAAATATATACCCATTAGTGTAGAACCTGCGTATCATAGAACTCGAGGGACCAAATTTTTCCTCTAATATCCAGATTGGTTACCCATCCAAGTCCTAGCCTAGCTGGACGTTGCGTAACCTCAGTGACTGTATGAGAACTGGTGTAATTGGTGTATTCATCGCGCCATCGACGCTGGATCGATAGTCCTTAATTTCATAACAAGTTAGTTATCATTCTAGCCAGCGAGAGAACTGAAATAGAATTTCATAGTTCAAATTAACCGCGGGTCATTGGTCCAGAATCAAGGTCATAGGAGCCGGGGGCGGAGGGTTCGATATCTGCTGGGAACGTTTTATTTTCTCAGGAACGATTACGATTGATTAAGCAACTACCCTAATACCTCGTTTACTTCCTGGAAACTCCCTTATATGAAGTAGTTATACTTCGCCTAGAAATTACCTTCTACTTGAGAGAATTATTTATTTTTTTTTCTTATTATTTTTCTTTTTTTTCTTCTTATTTATAATATTAATTAATTTTTTCGAACACTTTCTAGCTTTCCCTTCAGGATTCTAAGGGTGCTTTTATCGGTCACATTAAACAGGGTAAAAAAGTTAATGAACTGATTAGTGCTGTTGGAGTGTTTATAAATGACATACTTTTTTAGAAGTAAACCATTGACTAATATTGAGCGTTGATTAAATAAAATCAATTGATTAGTGTGACAATATTGATAAACGCACCTTTAGGCTTACAACATAAACCATGATATCAGACATTGAATAAACAGACTTTCTATTTTTAGAATATCTTGCCTGCAAGGGATAGAGATTTTTAGGCCCTGATAACGAATTGTTATTTCAGCTTAACGTAGGGTGTAAAGGGAATGAATATTTTTTTGAGGATATTATATAATATTGTAATCGATTTTTAGAAAATATATTATGATACATACATAATATATTATTTATGTATCATGAATTTGCATAGACCAATTTCACGTGATATTTTCCGACTAGTTCTTGCGGACATACAGTCAAACCTGAATATAAGAGAATCCAAAGGACCAAGATTTTCTATGAAGAGGTTATTTTTCCTTATGGAGAGGTAAATTTGATCTTGAATTTTTCTCTTATTGTATACAGGTTTATCTTATTTTTTTTATTATTACAGATAATAGATTTCTGACGTTTCTAACCCAGAGGGCAAAGTACTCAGAATACTTGAGCAATCTGTCCCTTTTATCCAGGATTGACTGTTCCTTATAAACAGGATTGACTGTCCCCCATATCCAGGATTACCTGTCCCTTAAATCCAGGATTAACTGTCCCTTATATCCGGGATTTACTATTCCTTATATCCAGGATTAACTTTACTATCCCTTATATCCTGGGTTGACTGTTCCTTATATCCAGAATTACTGTTCCTTATATCTAGGATTAACTATCTCTTATATCCATAATTGACTGTTTCTTATATCCAGGATTAACTAACCCTTTTATCCGTGTACAGAATTAACTGTCCCCTACATCCAGGATTAACTATCCAGAATCCACGTTTGACCGAAGTATATATTTCCACTTTCCAGATCAACGAGTCGCCCAACCTGCTCCCCCAGGTGAACCTGGTGCTCCGCTGGGACGACACCAAGGGCGACGAGGTGCTGGCCACGCGGGCCGTCACAGGCATGCTGTGTGACGGGGTGGGCGCCTTCTTCGGGCCGGAGGGCGCCTGCTACGTGTCCGCCGTGGTGGCTCAGAGCTGGAACCTGCCCATGATCAGCTATGTGAGTGGGGGGGAATCGGTCTTCTCATTTCGGCGTATCTGGGCCTTGTTACAGAAAGCACTCTCACTGCCTCTCTAAAGGGTTTTGGGGGGGGAAATCGGTCTTATTTGTTTATTTATTTATTTATTTACTTATTTATTTATTTATTTATTTACTTACTTACTTACTTATTTAGAAGCTCTTTATTAGTAGAACATACGTATTTACAGACAAATAATGGTAAAAATTAAATATAAAAATTGACAATATTAATAATATAACCTTTTTCGGGCCGGAGGGCGCCTGCTACGTGTCCGCCGTGGTGGCTCAGAGCTGGAACCTGCCCATGATCAGCTATGTGAGTGGGGGGGGGAATCGGTCTTATTTATTTATTTATTCATTTATTTATTTATTTATTTATTTATTTTTTACCAAGAGTTGTGTAGAAAACAATAAGTTCTTTCTGAGACCTTATTCCAATCAGAATTGTTCTTTACCCAAATAACCCAATCAGAGTCTAGTTGAAAGAGAGATTTGGGGATAATGAGAGTGAGAAAACTATCTGGAATGAAGCCCCAGATTTGGGCAAAGTTCGAAAATAAGATTAGGAAACAAGGTTAGGTAAGGTTAAGTTAAATAAGGTTTGCTATAGTTTGATTTTGACCTAAATTTATTTAACTCTATTAGTATTATTATTATTTTATTTATAAGATTTAAAAAGACTGACAGTACAAGTAAGTATTATTAAAATTAAAAAAAAATGGTAATAATTTAAACAATAAAAAAGGAAAAAATAGATAAATAAATATACACATATGTCCTAACTAAAGGGCGGGGTTATTGCCTGTGGCAATCTCTTCCACTCAACATTCTATCCCAATCTAGTTTTTCCTAAAATTAGTCTGGCCCATTTACTATGTAGATATGCTGAGACGAGGTATACTCTTATTTGCATAATCTAGCTAACTAAGCATATGCATGTATGTATGCTGAGATGAGGTATATTTGCCTATGTAGGTGTAGGTACTCAAGCATATTATGTACTTGTGTATGCTGTAATGAGGCTACATGCATGAACGGCAAGGCTTGAGGACTCAAAATATTTACTCTACATCACTTCGTATGTTTTACGAGCCGATAAGAAATGTGATCACCAGGGCTCCGTTGCTAAGATACCACTGATATCTCCATTGCTAAGATACCACTGGTGTATCTATTGCTAAGATACCACTGATATCTCCGTTGCTAAGATACCACTAATGCATCCGTTGCTAAGATACCACTGACATCTCCGTTGCTAAGATACCACTGATATCTCCGTTGCTAAGATACCACTCATATCTCCGTTGCTAAGATACCACTGATGTATCCGTTGCTAAGATACCACTGATGTATCCGTTGCTAAGATACCACTGATATCTCCGTTGCTAAGATACCACTGATATCTCCGTTGCTAAGATACCACTGATATCTCCGTTCCTAAGATACCACTGGTGTTTTGCTTGTTGTTTCTATTTATTTATTTTCAATTAAGATGTTGTTGTTGTGACGTGAGCTACGCGAAAACAAATTGATGGCAATGCACAAAATACATTTTTTCGGGCATTGGGAAATTACTTGAAATTATTATATTTATATTTATTAAACGGGAATAACCCAATATGTATACATAAATTACAAAATGTTACACAATGAAACACTTAAAACGTATAAAATATTTTTTAAATAATAAATATGTAAATTTAAGTTTTATCACAAGAAAAAGTTTGAAAAGAAAAGAAAAAAGTTTTATAATTTTATTAATATTGATAATACATAATTGTTCAGATGTTCAGTTTACAGAGACTGACCTACCTCTGTAGCTGGATCGATTAAGCGGCGGACTTGTAACCTTGAAGTTGGTGGTTCGAGTCCCGAGTATAGCAATTTTTTTTTTTTTTTTTTTTGTGTGTATAAATGTGGTATATTTATATAATATTATACACTTCTTTCAAACAATCATCCTTGGGTAGTGTGCCAAGTACAGATGCTACATTCCCTCTAATTATAGCAATGCCCAATCTTTGAGTTAAGAAATATCCTGCTCTGTGATCCCTCGTCTCCTGCACCAGAGCTTTAGAAACAGATTTTAATAATCCTAAAGCATCTGGTCCAAAAGAGCCGTAGGTTTCGACAGCGAAAGGTACAAATTCATATTGCTGAGCTATTTCTATGTATTTCCTTTTTTTCCTTATCTCAGCTTGTTTGGCAGCTTCACCTGGTCCTTCTAGGGAAAATCCAATGTTAGACATTGCCAAGGTGTCAACACAAGTTACGTCCCAGACGAGGGGTTTTCCATTTTTCCATGGAATCATGGTCATTCCGTCTGGTCTCTTACCATCTTGTCTGAAAAGACCTGATGGTTCGAGAACAGCTGGAATGTGACATGATCCCAATGCTCTTTTCAAGGTGTTATTTAAATCCCCGTGTCGACTGTACCGTCCTCTGCTTTTAGAACAACTTAACCCATGGTGACCTTTTTCATCTACTTCTGAACCACAGGGGCACACATGGGATACACAAATATCTGAACCTAATCTTAGTCCAATAGCAACTCTCAAGGTTATATCATCTAAAAAACATCCAACATTTGCACTGGGTAAAGCTTGTAACCAAGCGCCTGACTCTTTGGTAGAGAGGGACATTAATCTAGCTTTGTCTTTTAGGGTAGCTTCTGATATAAATGAAGCATGCTTATTCGTAATCAAGGGCTTAACCCATTCACTTTGCTGATTTGTTAAAGGCAAGGGTGTAATTGTAATTATTTAGTATAGCAATTATTTAGTAAGGCGAAATAGAGTAATTGTGTTAAGCCGAGTCATGACAAGTTATCCTTCCATTTTGACCTCATAATAATACGACCTCTGTATTATATTTTGTCCACAGAAATGTTCGGACGACAAAACCTCTCATATTCCTACCTTCGCCAGAACGGAACCTCCAGATACTCAAGTAAGTTAAGCAACGTTGAGCTAGGCTAATATTCGAATGGGTGACGGATTTGTATTTTTAAATTTTACTATGAATAGGTTGTCCAGTGGTTTGAACTATACAGCATGTTTCTGAAAAGGTGGCCACCCCCTCGTAACTTTTGATCGCACACAGGGCACTTCCTTTTTCAAAAGTTATAATGGACTGTCCACCTTTTCAGAAACATACTGTATATCTGATAATGATGATGTGCCAGAGACCCACGAATTTCGGGCATCAGGGCACATGAAAGTGTTTCCTATAGCAACAGGTAGATAGGGACTTGTTTTTATTATAACAGAAGAATATAATAGAAAGTTTCTTCTGAACTTTCTTACTCCCCCCCCCCCTCAAAAAAAATGTCTAAAAAACAAAATATCAATAAAATAATACTTTATATTATGTAGGCCTTTTTTACAAGACTATACGCACTTTATTTTCTATAAGTTGCAATTCTACTTATAAAAAAATATGTAGAAAAAAAGATATTAATCACAACCAAGAAAAATTTTACGTTGTGTCCGAAAGGCAACTAAAATATGTAGTATTGTAGTAGTTTGTTAGAAATATTTTTTTTTTCTGTAACACACAAACTGTAGGTATTTATTTCTAACAAACTGTCACTGTATTATTTTATACTCAAATAAATAAAGAGGTGCTCTGTTGAACTGTTGGCATAATGTCTGTCATATAATAGAAAGTTTCTTCTGAACTTTCCCACTGCTCCTGCCCTCCCCCAGACTATCAGAGCTGGGTTCAGTGGGAACTATCAAGAAGTGGGAACTTGTGCTGATAAGCTGAGCACTACTTTTTATATACAGTATGTTTCAGAAAAGGTGGCCACCCCCTCGTAACTTTTGAACGCGAAGGAATTTTTCAATTCTGTAAAGTCCTAGGTATAGAAAGTGCCCTATGGCCCATCCTGTGGTCATATTTATTTTTGGCCCCGGTCGGCCCTTCCGGCTTTTAGGCCATATTTTTTCATTTTTCTCGCGAATTTTAAATGGAATGCTATATTTTTTATTCCTATTAATTAAAGTCTAAGTTAGGCTGAGTATAATGAGCTTTTCAAATTTTCAAAAACCTTATCAGGGGCGGAACTAGTAGGGTGCAAGTTTCAAAACTGTTACACCCTGTATTTCAGGGTTAGTTAGATTTTTTAGTACTTTTTTTATGTTCATAGGTTCAAAATATTGTTTTACACCAAATGAAATCAAAAAAATATTCTTGTTTACTTTTTATCAGGGTCATAGTAAGGTTTTTGTAAAAGTACTTTTTTTCTCACGTCAATTTTTCCGTAAATTAATGGTGTTCTCGAAATTGGCATTTTTAGAGGTGAAAGTCTGCAGTGACATATGATTTTTATGCTTTCATTCGAAAGAAAACTTAACGGAGAAGCGATTAAGATCATAAAAAAAGCCATTTAACCTGCTAGTTTTTTCACGACAGTGTCCGGTAAAGTGGGTGAATTTCGTATTGGATTTTTTTTTTTTTGTTGAGGAAACACAATTGGCATAGAAAATAAATAATATCTAATAAGGGAATAATACTTCAATAAACATAACTAAATGCGAAATTAAAGTAAAAATATTTATTCTAAATCAGTGCCGGATATTTTTTTTTTTTCTCTCTCTCTTTTTTTCACTTTTCAAAGTTCAAGTTGTATCAAAAATAATTATCGGATAATGCTGCTTCTAAAGTCGGCCAAGGGGTCCCCTCTTGAGACAATTTTAGTTGGTAAGTTGGAAAAATCTGTAGAAAACACATTGTCAATAATTCTGGAGTCAGTCCGATGGCGCTTTGAATGCAACGATTCTTGTAGGATCACCGAAGTTAGGCAACATCTAGCGAGGAGAAGACTTCGTGATGCTGGTATTCCGGCATAACCCAGGCTGGGTGAGATAAATGTGTTTAGGAGGTTGGTGAGTTTCTTGCGAATGGAGGGTAACACCCCCGTTATGATATGACCATGCAGTTGATACGCGATATTAAACCCAAATTAATAAAAAAAAAAATCATACTGGTGTTGCTAGTAATGAATACCAGGTCTCTAAATAAAAAATCTAATTATCTCGAAATTTAAGAGAAAAAATACCAGGTCAAGTACCAAACTCTTGAGGGTGAAAATTAAACCAATTCAATTATTTTAAAGAGGAGAAGAGAGAGAAAAAAAAAAATTATCCGGCACTGATTTAGAAGAAATAATCTTCATTTAATTTCGCATTTAGTTATGTTAATTGAAGTATTATTCCCTTATTAGGTATTATTTATTTTCTATGCCAATTGTGTTTCCTCAACAAAAAAAAATCCAATACGAAATTCACCCACTTTACCGGACACTGTCGTGAAAAAACTAGCAGGTTAAATGGCTTTTTTTATGATCTTAATCGCTTCTCCGTTAAGTTTTCTTTCGAATGAAAGCATAAAAAAACACATGTCACTGCAGACTTTCACCTCTAAAAATGCCAATTTCGAGAACACCATTAATTTACGGAAAAATTGACGTGAGAAAAAAAGTACTTTTACAAAAACCTTACTATGACCCTGATAAAAAGTAAACAAGAATATTTTTTTGATTTCATATGGTGTAAAACAATATTTTGAACCTATGAACATAAAAAAGTACTAAAAAATCTAACTAACGCTGAAATACAGGGTGTAACAGTTTTGAAACTTGCACCCTACTAGTTCCGCCCCTGATAAGGTTTTTGAAAATTTGAAAAGCTCATTATACTCAGCCTAACTTAGACTTTAATTAATAGGAATAAAAAATATAGCATTCCATTTAAAATTCGCGAGAAAAATGAAAAAATATGGCCTAAAAGCCGGAAGGGCCGACCGGGGCCAAAAATAAATATGACCACAGGATGGGCCATAGGGCACTTTCTATACCTAGAACTTTACAGAATTGAAAAATTCCTTCGCGTTCAAAAGTTACGAGGGGGTGGCCACCTTTTCTGAAACATACTGTATATATATATTTTTTAAAGATGAGTGTTTCACAGCCTTTTTTATTTCGTAGCCATGAAACAGGAGCTACTGTAGACGCTTGTGGTCTGTGTTGCAGCCTACCCATCCCGTAGTATGCCTTCCCTCTGATAGGCGAGAAGTGACACAATACTTCCCATTTAGGTGCTGGGTCAACACCGGAAGGTATCCCTTACTAACGACTGTAACCAAATTTTGAATACAAATTACTGTCGGCGCGGGGGTTCGAACCCGGGACCTTCCGCATGGCAAGTGAGTGTTTAACCACTGAGCTATTCGTGCGCTCTTATTATACTTATTGTTTCTCTCTCTTTCTCTCCTCTCTCTCTCTTTCTCTCTCTTTCTCTCTCTCTATCTTTCCCTATCTCTCTCTCTTTTTCCCTATCTCTCTCTCTTTCTCTCTCTCTCTCTCTCTCTTTTTCTCTCTCTCTCTCCCTCTCTCTTTTTCTCTCTCTTTCTCCCTCTCTCTCTTTCTCCCCTCTCTCTTTCTCCCTATCTCTCTCTCTCTCTCTCCCAGGTAACCAAGTCCGTGATCGCCCTCCTCAAGTACTACGACTGGAAGAAGTTCTCCATCCTGTTCGAGGCCTCGGATCCCTGGGCCACTGTGGCCACGAGTCTGATGGCGGCGGCCCGCGCCTCCAACCTCAGCGTGAACCACTGCCACCGCATGCAGGACAGACACACCTGCTGCGAGCAACAGTTGCCCTGCTGCTTCGACGTGTACTACTACAATGTGATCCAGAGCACGCGGAATCGAACCCGGAGTAAGTACTGTGATGGTAAGGGTTGGGTGGAAGAGTTGGGTGGAATGCAATAACCCCGCCCTTTAGTTGGACATATATTATGTATATATTTATTTTATTTTTTCTTTATTTTTTTTCTTCTATTCTATTGTATTTTAATTTGTAATTATTTGTATTGTATACAGGGTGGGGCAAAAGTCTGGAAACCCCTGAATAACTTTCGAATGGCTTCTCCGGTAAAATTAAAATTTTGTAAGGTAAACCGGGCTAATAAGACCTACTTTTAGAGTGGGATCGATTTTTGTTACCGGCCCCCATGTTGGGGCCAGGGGGGCCAACTTCATTTTTTTAAATACGAACCCCCACCTTGCGATACATTTTTGGAAAGGTCTTTAAATAAGAAATACATTGGTACAAATTAATTTTTTTTAATATTAACTGTTTGCAAATGGCGTCCAAATTTGTGTATGCAGTAAAGTCTGGAAACCCCTGAATATCTTTTGAAAGGGATTTCTCAGTAAATTTAACCCAGATAACGCGGTGAAATTTTTTGTTTTATTTTTTTGGAGTGATATAAATTGAGTCCTGAATCAAAATAAGTGCTGTCAACTTATCACTCGGACTCAAAACAAAGAGCTTAAGGTGTCGCCAACTAATCTCAACAAGCTGAGTTAATTAGAAAAATCCACAATGTAGTAACTGTCACCAGATGGGGCTGACGTCCTTCCAGAAGGACGTCCTTCTGGAAGGACGTCAGCCCCATCTGGGTTAAAATTGTGCACGGTAAGTGGGGGTAATTAGACCTTTCCAAAAATGTATCGCAAGGTGGGGTTTTGTATGTAAAAAAATGAAGTTGGCCTCCTTGGCCCCGACATGGGGGCCGGTAAAAAAAATCGGTCCCATTCTAATATAAGGTCTAATTACCAAGGATTACCGTACACAATTTTAAATTTACTGAGAAAGCCATTTCGAAAGATATTCAGGGGTTTCCAGACTTTACTGCATACAGAAAGTTGGACGCCATTTGCACACAGTTAATATTAATAAAAAAAATTTTGCACCAATGTATTTGTTATTTAAAGACCTTTTCAAAAATGTATCGCAAGGTGGGGGTTCGTATTTGAAAAAATTAAGTTGGCCCCCCTGGCCCCGACATGGGGGCCGGTAACAAAAATCGACCCGACTCTAAAAGAAGGTCTTATTAGCCCGGTTTACCGTACAAAATTTCAATTTTACCGAAGAAGCCATTCGAAAGTTATTCAGGGGTTTCCAGACTTTTGCCCCACCCTGTATAATATGTCCTATCAATAAAGTGTAAAAAAAAAAAAAAAAAATTGGGATTTCACTAGAATCTGGGATAGAATCGGAAATCGAACCCGGAGTAAGTAGACTAGTGGGAACTGTGATGGTAGAACCTGGAGTAAGTAGACTAGTGGGAACTGTGATGGTAGAACTCGGAGTAAGTAGACTGGTGGGAACTGTGATGGTAGAACTCGGAGTAAGTAGACTAGTGGGAAATGTGATAGTGTGAACCCGGAGTAAGTAGGCTAGTGGGAACTGTGATGATAGAACCTGGAGTAAGTAGACTAGTGAGAACTGTGATGGTAGAACTCGGAGTAAGTAGACTGGTGGGAACTGTGATGGTAGAACTCGGAGTAAGTAGACTAGTGGGAAATGTGATAGCGTGAACCACTGCCACCGCATGCAGGACAGACACACCTGCTGCGAGCAACAGTTGCCGTGCTGCTTCGACGTGTACTACTACAATGTGATCCAGAGCACACGGAATCGAACCCGGAGTAAGTATTTCACTAGAATCTGGGATAGAATCGGAAATCGAACCCGGAGTAAGTATTTCACTAGAATCTGGGATAGGATCGGAAATCGAACCCGGAGTAAGTATTTCACTAGAATCTGGGATAGGATCGGAACTCGAACCCGGAGTAAGTATTTTTCTTGAATCTGGGATAGAATCGGAAATCAAACCCGGAGTAAGTATTTCACTAGAATCTGGGATAGAATAGGAAATCGAACCCGGAGTAAGTAGACTAGTGGTTTTGATTTGATTGATTTGATTTATTTTTATTTATAACAATTTATTTTACAAATATAACATCTCCTGAGCTAATATAAAATAACTTATGAGGAACAGGGAACTGTGATGGTAGAACCCGGAGTAAGTACTGTGATGGTAGAATCGGGATTTCACTAGAATCTGGGATAGAATCGGGATTCGAACTTGGAGTAAGTAATGTGATGGTAGAATCAGGATTTCACTAGAATCTGGGATAGAATCGGGAATCGAACCTGGAGTAAGTAGACTAGTGGGAACTGTGATGGTAGAACCGGGATTTCACTAGAATCTGGGATAAAATCGGGAATCGAACCCGGAGTAAGTAGACTAGTGGGAACTGTGATGGTAGAACCCGGAGTAAGTAGACTAGTGGGAACTGTGATGGTAGAACCCGGAGTAAGTAGACTAGTCAGAACTGTGATGGTAGAACCCGGAGTAAGTAGACTGGTGGGAACTGTGATGATAGAACCCGGAGTAAGTAGACTGGTGAGAACTGTGATGATAGAACCCGGAGTAAGTAGACTAGCGGGAACTGTGATGGTAGAACCCGGAGTAAGTAGACTAGCGGGAACTGTGATGGTAGAACCTGGAGTAAGTAGACTAGTGGGAACTGTGATGGTAGAACCCGGAGTAAGTAGACTGGTGGGAACTGTGATGGTAGAACCCGGAGTAAGTAGACTAGTGGGAACTGTTTTTTTTTTTTTTTTTTTTTTTTTTTCTTTTTACAAAAAAACGGGGTTTATTCATGTTTAAACTGTGATGGTAGAATCCGGATTTCACTAGAATCTGGGATAGAATCGGGAATCGAACCCGGAGTAAGTAGACTGGTGGGAACTGTGATGGTAGAACCTTGAGTAAGTAGATTAGTGGGAACTGTGATGGTAGAACCCGGAGTAAGTAGACTAGTGGGAACTGTGATGGTAGAACCCGGAGTAAGTAGACTAGTGGGAACTGTGATGGTAGAACCCGGAGTAAGTAGACTAGTGGGAACTGTGATGATAGAACCCGGAGTAAGTAAATTGGTGGGAACTGTGATGAAAGAACCCGGAGTAAGTAGACTAGTCAGAACTGTGATGATAGAACCCGGAGTAAGTAGACTGGTGAGAACTGTGATGATAGAATCCGGAGTAAGTAGACTAGTGGGAACTGTGATAGCGTGAACCCGGAGTAAGTAGGCTAGTGGGAACTGTGATGGTAGAACCTGGAGTAAGTAGACTAGTAAGAACTGTGACGGTAGAACCCGGAGTAAGTAGACTGGTGGGAACTGTGATGGTAGAACCCGCAGTAAGTAGACTAGTGGGAACTGTTTTTTTTTTTTTTTTTTTTTTTTTTTTTTTTTTTTTTTTTTTTTTACAAAAAAACGGGGTTTATTCATGTTTAAACTGTGATGGTAGAATCCGGATTTCACTAGAATCTGGGATAGAATCGGGAATCGAACCCGGAGTAAGTAGACTGGTGGGAACTGTGATGGTAGAACCTTGAGTAAGTAGATTAGTTTGAACTGTGATGGTAGAACCCGGAGTAAGTAGACTAGTGGGAACTGTGATGGTAGAACCTTGAGTAAGTAGATTAGTTTGAACTGTGATGGTAGAACCCGGAGTAAGTAGACTAGTGGGAACTGTGATGGTAGAACCCGGAGTAAGTAGACTAGTGGGAACTGTGATGGTAGAACCCGGAGTAAGTAGACTAGTGGGAACTGTGATGATAGAACCCGGAGTAAGTAAACTGGTGGGAACTGTGATGGTAGAACCCGGAGTAAGTAGACTAGTGGGAACTGTGATGGTAGAACCCGGAGTAAGTAGACTGGTGGGAACTGTGATGGTAGAACCCGGAGTAAGTAGACTAGTGGGAACTGTGATGGTAGAATCGGGATTTCACTAGAATCTGGGATAGAATCGGGAATCGAACCTGGAGTAAGTACTATGATGGTAGAATCGGGATTTCACTAAAATCTGGGATAGAATCGGGAATCGAACCTGGAGTAAGTACTGTGATGGTAGAATCGGGATTTCACTAGAATCTGTGATAGAATCGGGAATCGAACCTGGAGTAAGTACTGTGATGGTAGAACCCGGAGTAAGTACTGTGATGATAGAATCGGGATTTCACTAGAATCTGGGATAGAATCGGGAATCGAACCTGGAGTAAGTACTATGATGGTAGAATCGGGATTTCACTAGAATCTGGGATAGATTCGGGAATCGAACCCGGAGTAAGTACTGTGATGGTAGAATCGGGATTTCACTAGAATCTGGGATAGAATCGGGAATCGAATCTGGAGTAAGTAGACAAGTGGAAACTGTGATGGTAAATGTGAACCATTGCATCACATGAAGTGCGCTATCAAATAAGTGTAAGTTTCAAGGTTTTACCCAATTACGATCTATACCTTTTCATTGTTATTTAGAATTCAGGTATACGGGACGCACTTGGGCTATTACTTGGGACGCACATGGGTTGTACCCTTCAAATACCCGGGACGCACTTGGGTTAAAAAAGTTCCCTTGGGACGCACTTGGGAATCAACGAAATAAGTCGTACTATTTTTTATACATTGGTGATAATATAATTATTGGTCGGGTGGTTATGGCGCTAGTCTGGTAATTCAGGTAGCCCAGGGCTGTTGGTTTGAATCCCACCCAATGCGTGAACTTATCTTCATTTATTTGAGACTTTAAACCACTTTAAAATGCCACCAAAACAACTGCTGGATTAAGGGGACTATTTATTGGTAATTAGGCTCTATACAATATTTTAAAGAACGATGAGTGTTTCACAGCCTTTTTTTGGTTGTGGTCTGTGCTGTAGATGCTTGTGGTCTGTGTTGTAGATGCTTGAGGTCTGTGCTGTAACTTGCCCATCCCGTAGTATGCCTCCTCTCTGATGGGCGAGAATCACACAATTTAAGCACAAAACATGATCAAGAGTATAATATGTAAATGTTACCTACGCTATTCTTTGTCTGTTGTCTCCAGTGATAGTATTGTTCTTGACCTATTGACTGCAAAGGCTACGTGCTCCTACTCAAGAGTCCTCCTGAACCTATGACTTCATAAGTTATACGACCTTTGTTTTTGATTAACCTTCTCTTCGTCATGAGAATCCCCTGATAGGTCCTTAGCTTCTTAGTCTTTACATGAAACTCTTATCTCTAAATTGTAATTTTATGGGGCGGGAGAGTTGGAAGAAAAAATTGAAATTATTTTATTTTCTCGAGAGCGAGAGAGATGCTTCGAAGTACTGGGATATTTAAGATTATTTTTTTCATTTCTGCATGTTAGCATAGATATTTAAGATTATTATATTTGTGTTAAGTTATCATATTTGTGTTAATCACTTTCGGGATATCACAACTACTCAAACTAGCTTTACTTAATCTACGCTCAGTCCGGGACATGAACCACCGACCTCCAGGTTACGAGTCCGCCGCCTTATCTATCGGGCTGTTAAAGTAACCGAGGTCGGTATCGCATGTACTGTTGTTTTTTTTTACATGTCTGTTTTAAGACGAAAGCTTTTACCATTTGGTCGCTCGAAACTGACCACTGACCAACCAGGTACCCACAATAACCTCACCCAGCCTGGGTTGGTCCGGGAATAGCCAGTGTCACGAGGGTTTGTAATTGATTGGTCACCCATCGAAGTCCAAACCTCGCTAGGCGTTGCTTAACTTCAGTGACAATACAAGAACTGGTGCAGGTATTCAACATGCCTTCGAAGCGACGCCGGCTCTCACTGCATATTGATTAAGTCCTAAGAATAGACGACAAAGAAAGATTAGAGCTAAAAATAGACGGTAAATAAAGATTAGTTTGATAGTAAAGTGATTTATGTCATACAAGGATGTGTTACTGTTACTGTGCGTGCTTTGTTCTCCGTATTTAATCCATACTAATCACAACCAGTGTATTAGGAAAAACACGTGAGTTGTAAGAGTCTGATAATGATAGGTTCGGTGGAAGAGATTACCATAGGCAATAACCCCGCCCTTTAGTTAGGATATAATATTTATATTATGTATATATTTTGTTTATTTTCTATGACTGAACAATATGACTGTAAAATAATTGGAGTAAATAAAAAAATGAGTCAAGTAATGGGTTGGATGAAGATAAAGATTGAGTTGGCAATAGTGAGATCTGTTTCACTTAAATTAAGAGGAAGCAGATACAAAGCTAGAAGTGTCAACATGGAAGATGAAGTGCCTTACCATGAATTTTAAAATTATATGTTATTTTTAATGTTATAATACTTTTAATATGTTGGTCTCAATATATTGTGCTGATTTGATTGAAAGATGACTGTATTTCTAGTGTCACATCAAAAAATAATGAGCGATTTTTTTTTTAAATTAAAAATAGAAGCTTTGATTGATAAAGTTGTAATTCATGTTATCGGGGAATATTTGTTCTGCCGATGACGGACGTAGTGAATAGATTAGTAAGGACACGTGAGGCGAATAATGTTGGTTTATGATTTAGTCACAATGCTGGCAGGGATTTGTAATGTCACGTTCACGTTGTTATTATTTCGTTTTATTTCTCATATTTATACATATTAGGGTAATAAAGATTATTCTATGGGCTAGCAGTAGCAAACATAGAAGTATTTAACATAGAGATTTAACATCCCTCAAAAAGTCATGAAAATAATATTGCACCACACTATACGCTCCTCAATTGCAATTGTAAGATCTCACTTATATAGATGAAAAGAAAATATCAACAATCAACATCAACACAATAAATATTATAGAAGAAGTCGAATTGAAAATAATTGGAAACTAGTCAAGAAATGTTTAATGTTTTAATTAGTATATTGTTTTAAAAAGTTTTATAAGGTATCCTTTGTCATATGGCAACCTGTTGATGTACAGGAAGGTTGAAATATATATTGTTGATAAGGAGATGTTGATATTATGATGAGTGGGACAGGAATCTTCTGAGCAGGCGACAATTTTCGAGCAGGACAGCTTTTTGCATTTCATGTACAAGTGATAGAGGCCGGTTGATTTTCTTGGTGTGGGTGTAGAAACTGCGATGAATGACTCCGTTTGTGGATATGATGACGGGGATGGTTTCTACATTCTCTATGTTCCACATGTTTGATATTTCCACAACCAGATTAAACATGTTTGATATTTATTATTAAACATGTTCGATCAAGTTTTATTTACAATTCACAGAGAATATATACATAGAAATTGAAATTAATAAAACAAAATCTGATCAAGGGCGGCGCTAATGCCAATGACATTCTCTTCCACACCACCTTGATTTAAAAATAGAGATAATGTAAAAAGAGAATAAATAAGATAAAAAAATTGGGTTTAACGTCGCTTTCAACTGCATTGTGTCATATCAGGACGGGGGTGTTACCCTCCATTTTATTTTATCTAACAAATGGTCTTGACATATAATTATGAAAGACCCGTCATAAAAAAGATTAAAAGAAACGATTAGAAATTTAATAGGGGAAAAAATGAGTTTTCGCACGAAATTCGAAAACCTACCACCCACATCAACCTTACCCAGCCAGCCTGGGTTCGACCGGAATGCCAGCATCACAAAGTGTTCACTTTGCTGGACGTTGCTTAACTTCTGTGATCCTACGAGGGCCGGTGCATTCAACGCGCCATGAATTGTTAAAGAGATTAGGTTTAAGCTGAATTCTTGTTAACACGAGAGTTTCTTCACAATTGCGTGAAGCGAGCACTCAATTTTTGACATGCTCAGGAGTTGAACCGCCGACCTCTAGGTTATGAGTCCGCCGCCTTATTGATTTTCTCCATCAAGCTAGCAACTTTTACATTAAAACAACTTTTTTCTGATTTTTTTTTAACGTTGTATCCATAAAAGCTATTAGTTTATCTAAGCAACCGTCAGATACCCCGTTGAATCATAAGACCACTGAAGTTAAGTAACATCCAGCAAGGTTAAGTTTGGTGAAGGATGACGACTTTGCGATACAGAATTTATTGTAGAATCTAGAATGTAGAAAAAACGGAAGTTTGAAGAAAATCGGTTTAGCCGTTTTGGAGATACAAGTAATTTAGTATAAAATCTCAAAGTTCGCACGTGTATACAATGTGAAACAATCACGACGAAGTATTGTGTCCATAATTGGCAGTGTTTTTAATTTAAAAAATGGGCCTTTCCCGTATATTTATGTTAAAAAAAAAAACGTTTCTGTTTCAGTCTACGTGTTCCTGGGCTCTCTGGGCAGTCTCATTGAGCTCATGTCTGTCATGCAGAGCCTCAACATGTTCGCTAACGGCGAGTACTTTGTCATCTATGTGGATCTGATGACGTACTACGAGGGCGAGGCTTACAAGTATCTCTACAGTAAGTCATTTATCTACAGGGTGGGCCAAGAATTCGTTAACATTTAAATGTAACTTACCGCGAAAACTATTGCCGCGCGGGGCGCGGGCGGGGGCACTAGCTCGCTTCTTGGAAATTTACATGGTTTCAACAAAATGGAGCCACGTGTCACACATCGAACGAGTCCTTGCCGGTGGTCAAAGACATGTTTTCGGAAAAGCTGATATCCAGACGTGGTGACATCCCATGGCCACCCAGAAGTCCAGATCTATCCCCAGCAGACTTCTTTTTATGGGGTTATTTAAAGAGTCGTGTCTATATTGATAAACCGAATACACTGCGTCAACTTAAAGAAAAAATCATCGAAGAGATGTCGGCGATCTCGCGGTCTCTTTGCAGAAGAGTATTTGAAAACTTCAGGACTCGCTTAGATGAGTGCAAAAACCGAAACGGTGGTCATTTAGACGAAATAATTAAAAAAAAAAAATTACAACTAATTAGCTTTCTCGTAAATAAACGATTTCTAAAATATGTTAAATGATTTTTTTATACGATTTTTTCAAATGTTAACTAATTCATGGCCCACCCTGTATTTCCTTACAACAAGTATCTCTACAGTAAGTCATTTATCTATTTACTTACACAAAACAGAGTCAACAAACACTAATAACGTCCGTCCCGGTAGCTCAGTGGTAAAGGCACTCTGCGAATCCAAAGATTCCAGAGTTCATGGGTTCGAAACCCAGCCGGGACATGATAAGATATCCTCCCATTTGGGATTTTTACCACATAATAATATGTCTTGGGCTTACTGCTGGAGTAATGGGACTTTAATAGTCCTAATCGGGTAGTATAAATAAGGCGGTATTATTATTATTATTATTATTTCCTTACAACAAGTATCTCTACAGTAAGTCATGTATCTATTTCCTTACAACAAGTATCTCTACAGTAAGTCATGTATCTATTTCCTTACAACAAGTATCTCTACAGTAAGTCATTTATCTATTTCCTTACAACAAGTATCTCTACAGTAAGTCATTTATCTATTTCCTTACAACAAGTATCTCTACAGTAAGTCATTTGTCTATTTCCTTACAACAAGTATCTCTACAGTAAGTCTTTTATCTATTTCCTTACAACAAGTATCTCTACAGTAAGTCATTTATCTATTTCCTTACAACAAGTATCTCTACAGTAAGTCATTTGTCTATTTCCTTACAACAAGTATCTCTACAGTAAGTCATTTATCTATTTCCTTACAACAAGTATCTCTACAGTAAGTCATTTGTCTATTTCCTTACAACAAGTATCTCTACAGTAAGTCATTTATCTATTTCCTTACAACAAGTATCTCTACAGTAAGTCATTTATCTATTTCCTTACAACTAGTATCTCTACAGTATAAGTATAAGTATAATTAGTGCTTTATTTAGACTGTCAGCGCAAGACAGGTAGTCCCATTATGCCAACAGTAAGTCATTAGTCTATTTCCTTACAACTAGTATCTCTACAGTAAGTCATTTATCTATTTCCTTACAACAAGTATCTCTACAGTAAGTCATTTATCTATTTCCTTACAACAAGTATCTCTACAGTAAGTCATTTATCTATTTCCTTACAACAAGTATCTCTACAGTAAGTCATTTATCTATTTCCTTACAACAAGTATCTCTACAGTAAGTCATTTATCTATTTCCTTACAACAAGTATCTCTACAGTAAGTCATCTATCTATTTCCTTACAACAAGTATCTCTACAGTATATAAAGCCTGGTTGCAGGGTTTCGTCTGAAACACCATACAATTAACACTGCGACCTAGTAAGATCTATTGTGATCTCTACAGTAAGTCATTTATCTATTTCCTTACAACAAGTATCTCTACAGTAAGTCATTTATCTATTTCCTTACAACAAGTATCTCTACAGTAAGTCATTTATCTATTTCCTTACAACAAGTATCTCTACAGTAAGTCATTTATCTATTTCCTTACAACAAGTATCTCTACAGTAAGTCATCTATCTATTTCCTTACAACAAGTATCTCTACAGTAAGTCATTTATCTATTTCCTTACAACAAGTATCCTTACAGTAAGTCATCTATCTATTTCCTTACAACAAGTATCTCTACAGTATATAAAGCCTGGTTGCAGGGTTTCGTCTGAAACACCATACAATTAACACTGCGACCTAGTAAGATCTATTGTGATCTCTACAGTAAGTCATTTATCTATTTCCTTACTACAAGTATCTCTACAGTAAGTCATTTATCTATTTCCTTACAACAAGTATCTCTACAGTAAGTCATTTGTCTATTTCCTTACAACAAGTATCTCTACAGTAAGTCATTTATCTATTTCCTTACTACAAGTATCTCTACAGTAAGTCATTTATCTATTTCCTTACAACAAGTATCTCTACAGTAAGTCATTTATCTATTTCCTCACAACAAGTATCTCTACAGTAAGTCATTTATCTATTTTCTTACAACAAGTATCTCTACAGTAAGTCATTTATCTATTTCCTTACAACAAGTATCTCTACAAGATCATTTAAAAGTTCTCATATATCTATTTCCTTACAACAAGTATCTCTACAGTAAGTCATTTGTCTATTTACTTACACAAAACAGTCAATAAACACTAATAACATTTTTAAAAATCTGGTGGAAACATCACACCACTTTCCTTATCCTTTTAGGAATGGAAACATGACCAAAAACCACTGTGGTGACTCAAAGGTAACTGTTAGCTAAAAATAAATGTCAAATTTGTACTCACCACTTCAAAATCATTGGATTTGATAAGTCACAACCCCCGTCTACGATAAAAAAAAGTTGATCTAATCGGGACCCTCGAAAATAACGGTAAATTGGAGCCGATCATTTAGACAAAACAATCAACAATCACTAATGACATTAAAAAAAAAAAAAAACATCTTGAAAGTATAGGTGTAGTTCTTGATCAACTTCTTCCCTTTTTCACACAACTAATAACTTCTCATCAACATGGTTTTCATAGGTTTCAAATTACTGTCGAACCTTTTTAAGAGAACTGGATATAAGATAACTGAATATAAGAGAACTGGATATAAGAGAAACCTGGATATAAAAGAAGAGGATAAACGAGGACTGGATATAAGATAACTGAATATAAGAGAACTAGATATAAGAGAACTGGATATAAAAGAACAGGATATAAGAGAAACCTCGATGTGATAGAACTATTTCTAGGTCTAATTTACTTCTCTTTAAGGGAAAATAACCTTTTGATATTCAAAAGAGAAATCGAATATACGATCTAAAAAAAATTCCAGTCCCTTGAGTTCTCTTATATCCAGGTTCTTCTGTATTTGTAAAAAAATGAAATTGAAAAATCAGGCTATAGCCCAGGCAAATTAGTGCTCTAGCGTCAAAAAATTGCTCAATAGCTGGAAATCGTTTTAAACCCTTAAAGGGGTCCTGAATAATGGGTATATGAGTTTGCGACGGATTTTAGGTTGTGCTTCCGAGTTTAGGGCCTAAATAGTGCAAATTTTTTGCACTTTTTTTAAAATTGCGCTTATAACTCAAAATGTATTTATTCTACAGAAAATTTTACTCAGTTCTTATCTAAGGAACATAAAATTATGCGTCTAATGACGTTTGAATCATTAAAAAAAGTTAAGCCGTTCAGCCACAATCGCTCCTCAAAGATGGGTGGTTTTTTCAAACATAGCTCAAATTTTGAAAATTCTCAACTTTTAACGCCTGTAAGTCAAAAAGGACTGCACCAATTGAAAAATTTAATAGAATCGAACTTGTAAAAAATGTAATTTTAAGTAAAATACTGTGAAAAATATGAAATTTGCTTACTCCAGTGCTGAGATATGAATTTTAAACCGAAAGAGTTCCTAGAGCCAAATTTTCGCTAAGGCAGTGCAACGCAAAAAACTTCGTCTGAACTCTAAAATTATCACATTCTTACAACTTTTCAAGCAAAACTGAACGTTATCTACTGAATTCAGTCGAATAGGTAGTTTAAAATATTGAGAAACTTGCACTGAATTTTACTAAGATCTGTTTACTGAACATGTGATTTCAAGACAGCAGGCACACTATGGAGGATGTAACTTGTTTTATATGCGGGAACATTGTGCAAGAAGGAGCGGATAGAGGAATATTAAAGGAAAAATCACTTCGAACGTTTATTGAGGCCAGCAGGAGGAGGAATGATGGGCATCACACGTGGTTACAGACTCAGAAATCTGTTATACTTCACGAGAAGTGTCGCAAAGGTGTCTACACGAAGGAGTCAAACATTGTAAAGGCCGAAAAAGAAGCAAGAAACGGAAGCCCTGTGACAAGAGGCCGTGAGGAAATACCAAAATTCAACTTTAAGGAGCTCTGCTTCTACTGTGGAAAAGATGCCTCTGAAAGCTTCAAGGTTAAACAGAAAAAGCTTCCTCTTCATAGACGTGAAATTCAGACACAAAAAAATAATGCAAAAAATTAAAGGTTCTGCAATTGCCAGAGGAGATGAAATGGGGGCGGTGGTATTGCGTAAGATGGCAACTGAATCAGACCTCGTAGCCGCTGAAGGCAAGTACGATTCTTGTCGTGGTATGTTCTTTAATTCACGCCCATCTATGGATCCTGATGCAGCTCAAGGTATATCTGGACGAGGGGAGTGAATTAATGTAGTAACTGGGGCTTTGAAGCCGAAAGACCTAAGTTTCCCAGTTACTGGGGTTTAACGAAGAAAAGGCCGCTGGTTCAATAACGCTACTACGAAAGGTGTAGGTGTATTAAAGAGTATTAAATTTACACGGAAAGATAAAAGGAAGAAATAAACTACTACTATGAAATGAGATTGGATGATCTTACCTTGAGTACTTGTACCAAGTACTTACGCCTTTAGAAGGGGATCAAAGGTGGTAGATCGAGGAAGGAGAGAAGACGTACCCTGACCACTGGTTGTTACAATCTGAACGAGGCATCGTCGTTCCCAATCTATCGTACCGAATTTCTGGCTTTCTTTGTAAGATCATATGATATGCCTATCATCTGATATCGAAGTGTTATCTCTAACAGTTAGGGGCGTAGAGATCGAGTGATATGCGCGGGGTAAGTTTGGAGTCAAAACTGGAGTCACATGGCGTGAACAGGGAGAGTTCGCTCAAACTGGTCACTAGTGGGATTGATTTCACCTTCAGTATGGAGGTTCTAGGTACTAACGACTTCTTAGGAGTGAAGCACTGAATACCCCCCCCATAGCATGGAACGTATCATGGCCTTATCATCACTAAAAATTCATTAACTCAATTCGTATATGACAACGCCGATATAAACATGGATACCATTGATGGCCATGAAAAGTGGTTCACTCCTAAGAAGTCGTTAGTACCCAGAACCTCCATATCTTTTCCACAGTAGAAGCAGAGCTCCTTGAAGTTGAATTTTGGTATTTCCTCACGGCCTCTTGTCACACGGCTTCCGTTTCTTGCTTCTTTTTCGGCCTTTACAGTGTTTGACTCCTTCGTGTAGACACCTTTGCGACACTTCTCGTGAAGTATAACAGATCTTTGAGTCTGTAACCACGTGTGATGCACATCATTTCTCCTCCTGCTGTCCTCAATGAATATTCGAAGTGACTTTTCCTTTAATATTCCTCTATCTTTGCCTTTAATATTCCTCTATCTTTGCCTTTAATTTTCCCACATTCAAAAGTGTTGCACGTTCATCTTTTCTCTCCTATTTATTTGGTCTAAGAAAATACAAATAACGAAGTTTTTAAGTACTTTTTGTGATTTAAACCAAAAATGAACAGTGTAAATCAAGAAAAGTGCACTGATACATCAACAGTTCACGAATAATGTAAGTAATTAATGAATTGTAGTCTAGAAATCTCTACTGATAACTAAGAAAACGGTTGAGTGAATTTACGTAAACATCAGTCTTTATCCCATGAAGTAGACAAAAATCCCAGACAGTGATAAGATAACACTGATAACTGTGATAAGGAAACACTCATGCGCATAGCGCGTCATAGCTACGGTAGCAACCGGATCAGGCCCCTTTCACACCACTGAGAATCACTGGACCACAGATATCCGCGTCAAATTTCAAGCTTCTTTCACACCACTGGTATAGCAGGAAGACAGATTTCCACGTCAAGCCTCTTTCACACCACTGAGAAGCACAGGAACACAGGTACCGACGTCAAGCCTCTTTCACACCACTGAGATTCACAAAACCGCAGTATACCGCGATAATCTGGACAGAAGTATAATTTTCTGATTATAATTATTTCTATTCTTTTACTATTTGATTAGTCATGACACCTATTTCAAAAACAAAATATACCAAGTCAAGAGTTGGCGGTAGAGATTACCTAGAGTACGAAGGTTACAAGTACCGTATTAACTATTCCAACCCTCTCAATATTAACAGCGGTAAATTGTGGAGTTGCACCACAAAAAAATGTACAGGTACCTTAAAATCAGAAATGTCATTTGGTGAAATGAAACTGATCCTAAAGACTGAGCACAATCATGCTTCTTATAGTAACTCTTCTTCAGTTTCTCCTCAGCCCCATGACTCAAACTCTAATGCTAATCCAAAATCTGAGAAACCCTCAGACCAAACTCCAAACAAGTCTGCAACACAGCATTCTAGCAATGAGGCTGGAATAGTTCCTAAAATGCTGAATACTAATGAAACAGTTAACTGTGAAACACCCCTTAGCACATTCCTGGATGAAGTAGCACGGACTATTGACTGGGATAAAACACCAGTGACCATCAGCACCATTGTTGAACTAAAATCCCAAGTTCGTGCTCTAGCCCAAGAAATTTTAGAAAAACAAATTATTATTGAAAACATGACGGAAAAGTCTAAGAGGGATGAGGCGACAATCTCCAGCCTGACTAACAATTTGGGGAATGGCAAAGTCGTTACTTACGATTTAAATAAACCTTCTATGCCGAGCTCACACTCAAGTCCCCATGTTGAAAATTTACGTTCTATGGAAACTTACGACAATGCCCAGACTTCTTCTTCTTCTCTCTGCCTTAGCAAAGATAACGCTCTATCTCTATCTAAGCCAGCCTCTATACGCAACCAAGGTCAGAAGGTGCGTCCACCTCAAGAGTTTTCCACTTCAAAGCAATCACAGCAGTCCAGTCAAGGCAATGTATCGTCCGCACGTAAGGTATTGCTTGTAAGTGATAGTCAGGGTAGAGGACTTGCGCCGTTACTTACTTCCATGTTTCCTTCTTCCAGCGTGTCAGGATTCGTGTACCCAAATGCGAAATTTAACGACGTCATGCAGTGTGCTTATGACCTCAGCGCGGATTTGTCTCATGATGATTGTCTTATTGTACTTGCTGGTACAAACAATGCCTCTCAATTTTCACCTAACACCTGTCCTCTCTGCTGTCTACCCTATGGCAATGTTGCTGATAGTTCGCAGGACCCATGCTTTGCTACACACAATAAAATGAAGCTGCTAAGTCAAAAAACAAATTTTATTCTATGCGCCATACCATATCGATATGATATCTACCAGAACAACAATATCTTCCACCTCAACAACTATCTAGATCAAAAATGCAATATTTTAGGTATTAAGTTCATGCGCTTTCAATCAATACTGAGAAGATCACATTATACTTCACATGGGCTGCATCTGAGGAATAACGGCAAACGTGCCTTATCCCATTTAATTGCATTAGATATAAATTCACTTTTCTGTAAATCAGGTTCTTCTCAGACATTTGAGCCAAGATTTAAAGTCAATAATTTAGCTGTTGTTGGGGACAGTAAAAATGAAAATCTTATTGATATCTCTTGCCCAAACGTCTTATCTGATATTTCTGTTATTAACCTGGAAACCCCTAGTGAATCACCTATGAAAATTCATCCTGAGGTTACTAATATACCTAATGCTAAAGAAGATATTATGAGTTTTATTAATAATGATAGTCAAAGTCAGTTTTTTCGTGACGATTTCTAATTTGAACCCTAGTCAATTTTTTACAATTTTCCTTGATGACCGTATGTTTAATGCTACATTTTTGATTTACCTCATTAATTATTTTAGTCTTTCAGATTTCAAAGTATTTTCATGTATGTTAACGGCTAGACACAATCTCGCATCTTTATTTAATGAACATAACAACTATAACGTTTTTTGGTCTTACCTTAATAATTATTCTAGTCTGTCCAAAATATTTTTTTGTTTGAATGTCAACCGATCCTCACTGTCTCTAAATTTACCATCGTATATGTTAGTTTTTTATCAATTTATTGTATCATTATGTTTTATACTTTTTATCAAACTATCTCAGGGTATAAGTTTTTCTAACATGAGCAGAAATCAAAGCATTTACTCTTCCTTTTCTCCCTCCTCCTTTCTCTCTACTTCTTACTCAGGGTATGATCGATTCTTGGATGCACCACTAAACTCTTTCAAAGCCGCTGGCTTGACTTCTGCCCCTCCCTTATCGACTCATACATCCTTGAATTCATTCTTGCCCGCTTTTCCCCCTGGAATTCCCTCAACATCGAAGGAAGTTCCAAATGTTTTAAATTATTCGTCACTCTCACCATATGCGCTCCCTTTCTTTCCTGATTCTGTTACAATTAATAATTCCCATGACTCGTCGCACAACTTGCCTTTGCCCAGAACAAATTTATCCGCCCTAGCAAGCCCTTTCTTTCCAAAAGATTTCCAACATATCCATAATGGAGGAAATATAAGTCATACCTCTAAGTTACGAAATCTCACAATAATGCATCATAACGTACAGAGCATTAGAAATAAAATTCCATCTATAGAAGTCTTCCTTCATATGTTGCTGGACTACTATGATTTGATACCTGACATTTTCTGTGTTACAGAAACCTGGTTAACACCTCTCAACCATCAGTGTATTAATTTACCGGATTATAGTAATGTTTCTAGTTATTATAGGTCAAACCGTGCTGGTGGAGGAACTACTATTTTTGTTAAAGACAATTTAGATTTTAAGCCTCTTGACATCGGATTAAAGTCCACTGAATTATCTTTTGAATTTTCTGCAGTCACTTCTTCTTCCCTAGACATTGCTATTCTATGTATCTATAGATCAAATAATGTGAGTTCAGACTTTAACGTGTTCTTTCATTACCTGGAACTAGTGTTGCAAAAGTTATACCATTTAAAGTACCTGATTTTGTGTGGTGACTTCAACATAGATATCCTTAGTAATTCTAATGAAAAGTCTCAGTTTCTTTCTCTACTAAATATGTTTAACATGAAGGAAGTTGTTCACTCTCCCACTCGAGTTGCTAATGGCTCAAGCTCTTGCGTGGATAACATAATTATTAATTTTCCCCTTGATAATATTCTTAACTGTGAGACAAACCTGTTTAGTGGCTTAGGCGATCACAAATATGGCCAAATTATATCTTTTCTAGTAAATGAAACAAATGAGGCAAAAAGAGTAATAACTCGAACTTACAAACCTAATCAGGTAGAAAAATTCAAAAGAGAATTAAACAGTGCCGACTTCTCTGCCATTTACTTGTTAGACAACGTACATGATAAGATGTTATCTTTCTATAGCACTTTCTCGCTCCTATTCAACGATTGCTTTCCATTAAAAACTATAAAAATATCTCGATTGAAAAAAAAGGCATGGATAACACGAGGCATTGCAGTTTCTAGTAATAAAAAACGTTCCCTCCACCAGTTGTGTAAGTACTCTCGTGATCCTGCTCTCCATGCTCATTACAAGCAGTACTCTGAAACGTTAGCCAAAGTAGTAAGAGCAGCTAAAATTAATTACACAGTAGATCAGATTGATTCAGCTCCTAAACATAAAAAAGTGAAAACCATTTGGAAAATTGTTCGCGACTATAGCAAGTCGAGTAATAGGCAACAAGTGGACCTCCGGCTGGTGAGCGAGGGGGGGAGGTGAGAAACCCGCGGGAGGTGGCGGAGACTTTTAACTCTTATTTTAATCAAGTGCCGCTAACCCTCAGAGCTCAACCTTTGACCCACAATCTTCCCAATTCTACAGTTCTTCCCTCGTCACCACTAGCCTCTTCAGTTCTTCCCTCCCCCACTAGCCTCTTCAGTTCTTCCCTCATCACCACTAGCCTCTTCAGTTCTTCCCTCCTCACCACTAGCCTCTTCAGTTCTTCCCTCGTCACCACTAGCCTCTTCAGTTCTTCCCTCGTCACCACTAGCCTCTTCAGTTCTTCCCTCGTCACCACTAGCCTCTTCAGTTCTTCCCTCGTCACCACTAGCCTCTTCAGTTCTTCCCTAGTCACCACTAGTCTCTTCAGTTCTTCCCTCGTCACCACTAGCCTCTTCAGTTCTTCCCTCGTCACCACTAGCCTCTTCAGTTCTTCCCTCGTCACCACAAGACTCTTCAGTTCTTCCCTCGTCACCACTAGTCTCTTCAGTTCTTCCCTCGTCACCACTAGCCTCTTCAGTTCTTCCCTCGTCACCACTAGCCTCTTCAGTTCTTCCCTCGTCACCACAAGACTCTTCAGTTCTTCCCTCGTCAACACTAGCCTCTTCAGTTCTTCCCTCGTCACCACTAGCCTCTTCAGTTCCTCCATCGTCAACACTTGCCTCTTCAGTTCTTCCTTCGTCATCACTAGGCTCTTCAGTTCCTCCATCATCACCACTAGCCTCTTCTTCTGTCTCAAGATCTTCAAACCAGAAGTTAACGCTATCTCCCACTAACGCTACAGAAATTATCAAACTAGTTGCCAATATGGAAAACAAAATGTCTAGTGGAGAAGACACTGTACCGCTTACTCTCATAAAATCTGTGATTCCATTAATAGCAGCTCATCTTGCTCACATATTCAATCAGTCATTATCATCTGGACAATTTCCTCAATGTTTCAAGTCTTCTGTCATAATTCCTCTTCACAAAAAAGGTTCTGTTAGTGATGTGGGAAACTACAGACCGATATCTCTGTTAAATAATTTCTCAAAAATTCTGGAAAAAATCGTTCATTTCAGGCTTTCATTGTACCTGGAAAGAAGCAATATGCTTGCTAATGAGCAATTTGGTTTTAGACCTGGTAGGTCAACTGCTGATGCAGTGGCACATTTCCTCACTCATCTTGATGGTGCTCTTTCAGAGAAAAAGCACGTGATTGGCCTATTTTGCGATCTATCGCGGGCTTTTGATTGCTGTGACTCTTCAGTCCTTCTTTCTAAACTTCCTTCATATGGGGTCATAGGTTCTGATCTAAACTGGTTTGAGTCATATCTTTCGTGCAGATTTCAAAGGACTAAGGTTCCATGTTTAATGCATGGAACTAAATCTTTTGAATATTCTAGCACGTTGGAGGTTAGATCTGGAGTCCCTCAGGGATCGGTACTTGGGCCACTTCTCTTTCTTCTTTATGTAAATGATCTAGTCCTTTCATCTTGTCAGGGTTATTTCACAATGTTTGCTGATGATACCACCATACTTATAACTGGTAAAACCAAAGACCATGTCTTTGAAAACTGTAAAAATACAATTAATGGTATTCAAGCCTGGTTCTCAGCAAACAGACTGAAGTTAAACTCTGGCAAGACCACATACATATACTTCAACCCACATGCTCCAAATAGTGTTAGCTCCATCAACTGTACTGACCTTACTGTTTCCTACTCTCAAGAAGTCAAATTCTTGGGAATGATTGTTGATGAAAAACTAAAATGGAAAGCACATGTTGAGTATATTAAGACTAGATTATCTTCCTCTATATTTGCTATCCTCTCTATAAGTAAAAATGTTGGTTCTCGGCCTGCCCTCCTTGCTTATTTTGCCTATTTTCACAGTGTGATGAGCTATGGTATCGTGTACTGGGGGTTTTCTTCCTATTCCTCTGAAATCTTTCTTCTGCAGAAGCGTTCTCTTAGAGCAATCTATGGTATGAGGAGGGATGAATCCTGTAGATCCTTATTTAAGGAAAATAACATCCTTACTTTTTATGGACAATTGGTGCTAGATACTTGCGTCCTAATACACAAAAAACAGGACACTCTAAAAAGAAACAGGGACATCCATGGGTACAACACCAGGGAAGGGACGATATTGTGGCTAGTGGGGTGAGACTATTCTGTAGGTCTTACTTGAGTGCAGGAATAAAACTGTTCAACAAATTACCCAACCAAATCCGACAAATTCAACATGCCGAGCAGTTTAAAACTGCAATCAAGAAATTTCTTCTTGATTTGTCTCCCTACAGCCTACAGGAAGTGTCCAATTCTTTGGGCTAAATTTTCAGGAGTGGAGTGAATTGGTGGACGAAGTCGCGTTACCAGTCTTGTTTCAATTTAGAGTGACCAATCCTACATCCCCCTCCTACTCTTTCTCTCTACTTTTTCTCTGCCGCTCAAATTTTTAATTTATCATCATATTATTAGTATTAAGCAAATTATATTGAAATGTTATTATTATACTAGATTTAAGCAATTGTGTTCATACAATATTGTATATTATCACAATAAAATTCAATTCAATTCAATTCAATATGTTGTAGTCACTGTAGCCGAGTGAGTTAGCGCGCTAGGCATTGCACGCATGGTGACCTGGGTTCAATTCCCAGCGGGATGGGATTTTTTCTGCTCTGTAGCTCTGTACTTGGATGTTCTAGGTCCACTCATACTTCGTGAGTCGTGAGGAAAAAAGAGTAGCTGCTTTGATATGAAGCAGCGACCAGTGGCTGAATCATAGGCACACAAATAATACAAGATATTGTAAATTAAACTGGCAAAGTTCTATGATTCTGCGCTACCCACTAAAACTGTGACATAACAACACAAAGGAAATGCATTTTTATTATTATATTATTATTAATATTCCTTCTTGCACAATGTTCCCGCATATAAAACAAGTTACATCTTCCATAGTGTGCCAGCTGTCTTGAAATCACAACATGTTCAGTGAAGATCTTAGTAAAATTCAGTGCAAGTTTCTCAAAATTTTAAATTACCTATTCGACTGAATTCAATAGATTACGTTCAGTTTTGCTTGAAAAGTTGTAAGAATATGAGAATTTTAGAGTTCAGATGAAGTTTCTTGCGTTGCACTGCCTTAGCGGAAATTTGGCGCTAGGGACGAAAAATCATATCTCAGCACTGGAGTAAGCAAATTTCATATTTTTAACAGTATTTTACTTAAAATTACATTTTCTACAAGTTCGATTCTATTAAATTTTTCAATTGGTGCAGTCCTTTTTGACTTACAGGCGTTAAAAGTTGAGAATTTTCAAAATTTGAGCTATGTTTGAAAAAACCATCCATCTTTGAGGAGCGATTGTGGCTGAACGACTTAACCTTTTTTAATGATTCAAACGTCATTAGACGCATAATTTTATGTTCCTTAGATAAGAACTGAGTAAAATTTTCTGTAGAATAAATACATTTTGAGTTATAAGCGCAATTTTAAAAAAAGTGCAAAAAATTTGCACTATTTAGGCCCTAAACTCGGAAGCACAACCTAAAATCCGTCGCAAACTCATATACCTATTATTCAAGACCCCTTTAAGGGTTTAAAACGATTTCCAGCTATTGAGCAATTTTTTGACGCTAGAGCACTAATTTGCCTGGGCTATAGCCTGATTTTTCAATTTCATTTTTTTACAAATACAGAAGAACCTGGATATAAGAGAACTCAAGGGACTGGAATTTTTTTTAGATCGTATATTCAGGTTTCTCTTTTGAATATCAAAAGGTTATTTTCCCTTAAAGAGAAGTAAATTAGACCTAGAAATAGTTCTATCACATCGAGGTTTCTCTTATATCCTGTTCTTTTATATCCAGTTCTGGGCTACTACTTAATAATAATAATAAAACTTTTTATTGGAAGGTAACCACCAATACCATCAGAGTCTTATTATTATGAGGCCACAAACTCAAAGGAATGACTCAAAATTCATGCATAGGGTGGTGGGATTCGAAACAACAGACTGATCCCTAACGCTACCTGGATTACCAGACTAGCACGTTAACCACTTGACTACCAGCAACATATAACTTACTCCTGTAATACTGGTGGTCCATTATATAAATTACTCCTGTAATACTGGTGGTCCCCTATATAAATTACTCCTGTAATACTGGTGGTCCCTATATAACTTACTCCTGTAATACTGGTGGTCCCCTATATAACTTACTCCTGTAATACTGGTGGTCCCCTATATAACTTACTCCTGTAATACTGGTGGTCCCCTATATAACTTACTCCTGTAATACTGGTGGTCCCCTATGGTTGCCTGCTTCAATTTGGAGGGTACTTATTTGCACTCTGCTCCAGGAATCAACGACATGAACCGGCACAAGTCCTGCCTGGAGATCAAGGTCCTGTAATAATAATATTTACTCTCTGCTCCAGGAATCAACGACATGAACCGGCACAAGTCCTGCCTGGAGATCAAGGTCCTGTAATAATAATATTTACTCTCTGCTCCAGGAATCAACGACATGAACCGGCACAAGTCCTGCCTGGAGATCAAGGACCTGTACGCCCGGGCCCGCTCCCTCCTCGTGGTGGTGCTGTTCTCTTCCTAACTAAAGGGCGGGGTCATTGCCTTTGGCAATCTCTTCCACCCAACCCTTTTTTTACATAATATTTACGCTACTTATTTACACTCTTCTCCAGGAATCAATGGCATGATCTTCTTTTTTTTTTTACACTACTTATTTACACTCTGATGCCAAAGGCAATAACCCCGCCCTTTAGTTAGCACATATGTTATGTATATATTTATTTATTTTTTCTATCCAGGAATCAATGACAAGATTTTTTTTTTTTTTTTACACCACTTATTTACTCTCTGCTCCAGGAATCAATGACATGATTTTTTTTTTAACACTACTTATTTACACTCTGATGCCAAAGGCAATAACCCCGCCCTTTAGTTAGCACATATATTATGTATATATTTATTTATTTTTTCTATCCAGGAATCAATGACATGATTTTTTTTTTTTTTTTTTTTTTTTACACCACTTATTTACTCTCTCTGCTTCAGGAATCAACGACATGATTTTTTTTTTTTTTTTACACCACTTATTTACTCTCTCTGTTCCAGGAATCAACGACATGATTTTTTTTTTTTTTTTTTTTTTTTTTTTTTTTTTACACCACTTATTTACTCTCTGCTCCAGGAATCAACGACATGATTTTTTTTTTTTTTTTTTTTCACTACTTATTTACTCTCTGATCCAGGAATCAATGACATTTTTTTTTTATTTACACTACTTATTTACACTCTGATCCAGGAATCAATGACATGATTTTTTTTTACACTACTTATTTTCTCTCTGATCAAGGAATCAAAGACATGATTTTTTTTTTACACTACTTATTTACACTCTGATCCAGGAATCAAAGACATGATTTTTTTCTACACTACTTATTTACACTCTGATCCAGGAATCAATGACATGATTTTTTTTTGACATTTTCATGTCTTTGCTCTGGCACATAACCAAAATTATGTAACGAAATTATGTGACGAAATTATGTAACGAAATATTAAATTATAAAAAGAGAGAAGAGAAAAAGTATGTGTCATGCGCACAATACGAAATTTGGTCAGTTAAGTTTTAGACCTTGAATAGTAAAGATGAAAATGTCCCAATGGTTGCAGACTCGTATGCAAGCGTTTTTTTTTACACTACTTATTTACACTCTGATCCAGGAATCAATGACATGATTTTTTTTTTACACTACTTATTTACACTCTGATGCCAAAGGCAATAACCCCGCCCTTTAGTTAGCACATATGTTATGTATATATTTATTTATTTTCTCTATCCAGGAATCAATGACATGATTTATTTTTTTTTTACACCACTTATTTACTCTCTGCTCCAGGAATCAACGACATGATTTTTTTTTTTTTTTTTTTTTTTTTTACACCACTTATTTAATCTCTGCTCCAGGAATCAACGACATGAACCGGCACAAGTCCTGCCTGGAGATCAAGGACCTGGCATTCTCTTCCTAACTAAAGGGCGGGGTCATTGCCTTTGGCAATCTCTTCCATCCAACCCTTTTTTACATAATATTTACACTACTTATTTACACTCCTCTGATCCAGGAATCAATGGCATGATCTTCTTTTTTTTTACACTACTTATTTACACTCTGATGCCAAAGGCAATAACCCCGCCCTTTAGTTAGCACATATGTTATGTATATATTTATTTATTTTCTCTATCCAGGAATCAATGACATGATTTTTTTTTTTTTTTTTTTTTTTTCACCACTTTTTTACTCTCTGCTCCAGGAATCAACGACATGATTTTTTTTTTTTTTTTTTTTACACCACTTATTTACTCTCTGCTCCAGGAATCAACGACATGATTTTTTTTTTTTTTTTTTACACCACTTATTTACTCTCTGCTCCAGGAATCAACGACATGATTATTTTTTTTTTTTTTTTTTTTTTTTTTTTTTACACCACTTATTTACTCTCTCTGCTCCAGGAATCAACGACATGATTTTTTTTTTTTTTTTTTTTTTTTTTTACACCACTTATTTACTCTTCGCTCCAGGAATCAACGACATGAACCGGCACAAGTCCTGCCTGGAGATCAAGGACCTGTACGCCCGCGCCCGCTCCCTCCTCGTGGTGGTGCTCTCGCCCCCCGGCACCGACTACGCCCACTTCACCCGCCGCGTCAAGGAGTACAACACCCGGCCGCCCTTCAACTTCACCAACCACTACCCGTTCTTCCAGTTCGAGAAGGTGAGACGCTTTGTCGCCAAGGGCGAAATACGTAGTCTGTCTGTCTGTCAGTGTGTATAGTATAGACGTGGGCCGTGGGGTGCCACATAGTATAGACGTGGGCCGTGGGGTGCCATATTAGTATAGACGTGGGCCGTGGGGTGCCACATTAGTATAGACGTGGGCCGTGGGGTGCCATATTAGTATAGACGTGGGCCGTGGGGTGCCACATAGTATAGACGTGGGCCGTGGGGTGCCATATTAGTATAGACGTGGGCCGTGGGGTGCCACATTAGTATAGACGTGGGCCGTGGGGTGACACATAGTATAGCCGTGGGCCGTGGGGTGCCACATTAGTATAGACGTGGGCCGTGGGGTGACACATAGTATAGCCGTGGGCCGTGGGGTGCCACATTAGTATAGACGTGGGCCGTGGGGTGCCACAGTAGTATAGCCGTGGGCCGTGGGGTGCCACAGTAGTATAGCCGTGGGCCGTGGGGTGCCACATTAGTATAGACGTGGGCCGTGGGGTGCCACAGTAGTATAGCCGTGGGCCGTGGGGTGCCACATTAGTATAGACGTGGGCCGTGGGGTGCCACAGTAGTATAGCCGTGGGCCGTGGGGTGCCACATTAGTATAGACGTGGGCCGTGGGGTGCCACATTAGTATAGACGTGGGCCGTGGGGTGCCACATAGTATAGACGTGGGCCGTGGGGTGCCATATTAGTATAGACGTGGGCCGTGGGGTGCCACATTAGTATAGACGTGGTCCGTGGGGTGCCATATTAGTATAGACGTGGGCCGTGGGGTGCCACAGTAGTATAGCCGTGGGCCGTGGGGTGCCACAGTAGTATAGCCGTGGGCCGTGGGGTGCCATATTAGTATAGACGTGGGCCGTGGGGTGCCACAGTAGTATAGCCGTGGGCCGTGGGGTGCCACAGTAGTATAGCCGTGGGCCGTGGGGTGCCACATAGTATAGCCGTGGGCCGTGGGGTGCCACATAGTATAGCCGTGGGCCGTGGGGTGCCACATAGTATAGCCGTGGGCCGTGGGGTGCCACATAGTATAGTCATGGGCCGTGGGGTGCCACATAGGAGTACAACACCCGGCCGCCCTTCAACTTCACCAACCACTACCCCTTCTTCCAGTTGGAGAAGGTGAGGCGTTTGCAATCTATTATTATTATTTTATTATTATTATTATTATATAATTCTTTATTAGATACAAAAGGACATTATGTACATATAAATAATAATATTAACAGTGAAAAAATGAAAAAAAAACAATATCTCTATATATAAAACAGAAAAAAGGACTACCTACCTACCTACCTATGTTTGTTTGTCCAGAGTTGTTTAGCCAAAACGGTAAGAGATAGCGTAAAATGTCTCAGAATTGACCCCCCCAAAACCATTATCGCTTTGTCCAGAAAAATTATAAAAAGTTCAAAAAGGCATTGCTGTCCAGCAGTACGGCCATGCCTTAGTAAATTTGAAATTTAGTCTCGTTGCAAAGCACGGGCAAACGGCTAGTTAGATATAAACTAGAGATTGCACTTGAAGTAATGAAAATATTTCGGTTCCAAGTGCAGTATGCTATCAGGAAAGGTGCGTTTTTAGTGGGTGGAAATCCCTCACCCCAGGCTAAGACCTGGGTGTCTTTAAAAGATTTTTCCCCGCCCTTTCCAAAAAAAACTAGAGACTTACTATGAGAAGGTGAGTCTGATTTGTTTATTTGGGTAGGTCCTAACCTCATAAACTCCTGGACTGGCCGATTTATAACATCAAGACTCGAACTAAAGAACCCCGCGCCAGCGCCGATGGCGTGTTGAATACACCACCGGTTCTCGTAGGATCACCGAAATTAAAGAACGTCCAGCGAGATGAGGACTTCTTGATGCTGGCATTCCGGCCCAAACCAGGCTGGGTGAGGATAATGTGAGGAGCAGGTTTGTTAGTTTCCTACGAATGGAAACTGTTAATAAAAGCAGAAACTGTTACGAAAGTGTTATTACCATGGTAACAGCCAATCACATGGCTGAAATCTAATACTGTACATAGAAAGGGTTGGGTGGAAGAGATTGCCAAAGGCAATAACCCCGCCATTTAGTTAGGACATATATTATGTATATGTTTTATTTATTTTTTTCTTCTATTTGTATTTTAATTTGTAATTATTTGTGTTGTATATAATATGTCCTATTAATAAAGTGTAAATAAATAAATAGAAACAGTGTTTACCACAGAAGCGTTCATTCAATCAGGCCTTTAAGAAAGAGACTTTAACTATCTAATCTATTCCACAGATCATTTCAATCTACGCTGCCTACCTCTACGACAGTGTGCGACTGTATGCTGATGCATTGGACACCTTGCTGAATAAGGGAGATATGCTGAATGTAGAGTAGATTTCTAATCTATTCCATTCTATTCCACAGATCATTTCAATCTACGCTGCCTATCTATACGACAGTGTGCGACTGTATGCTGATGCATTGGACACCTTGCTGAATAGAGAGGGAGATAATCTGACAGAGGAACAGATAGACAACATCGCTCTGAATGGCACAGCTATCATTGCTGAGATTGTGAGACGAGGCACATACCATAGTAAGTTTTTTAAATTTTAATATTTCAGAAATGTCTCGCTAGAAAACGGCTTAAAAAGAAGTCCAATTTCTCATGATGATGGTTAATTGCACATAGAAATATGTGCTTCAGAACGAGCCAACTTTTCAACTAAAGTTGGACAGATACCAGCACTTCCCCAGCTGTAGCTAAACTGGATTCAACAGCAACATATTTCAAAGATAAAACATTTCTTGGAACTCGCTACTGGGGGAAGCGTGCCTCTGATGATCGAACTGTTGTCCCTGATGAGAGCGAGAATCACCAAAAAGACGCTGAAGGACAGAGTCGATCTTCATTTACAAAAGATTTTAGTGCGTCTGCATTTTTTTTCTACAGACTCACAATTACTGAAACTCATTTTACTAAATTATTGCTCAACTTGGGACTTGAACCACCGACCATCAGGTTATTTTTATTATTCAACACTTTATTAGATATAAATGGACATATGTACAGTACAAATAATTATTTTAACAATGAAAAAAAAAAAAAAAAAAAAATGGAAACAATATATACAATCGAAATTAAACAGAATAGAAAAATATATAGAAACATATGTCCTAACTAAAGGGCGGGGTTATTGCCTATGGCAATTTCTTCCACCCAACCCTTTGTGTGAACACAACAGCCTCTTCATAAATTTTGATGTTACTCGATGTATCCTACTTCCTGTGATGTGGTTGTAGTTGCTTCATTGTTGATGTAGGCTGTTACTTGGTGCTGTGGATATTGCAATATTTTTTTTTTTTTTTATTACTTTTTTTGTAAGCTTTATTAGGTAGAACAAAAAATATATACAGTAGAATACAATGAAATATAAAGAAAACCAAAAAGATAAAACAAATATACCTACAAGAAAGAAAAAAAAAAGAGAAATGTCCTACCTAAAGGGCGGGGTTATTGTCTGTGGCAATCTCTTCCACCCAACCCAAATGTTTCTGTTGTGACTACTCCTGAAGATAATTTTCATGATAGGTCTCGTTTTGTCGAATATCTTTCCGCCGCCTTATCGATGACTGTTTATATATCTCCCTTGCCTTTATCCCATATTAGCTTATGTTGCTTTTGGGGTCGGCATTGTTCAACCTCATGGTTGAGTTTGGTAGGGTGGAGCACGTTTTTTTTGACTGGATGCCCTTCCTACGCCAACGATTCTATTTGGTTTTAACGTCCTGATGTGGACGGGGTGTGTTACCCTCCATTCGCTGGGAATCGTACCAGCTACCCACATCAACTTCACCCAGCCTGGGTAGGGCCGGAAATGCCAGCCTCACGTGTTTGGAAGGAACAGAATTTTCTGTGCGAAAAGTCTGCTCCAACCGGGGATCGAACTCGGGATCTCTGGACTACGGGCAGTAGTCACAACCATCACGCCACGGAGGCTGCTTTTTGCATTAATAATTGTACATAATAGGTATAATAGGTAACATATATCTAATGCGACTAACCCACACTAAGGGGATGCAGTCCTCTTGTTTTGTGGGGTTTTATGTTTTTGATAGGTCTAGTTTTGTCGTGAATATCTTTCCGCCGCCTTATCGACGACTGTTTGAAACGTCTAACAGCCGTATTTATGAACAGAAAACGCCGTTTGAGCATGGTCTGAAGCATGATTTCCTTAAATATTATTGGCCAATACCTTGCTTGAGACATTGCTCAGATAAAATTCGCTCTCTATAAATACGGCTGTAAATGTTTTCAGGCGTCACCGGCGCCACCATCAAGCTGGACAAGAACGGAGACTCGGAGGGCAACTTCTCGGTGCTCGCCTTCAAGCCCATCCCGCGGGACATCCAGTTCAACGCCACCAACGCCGAGGGCACCCAGTCCAAGTTCTCCTGCCCCTTCAACATGATCCCCGTGGCTCAGTTCCAGCATGGCGTCACTCCGGTGAGATAGAATAGAATAGACCAGTAGAATGTAGAATAGAATAGAAGAGTAGACTGTAGAATAGAATAGAAGAGTAGACTGTAGAATAGAATAGAAGAGTAGAATGTAGAATAGAATAGAATAGAATAGAATAGAATAGAAGAGTAGAATGTAGAATACAATAGACCAGTAGAATGTAGAATAGAATAGAACAGTAGAATGTAGAATACAATAGAACAGTAGAATGTAGAATAGAATAGAACAGTAGAATGTAGAATAGAATAGAAGAGTAGAATGTAGAATAGAATAGAATAGAATAGAATAGAAGAGTAGAATGTAGAATACAATAGACCAGTAGAATGTAGAATAGAATAGAACAGTAGAATGTAGAATACAATAGAACAGTAGAATGTAGAATAGAATAGAACAGTAGAATGTAGAATAGAATAGAAGAGTAGAATGTAGAATAGAATAGAACCCTGAGTCCAAGTTCTCCTGCCCCTTCAACATGATCCCCGTGGCTCAGTTCCAGCATGGCGTCACTCCGGTGAGATATAATAGAAGAGTAGACTGTAGAATAGAATAGAATAGAAGAGTAGAATGTAGAATAGAATAGAACCCTGAGTCCAAGTTCTCCTGCCCCTTCAACATGATCCCCGTGGCTCAGTTCCAGCATGGCGTCACTCCGGTGAGATAGAATAGAATAGACCAGTAGAATGTAGAATAGAATAGAAGAGTAGACTGTAGAATAGAATAGAAGAGTAGACTGTAGAATAGAATAGAAGAGTAGAATGTAGAATAGAATAGAATAGAATAGAATAGAAGAGTAGAATGTAGAATACAATAGACCAGTAGAATGTAGAATAGAATAGAACAGTAGAATGTAGAATACAATAGAACAGTAGAATGTAGAATAGAATAGAAGAGTAGAATGTAGAATAGAATAGAAGAGTAGAATGTAGAATAGAATAGAATAGAATAGAATAGAAGAGTAGAATGTAGAATACAATAGACCAGTAGAATGTAGAATAGAATAGAACAGTAGAATGTAGAATACAATAGAACAGTAGAATGTAGAATAGAATAGAACAGTAGAATGTAGAAAAGAATAGAAGAGTAGAATGTAGAATAGAATAGAACCCTGAGTCCAAGTTCTCCTGCCCCTTCAACATGATCCCCGTGGCTCAGTTCCAGCATGGCGTCACTCCGGTGAGATAGAATAGAAGAGTAGACTGTAGAATAGAATAGAAGAGTAGAATGTAGAATAGAATAGAACCCTGAGTCCAAGTTCTCCTGCCCCTTCAACATGATACCCGTGGCTCAGTTCCAGCATGGCGTCACTCCGGTGAGATAGAATAGAAGAGTATAATGTAGAATGTAGAATAGAATAGAATAGAAGAGTAGAATGTAGAATAGAATAGAATAGAAGAGTAGAATGTAGAATAGAATAGAATAGAAGAGTAGAATGTAGAATAGAATAGAATAGAAGAGTAGAATGTAGAATAGAATAGAATAGAAGAGTAGAATGTAGAATAGAATAGAACCCTGAGTCCAAGTTCTCCTGCCCCTTCAACATGATACCCGTGGCTCAGTTCCAGCATGGCGTCACTCCGGTGAGATAGAATATCAAATCAAATCAAATCAAAGTTTTTATTAATGTTTATCAATTTACACAAATTGTCAACACAAGTCAAAATACATTAAAATAAGTTAAAAAAAAGAAACATAGAGATAAAAAATAAATATGTAGAACCTAACCCAACTCAACATAATCAGCAAAAAGAAAAGAGAGAATACTAATTGGTGTGTCATTGGGAGAATAAAAAAAAAATCATAAGAATAAATAAAAAAAAATTAAAAGTCTAAACCTAAATCAGAGGACAAAAACTCAGCCGAAGAATAGTATGCACTCTTTTTCAAGTGCCTCAGAAGTGCTGCTTTATACTGTTTTTCAGGCATGCCCCGTACATTTTCCGGTAACTTATTGAATATAGAATAGAAGAGTAGACTGTAGAATAGAATAGAACAGTAGAATGTAGAATAGAATAGAAGAGTAGAATGTAGAATAGAATAGAAAAGTAGAATGTAGAATAGAATAGAAGAGTAGAATGTAGAATAGAATAGAAGAGTAGAATGTAGAATAGAATAGAAGAGTAGAATGTAGAATAGAATAGAAAAGTAGAATGTAGAATAGAATAGAAGAGTAGAATGTAGAATAGAATAGAATAGAATAGAATAGAAGAGTAGAATGTAGAATAGAATAGAAAAGTAGAATGTAGAATAGAATAGAAGAGTAGAATGTAGAATAGAATAGAAGAGTAGAATGTAGAATAGAATAGAACCCTGAGTACAAGTTCTCCTGCCCCTTCAACATGATACCCGTGGCTCAGTTCCAGCATGGCGTCACTCCGGTGAGTCCTGGGTTCGATCCCCCGTGCCGACAAAAATTTGTATTCTTAATTTGGTTACAATTGTTTGTAAGGGATACCACCGGTTACAATTGTTTGTAAGGGATACCACCCGGTCCGCTCGTGTTGACGCAGCACCTAAATGGGAAGTATTGTGTCACTTCTTGCCCATCAGAGGGGAGGCATACTACGGGATGGGCAGGCTACAACACAGACCACAAGCGTCTATCGTAGCTCCTGTTTCATGGCTACGATATAAAAACGGCTGCGAAACACTCATCTTTAAAATAAATAAAAAAGTTCTAGCTCTTACCACAGGAGAAATTATTAAACATTTCTAGAATAATTAAATTATAATTTTAATGATTGGAATTTTGAACAAACTCAAACACTTTAGAGTACTAAAAGACTCCAGAAATCCCATTTTAGTCCAGTTTATGTGGCAGCACACACAAAATATTATTCCAACGGCCGCACCTGTACGAAAATTAGGATGTTAATGGCCGCGCCATTAACATCCTAATTTTCTAACACATACAAACAATTGTCTATCTCATGTTAACTAATCATTTGTTCTGCCCCTCTCAGGAGTACAAGCTCAACTCCCCGACCCTGCAAATAGACTGGCCTGGCAAGCGGAAGCCAGATGATGAGCCCTCGTGTGGCTTCGAGCATGAACTCTGCCCTCAGGTGGACTCCCAGCAGAGCTCCATCATATTCGCGGGGGTGCTCGGTCTCCTCCTGTTCTGCTCCTTTGTCATCACCATCAGCATCTACCGGTGAGGCTTTTCTATCTACCGGTAAGCTGACGTCTGGCTGGACTGAAGGACGCTACGTTTGGCTGTCTGGGAGACGTTAAACAGAAAAAATACCAGAGATTCACCAGAGTCTCACTAGAGGACTACAAACAGATAACGGACTAGCCAACCATCGCTATCCAGTTTCCCAGTGGTTTAATGGATTATAAAGAAGTAGCACAAGTTCTAAGATGCGATTGTTGACCGCTCATAGAAATATGTGCTTCAGAACGAACCATCTTTTCCACTTAAGTTGGGTGGAAAAATTTTTGCTCGTTCTGGAAACACCTCCTCCCCCCCCCCCCCCCCCCCCCCCGTACTTTTCGCTCCAATAAAAAATTGTCTGAGCCAAGGACTCCGAATGTTGCAGACTTTTCTTTAAATAAATATTCATTTTAAAAAATTGTCTTTTTTCCCCATCTAATAATTTCAATGTGTTTCAACAGGAAATGGAAGATCGAGTTGGAGATAGAAGGTCTGCTGTGGAAGATAGACCCGGGAGATCTCGTAGGATACTTTGGCAAAGACATGGTGGCATCTCCTAGTAAGGTAGTTTCAAGCTCGGTTTATCTTACCACGTGAAGTCATGTCACCTTTTTTTATGTATAAAAAGTCGATGACATTTGTCTTGGATCACAATCGTGATATCAAATAAACATGTTTTTTTTTATTTATATCATCATCATAGGGTGGCGTCATCGTGAACGATGGTAGCCAGTTGGTATATTAAACTGTAAATTATTTATCCTATAAAATATATAAGACCTGTTTGACTGCTGGAGTAAAGGGACTGGTTCAGTCTTACCTCGGCAGTATAAATAAGGTATATTCTATTCTATTCTACTAGTTCTAAGCTTAATTTAAAAAGTTATCATATTTGTGTTAATCACAATAGTGATATACCACAACAACTCAAACTCCCTTTACTGAAATTAAATATTTGCTGAACATGGGACTTGAACCACCGACCTCCGATTACAAATTCGCCGCCTTATCGATCAAGCTACTGAGGTCGGATTATTAGAATGAATATCATTATTATAGGATTATTAGAATGAATATCATTATTTAACCTCGCTTTCAAATGCATTGTCATATCACGACGGGGGTGTTACCCTCCATTCGCAAGAAATTCTCAAACCTGCTACCCACATTAACCTCACCCAGCATGGGTGGGGCCGGAATGGCAGCATCACGGAGTCTTCTCCTCGCTGGTCGTTGCTTAACTTCGATGATCTTACGAGAACCGGTGCATTCAACGCGCCGTCGACGCTGGCTAAATTACTTTGGAAAATTCTTTATTTAATATAGTCACTCACCTTGGCGGAGGAGTGGTATAGCGCATCAGGCTTGCACGCACGGTGACTTGGGTTCAATTTTCCCCTATTTCAACACAGTTTTTTTTCAACTTTGAGAAAGGGTACCATTCTATTATTTTAAAATCTGTAATAATAAATAAATGTGTATCTTTGTGTTATTATATCACAATTTTAGTGGGTAGCGCAGAATTATAGGACTTTTCCATATCGTTTTTTTTTTTTTTTTTTTTTTTCAACAAAGTACTATTGAATATATATTTATTTACAAAATTATTCACAAACAATATAAATATAAAATTATAAAAAAAACATAGTTGAATATAAATATATGTAGATAAATAAATATAATCTAATAGTGGAATAATAAAAAAAATATTGTTTGATATTATATATTAGTATTGGATGTCCCATTGTGTCAAGAGACATGTGTTGGGGATCCTCTACTTTCATATGCATAATTGTATCTTATTAATTTTGTGTTGGGAAAAATAAGATATTATCCTAATATCTTATTTTTCCCTATAATTCCGCCACTGGTCGCTGATCACATTAAAGCAGCTACTCATTTTTCCTCACGAGGTATGAGTGGACCCCGAACACCCAAGTATAGAGCAGAAAAAATCCTGCCCCGCCGAGGATCGAACCCAGGTCACCGTGCGTGCAATGCCTAGCGCGCTAACTCACTCGGCCACGGTGACTACTTCATTTAATGTAATAAAAAATGAAGTAGTCACCGTGGTGCGGTGCGGAAGAGAATGCCGTTGGCATTAGCACCGCCCTTGATCAAGTTTTGTTTTGTTAATTTTATTTTTTTTGGATGTATATATTCTATGTTATTTGTAAATAAAACATGATCCAACATGTTTTAATAATAATAATAATAAATAAATGGAATTTAAAAAAAATGTTGATCCAATTATTCTCTCTCCCCACAGACTTCTCTGGCCAGCGCTACCTCGTATGAGTCCCGGTGCGGCCCGCAAGTGTTTGCGGCTACCGGAACCTACCGCAACATAGTGGTGCGGATCAAGGAGCTCAAGTTCCCGCGAGCCAAGAACTTCTCCCGGGAGGTGAGTTGGTTCTTTTCTATGTCACTTTCTTTTTTTTTTTTTTTTTTTAAGCTTTATTAGGAGGACAAAGTACAGGTAACAGTATAAAATTAAGAAAAGAAAAGAAAAGAAAAAAAAAAAAACAAAAAAACAAAAAAACAAATGACAAAATAAATAAGTAAAAAAAAAAGAAAATAACAATAATGTCCTACTTATTGCCTGTGGCAATCTCTTCTTTGTGTAGGGATCAAGGAGCTCAAGTTCCCGCGAGCCAAGAACTTCTCCAGGGAGGTCTTTTTATAATAATAATAACACTCCTTGGTGGAAGATAACCACCAGGCGAGGTTAATACTCGAAACATTTTCTACCACCTAACCCTCAGTCTTATTATTATGTGTTACAAACTCAAATTAATGAGGAAAAATTCATCTACTGGGTGGGATTCGAACCAATGAATCCCTACGCTACCTGGATTACCAGACTAGCGCGTTAACCACAATGTACACAGCCTGTTTTATTTCGCAGCCATGAAACAGGAGGTACTGTAGACGCTTATGGTCTGTGTTGCCCATCCCGTAGTATGCCTCCCCTCTCATGGGCAAGACGTGACACAATACTTTCCATTTAGGTGCTGGGTCAACACGAGCGCACTGGAAGGTATCCCTTACAAACAACTGTAACCAAATTTTGAATACAAATTTTTGTCGGCGCGGGGGTTCGATCCCGGACCTTCCGCATGGCAAGCGAGTGCTTAACCACTGGGCTATTCGTGCTCTCAAAATATCACGAAAGTGATTAACACAAATAATATGATACCTTTAACTTATAATAATATTAACTATGTTTATTGGTATCTCTCTTCTCGTGTCTCAGGTAATGAAAGAATAATATGATAACTTTAACTTTTATTAACAATTTTTATTGGTATCTCTACAATACAATAAGGTAGAATTATCTGAGAAGGTGTCATAATTTTATTCAAATCGAAATTGTACTAAATAAAGAATAATATCAAATCAAAATCAAATCTCTTCTCGTGTTCCAGGTCATGAAAGAGATGAGAATACTGCGGGATCTGAGGCATGATAACGTCAACTCCTTCATCGGAGCTGTCATAGAGCCCATGAGTGTTCTCATCGTCACGGACTACTGTGCCAAGGGATCTCTTTATGTGAGCAAACTAACTTTTTTGTGTCTCTTTATGTGAGCAAACCAACTTTTTTGTGTCTCTTTATGTGAGCAAACCAACTTTTTTGTCTCTCTTTATGTGAGCAAACCAACTTTTTTGTGTCTCTTTATGTGACCAAACCAACTTTTTTGTGTCTCTTTATGTGACCAAACCAACTTTTTTGTGTCTCTTTATGTGAGCAAAACAACTTTTTTGTGTCTCTTTATGTGAGAAAACCAACTTTTTTGTGTCTCTTTATGTGAGGAAACGAACTTTTTTGTCTCTCTTTATGTGAGCAAACCAACTTTTTTGTGTCTCTTTATGTGAGCTAACTAACTTTCTTGTGTCTCTTTATGTGAGCAAACTAACTTTTTTGTGTGCTATTTTTTAAGCTGACAAAAAAATGTGACTTTCCAGTAGAATTGTGGCCACAAATTCAAATGAATGAGAAAAAATTCATGCACTGGGTGGGATTCGAACTAACGGATCCCTACGCTACCTGGATTACCGCTACCTTGACTATCAGTGCACGTAACACGTAAAAATGTGACTTTCTTGTAGAAATATTCTTGAACGAATCCAGTTTTCAATAATCCGTGTAGTCACGTGCAACTGCATTGAACAACGGGAAGACTTTCTTGTTTACCTCACAATTCAGAGATGTAGCCTCCTCAATTACACCTATAAGAAGGTATAATTATGTTTTGATGGAGTACCTTACGTCTTAGGTGATACTATTTCAGAATAATATACGAGTATATCAACATGTAACATAATATACATATATGTATCTTACAATCGAACTTGTTGAATAATACTATTTAGTCGGAAATTTACATGAATTTGTTTCATTCTGTTTCTAGGATATCGTGGAGAACGAAGATATCAAGCTGGACAAAATGTTCGTAGCCTCTCTAGTCCATGACCTGATCAAGGTAAGTAACCGCGCTCTTGTCCTGAGAACCGGGTTCAAATCACAATGCTTCATAATCGAACCAAATAAACAAGTTATCATATTTGTGTTAATCACTTTCGTGATATCACAACTAATCAACAAACTCGTTTTACTAAATCTACGCTGAATCCGGCACTTGAACCGCCGACCTCCAGGTTACAAGTCCGCCGCCTTATCGATTAAGCTCCTGAGGTCGGTAACTAAATAAACAATAAAAAAAGAGTTGGGTGGAAGAGATTGCCACAGGCAATAACCCCGCCCTTTAGGTAGAACATTAGCTTCATTCTCTTTTTTGTTCGTGTTTCTTTTGTTTTTATTATCTATTTATTTTTCTCTTATAATTTCATTGTATTTTACTGCATATATTCTTGTCTTACCTAATAAAGCATCCTACTATAATAATAATAATAATAAAAGAAACCAGGAATAATTTTGCTATCTCTCCTGTCTGAACTCGACATTTTTTTTCTTATTCAGATTCACAGGTAATATAAATTCAATAATTCAGTCTCTTTTAGAGTATTTACAGCGACACGGTATTATATGCAATCAACCATCGTGAGGACTTGGACCATTCTTTATATGTCATTAAACCTCTTTTCCAGGGCATGTATTTCCTGCACGGGTCACCTATCGGTTGCCACGGCAACCTGAAGAGTTCCAACTGTGTGGTGACGAGCCGCTGGGTGCTGCAGGTCACTGACTTCGGCCTCCACGAGCTTCGCCACTGCGCCGAGACCGACAGCATAGGAGACCACCAGTATTACAGGAGTAAGTTATATAGGAGACCACCAGTACTACAGGAGTAAGTTATATAGGAGACCACCAGTATTACAGGAGTAAGTTATGTTGTTGTTGTAGCCAGTTTGGCTACAGCTGGAGTGATGGTCTCCAGCCAACTTTAATTCAAAGTTGACCACATATTTCTATGTGCGATCAACCATCATGAGGACTGGAACTTTTCTTTATAAGCCATTAAACCCTTAGGAAACTGCAAGCTAGCCTGGCTTGTAAGGGTTGGCTAGTCTGTTCTCTGTTTATAGTCCTCTAGCGGGACACTGGTCTTCTCCCTGTTTAACGTCCCCCAGCCAGACTAGGAGTAAGTTATATAGGAGACCACCAGTATTACAGGAGTAAGTTATACAGGGGACCACCAGTATTACAGGAGTAAGTTATATAGGAGACCACCAGTATTAGAGCCCGTTCACACCGACTAAAAACAGTTTTTTTACTGGGACAGTAATTTTACTGGTCCAGTATTTTTACTGAGTGGCGCATACATTTAAATGAGACCGTTCACATCGGCAACGTTTTACTGTTAACAGTAAAAAAACTGGATCGACAGATTTTTACATCAGATTTTGCCACTAGAAACGGAAACAGTAGAAAAACTGGCCCAGTAAAAAAACTGTTTCTACATCCAGTCGCTTGTACAATCAAATGGAGATGTTCACACTGCAGTCGGCACAGTTTTTATTGTTTCTGAAACCTTCGTCTACATAACTACCTAATTATAATATCGTATTTTTCGAATGAAAATTAATTCGTGTCTATTTATTTGTAATTAAAATAAATACAGATTTTTGTGTTTTTTTCAAAAGTGTTGAGAACAATTATTTATTTACTATCGTATTTTTACCTTCTATTACCTATATAGGTATAGAAGGTATTCTCTTATTCCTTCGTTGTCGTTGCCGGTACCAGTACAAAAGCATTAATGTATTCACATCCATCACGTTCAAAGGCTTTATCACGAATGAACATAAAGAAAAGCATGGAAAAGTAGGACCAGTAAAAATACTGTTTGTAGCCTGTGTGAACGCACTCTGAGAAACAGTTTTTTTACTGGACACAGTAAAAAAACTGTTCCAGTAAAAACTGTTTTGGTGTGAACGGGCTCTTACAGGAGTAAGTTATATAGGAGACCACCAGTATTACAGGAGTAAGTCATATAGGGGAGCACCAGTATTACAGGAGTAAGTTATATTTATAGGAGACCACCAGTATTACAGGAGTAAGTTATATAACATATAGGGGACCACCAGTATTACAGGAGTAAGTTATACATATAGGGGACCACCAGTATTACAGGAGTAAGTTATATAACATATAGGGGACCACCAGTATTACAGGAGTAAGTTATACATATAGGGGACCACCAGTACTACAGGAGTAAGTTATATAGGGGACCACCAGTATTACAGGAGTAAGTTTTTATTTATTTATTATTACAATATATTACAATCTGCCATCAACATGGTTACCATCATGTTTACACACTTAAAATTAATAAGTAATGTTATACATATATTATACATAAAGTTATACATATATTAGGGGACCACCAGTGTTACAGGAGTAAGTTATATATATAATTATACTAGCGGGCTGTCGCCCGCTTTGCGGGCCGAGGCATGGCCGTGAAAGCAAAAAATCCTTTTTCGCCAATGGCAGGTGTTGTAGTGGGAGTTTCGAAAAATCCCGTCTTATTGCACATCTAGACTATAAGACAAAGCTACCTACCAAATTTCAGCTTCCTAGGACTTACGGTTTGGGCTGTAGAGCGATGATCAGTCAGTGGTCAGTGGTCAGTGAGTGTCTTTGACATTTATATATTAAGATATATTAGGGGACCACCAGTATTACAGGAGTAAGTTATATAGGGGACTACCAGTATTACAGGAGTAAGTTTTATAGGAGACCACCAGTATTACAGGAGTAAGATATATCTTTAATAAAAACATCATTCCTAGAAAGATTTGAAGGACACCGATCAAGGGCAAGACCTAGAACACGTTGGATTGACAATATACGGAAGGATCTAGAAGAGATAGGAATTAATCCAAACGAATGGGAAGAGATTGCTAAAGATAGAAGAACATGGTTTCAGCTCATAGAACAGGCATATGGTCGTTGAGGGCGCAGCCACGGAAAAGTAAAGTAAGTAAGTTATATAGGGGACCACCAGTATTACAGGAGTAAGTTATATAGGGGGCCACCGGTACTACAGGAGTAAGTTATATAGGAGACCACCAGTACTACAGGAGTAAGTTATATAGGAGACCACCAGTACTACAGGAGTAAGTTATATAGGAGACCACCAGTACTACAGGAGTAAGTTATATAGGAGACCACCAGTACTACAGGAGTACGTTATATAGGAGACCACCAGTACTACAGGAGTAAGTTATATAGGAGACCACCAGTACTACAGGAGTAAGTTATATAGGAGACCACCAGTACTACAGGAGTAAGTTATATAGGAGACCACCAGTACTACAGGAGTAAGTTATATAGGAGACCACCAGTACTACAGGAGTAAGTTATATAGGAGACCACCAGTACTACAGGAGTAAGTTATATAGGAGACCACCAGTATTACAGGAGTAAGTTATACATATTGGGGACCTGCAGTATTTTTTTTTATTTAAAGATGAGTGTTTCACAGCCTTTTTTATTTCGTAGCCATGAAACAGGAGCTACTGTAGACGATTGTGGTCTGTGTTGTAGCCTGTCCATCCCGTTGTATGCCTCCCCTCTGATGGGAGAGAAGTGACACAATACTTCCCAAATAGTTGCTGGGTCAACACGAGCTCACCGGAAGTTATCCCTTACAAACAACTGTAACCAAATTAAGAATACAAATTTTTGTCGGCACGAGGGATCGTACCCGAGACCTTCCGCATGGCAAGCGAGTGCTTAACCATTGAGCTAATCGCGCACTTATTGAGATAATTGCGCACTCTATGAGCTAATTGCGCACTTAACGCGTTAGTCTGGTAATCCAGGTAGCGTAGGGATCCGTCAGTTCGAATCCCACCCAGTGCATGAAATTTTTTCTCATTGATTTGAGTTTTTTGACCACATAATAATAAGACTCTGAGGGTTAGGTGGTAGAAAATGCTTTGAGCATTAACTTCGCCTAGTGGTTACCTTCCACTAATGAGTGATATTATTATTATTATTAGTAATAATTATCCCGAAGTGATGTATCACACGGTTCCGGGATCTCATACGTCTTCTGAGGATATATTTTTAGTGGGTAAAAATCCCACACCCCAGGGAGTGAGGTGGCTGGGTGTCTTTAGAAGATTTTCCTATCTTCACTTAAAAATAATAATAATAATAATATCGTATTATTTATACAGCCCGATTATGACAGCAATGTTTTGGTCAGTGGGGTTCGAACTCATTTGATTAAAGTCATTAAAGAAAGAGTGGAGCATGAAACACTGCGGAGAGTTTGGAAACAAAATGTTTCACTCAGTCAATGGAATATCGGATGGAACCTATTATTATGTGGTCAAAATCCCAAATGGGAGGATAATCTATATTGCCCCGGCTACATTGTAAACTCGCCACCTCTAAATTACAAGGCAGACGCCTTGACCACTGAGCAACGGGAGAGACTTCTTCTTCTTTCACTCTGTCTTATCCCGCTTAAGCAGGGTCGACTTTGTTGAACCTCAAAGTTGAGGTTGGTTGGTTTTGACACATTTTTTACGGCTGGATGCCCCCTTCCTAACGCCAACGATTCTATTTTGATCTAACGCACTGGATTAGGACGAGGGTTTTACCCTCCATTCGTTGGGAATCGTACCAGTCCCCCCTACCCTAGCCTGGGTAGGGCCGGAAATGCCAGCCTCACATGTACGGAGGAAACAAAATTTTCTGTGTGAAAAACTACTCCGACCGAGGATCGAACTCAGGATCTCTGGACTACGGGCAGTAGTCACAACCGTTTCGCCACGGAGACTGGCGTAACGGCGTAAGAGACTGAGGCAACAATTTAATTTTATATAAAAAACAATTATTTCGGTCAATTTATTTATTTATTTACACTTTATTTTTTTTTACAAAACAATCATCATCAAAAAAAAAAAAAAAAACAATAAATTTAAAAAAAAAAACTTAGAATTATGTACAAAAAGAAATAAAGATCAATATTAATTTTTAATTACAATTGTTCTGTAATCCGGGGCAAAGTTAATGCCTTAGGCATTTTCTGCCACTTAACCCCGGATTCAATAACTTTTTTGTTGTTGTCAATAACTGATTCAGTCCTAAAACACTGGTAGTCAAGTGGTTAACGCGCTAGTCTGGTAATCCAGGTAGCATAGGGATCCGTTGGTTCGAATCCCACCCAGTGCATAAATGAATTTTTCCTCATTAATTTGAGTTTGTGACCACATAATAATAAAACTCTGAGGGTTAGGTGGTAGAAAATGCTTTGAGCATTAACCTCGCCTGGAGGTTACCTTCCACTAAAGAGTATTATTATTATAACATTGTCCCTCGCGCTCTTCCACCCAACAGGTCACCTGTGGAAAGCCCCGGAGCTGCTGAGAGACTCGCACCACGCGCCTGCGCGCGGCTCACAGAAAGCCGACGTGTACGCATTCGCCGTCATCCTGCATGAGATCATAGGCAGACGAGGCCCGTTTGGTGGCTGCGGGCTGTACGAGCCTAAAGGTACAACATTTATTTTATTTATTTATTTATTTATTTACACTTTATTTTTTATACAATACATACAACAATAAATTATTAACAAAGATAAAAAATTAACAATAGGTATTTACAAATAAGATATAGAAAAAAAATAATAATAAATTTAAATGTACAATGTATTGTAATCCGGGGCGAAGTTAATAATGCCTTAGGCATTCTCTGCCACTTAACCCCGGATGTTTTTAATTGTATTTTTCTACCTTTCGGTGTTTACAATGTTCTACTTACTTACTAGATTACAATAAGACTATGTATATGTGTAAATATTAAAAATGAAATTTTTAAATGTTAAAAAAAAAAGAGAGAGAGAAAGAGAGGAGAGAGAGAGAAAGAGAGAGAGAGAAAGAGAGAGAGAGAGAGAAAGAGAGAGAGGAGAGAGAGAGAGGAGAGAGAGAGAGGAGAGAGAGAGAGAGAGAGAGAGAGAGAGAGAGAGAGAGAGAGAGAGAAAGAGAGAGTTTGAGTGTGATATCGCAAAAGTGATTAACGCATGTATGATAACTTAACACAAATATACCTAATAATATTAAATATCCCAGTACTTCGAAGCATCTCGCTAATAAGAAAATAAAATAATTTCAAAAAAATTTCCATCCCTCCTGCCCCATGAAATTACAATTTAAAGATAATAAAAATATCGCCTTATTTATACTGCCCGATAAGGACTATTAAAGTCCCAGTATTCCAGCAGTAAGCCCAAGACATATTATTATGTGGTAAAAATCCCAAATGGGAGGATAACTTGTCATGTCCCGGCTGGGTTTCGAACCCACGCCCTCTGGAACTTATGGATTCACAGAGTGCCGTCTTTACCACTGAGCTACCGGAATAGTAAATGTGTTTCTTTGTGTTATTATATCACAATTTCTAGTGGGTAGCGCAGAATTATAGGACTTTTCCATATATTTATAATCCTAAAATCTTATTTTTGCCTATAATTCTCATCCCTCCCATTGCTTCCTCCCGCCACCCGCAGAGATAGTGAACATGGTGCGTCAGCCCCCCGAGGAGGGCGAGGAGCCCTTCCGCCCCAATCTGGAGCTGCTGCGAGACAGTACGGCGCCCTTCGTGCTGGCCTGCATGCGGGACTGCTGGGCCGAGGCCCCGGAGGCGAGGCCAGACTTTCCGGCCATCCGGACCCGGCTCAAGCACATGAAGGAGGGCAAGTGAGTAATAATGAAGAAGGGCAAGTGAGTAATAATGAAGAAGGGCAAGTGAGTAATAATGAAGAAGGGCAAGTGAGTAATAATGAAGAAGGGCAAGTGAGTAATAATGAAGAAGGGCAAGTGAGTAATAATGAAGAAGGGCAAGTGAGTAATAATGAAGAAGGGCAAGTGAGTAATAATGAAGGAGGGCAAGTGAGTAATAATGAAGAAGGGCAAGTGAGTAATAATGAAGAAGGGCAAGTGAGTAATAATGAAGAAGGGCAAGTGAGTAATAATGAAGAAGGGCAAGTGAGTAATAATGAAGAAGGGCAAGTGAGTAATAATGAAGAAGGGCAAGTGAGTAATAATGAAGAAGGGCAAGTGAGTAATAATGAAGAAGGGCAAGTGAGTAATAATGAAGAAGGGCAAGTGAGTAATAATGAAGGAGGGCAAGTGAGTAGTAATAATAATAAAATCGCGGCTCAAGCACATGAAGGAGGGGAAGTGAGTAGAGGGGCAAGGGGGACTTTGCCGTGTACAGGCGCGGCCGGTGCTATGGAGCTGCGGAACTGCAGCACCCCCAGACGAAGAGGAAAAAGACAGGATTTTTTCAAGTCCTAGCTCGTACAAAATGAAAATGATCACACATTTCTAGAATAATTAATGCATAATTATTATGATTGGCATGGTAAACAAACTCAAGCTCTTGAGATACTGAAAGAGCGGCTTTATAAATCCTAATTTAGTCTGGTTTATGTGGCAGCACCCCCAAAACATTTTCCCACGGTCCGCGCCTGGCCGTGTAGTCTCGCTAGAGGACTATAAACACTATAAACAGAGAACGGACTAGCCAACCCTAACAATCCAGGCAGGCTAGCTTCCTGTTTCCCAAGGCTTTAATGGGTTGAAAAGTAATAGCCCTACGTCTCATGATGGTTGATCGTACATAGAATTATGTGGTTCAGGACGAGCCAACTTTCCCACTGAAGTTGGCTGGAGACTGGACCCCATGTCGGGGCCATAGGGCCCAAGTTCACTATTTTTTTTGTGTAATTCAAACCCCCCTTTTGCAATACATTCTATTCCGACCTTCGTATCTCAGTGGTTAAGAGCATTGGTTTCTGACCCGTAGGTTTTTTTTTATACTTTATTAGGAGGACAAAGTACAATGTAACAGTATAAAATTAAGAAAAAAAAAAAAACAAATGTTTTTTTTTTCTTCAGTTAGTAGGTTGCGGGTTCAAATCCCGGACGGAGAGGAAAATTTTGACCAAGATTTTCCGTTTCCAGTATGACTTGAGCTTAAAAGTAAAGTGCCCTGAAGTAATGCAAAAGCCGTTCCGGGGCGCAACTGAACCTCTACCTTGAAAAAAAAATGCAATTTTTTTGGTACACATTTCACAAGTTTTTTGAACGGGTGTGTATTCAACGTGCCGTCGTTTCAGGCAGCGGAACATCATCGACCAAATGATGGAGATGATGGAGAAGTACGCCAACAATCTGGAAGATCTAGTCAACCAACGAACCATGGAGGTGTATGAAGAGAAGAGAAAGACTGAAGACTTGCTGCATCGGATGCTGCCCGCGTGAGTAGTTGATTAAATTAGTGATTAGTTGATTAGAATTATGATTAAGTAATAGATTAGCCAACAATCTGGAAGATCTAGTCAACCAACGAACCATGGAGGTGTATGAAGAGAAGAGAAAGACTGAAGACTTGCTGCATCGGATGCTGCCCGCGTGAGTAGTTGATTAAATTAGTGATTAGTTGATTAGAATTATGATTAAGTAAGAGATTAGCTAAGAATCTGGAAGATCTAGTCAACCAACGAACCATGGAGGTGTATGAAGAGAAGAGAAAGACTGAAGACTTGTTGCATCGGATGCTGCCTGCGTGAGTAGTTGATTGAATTAGTGATTAGTTGATTAGAATTATGATTAAAAAATAGCACTAATTTAACAATCTGGAAGATCTTGTCAACTAACAAAACATGCAGGTGTAAAGCGAAGCGAAAGACTGAATTTGTTTTTTTTTTTTTTTTTGTAACTATGTATAAAGTTCTTGCTGATTAAAAAAAAAAAAAAAAATCTAGGTAATAAAAAACAAGGGGAAAAAATAATGAAAACTTGCAAAACGGTTTTCTATTTTCAGACCCGTAGCGTTAATATTAATTAGTTTTGTTGTTCATAGCCGTATTCAATTGATCTTATTTTGTTTTGTTTCCTGATTTCAGACCCGTAGAGTTCAAATTAATAATTTGTGTTCTGCTTTCAGACCCGTAGGATTAAAATTAATAATTTGTGTTCTGCTTTCAGACCCGTAGGATTAAAATTAATAATTTGTGTTCTGATATCAGACCCGAAGGTTAAAATTAATAATTTGTGTTCTGGTTTCAGACCCGTTGGGTTAAAATTATTAATTTGTGTTCTAGTTTCAGACCCGTAGGGTTAAAATTAATAAATTATGTTCTGTTTTCAGACCCGTAGGGTTAAAATTAATAATTTGTGTTCTTGTTTCAGACCCGTAGGGTTAAAATTGATAATTTGTGTTCTGGTTTCAGAGTCGTAGGGTTAAAATTAATAATTTGTGTTCTGGTTTCAGACGCGTAGGGTTAAAATTAATAATTCGTGTTCTGATTTCAGACCCGTAGCGTCAAGGCTGACCCGGGGCTACGGGGTGGAGCCTGAGTCCTATGATCTAGTTACCATTTACTTCAGCGACATTGTCGGCTTCACGGCCATGTCGGCTGAGAGTACGCCACTGGAGGTGAGGACTTGTTATCATTAAATATAAAAATATAGAATAGGCTTTATTAAATTTTTAATTTACAATAAAAATCATTTAGATACATAGCTATTTAATATTTTATTCAATTTTATATACAAACAAAAAAATATTTACATTAATATATACTTATCTAATAGAAGGCCTCAAGAGTAGGTACGCACTGGAGGTGAGAACTTGTATACATTATCATTAAATATAAAATTGGCTTTATTAAAATTTTAATTTACAATAAATTCATTCACATTTTTTTTATTTTCTAATGACCAATTTAAAATGAGAGTTCTATAACAATCGAAATCCTTGCCCTTGTTTAAAAAAAAAAAAAGATGAGTGTTTCACAGCCTTTTTTATTTCGTAGCCATGAAACAGGAGCTACTGTAGACGCTTGTGGTCTGTGTTGTAGCCTGCCCATCCCGTAGGATGCCTCCCCTCTGATGGGCGGAGAGTGACACAAAACTTCCCATTTAGGTGCTGGGTCAACACGAGCGCAACATACATAGTTATTTAATATTTTATTAAATTTTCTATACATACAAAAAATTATTTAGATTAATATATACTCATCTAATTGAAGGCCTCAAGAGTACGCCACTGGAGGAGAGGACTTGTATACATTATCATTATGTTTCTACAATCATAGGTTTTATAACCGACCTCAGTAGCTTGATCGATGAGGCGGTGTAATCTGGAGGTCGGTGGTTCAAGTTCCAAGTTAATGATAAATTTAGTAAAGCAAGTTTGAGTAGTTGTGATATCACTAGTGTGATCAACATAAATATGACAACAACGTGAAACTTCATAAGTTGTACACTTGGTTTTTTTGAGAATAATATGTAAAAAAAGAATAAAAATAAAATAAAACTCAGAGTTATCGCAAATAGTATAGTATAGTATAATTTATTTGTAGTAATATGATACATTTTTACAATTATCGCAAATACATAGGTAGTTTATCTTGTTGATTTGTTTCCCCCAGGTGGTGAATTTCCTCAATGATCTCTACACATTATTCGACAGAATTATCAAAGGCTACGACGTGTATAAAGTTGAAACCATCGGAGATGCCTATATGGTGGTAAGTAGATAAAGAGTAAGTTATTTGTGTTATTATGTCACAATTTTTTAGTGGGTAGCATCGGCATTACGAGAACTAATGCTAATGCATCAGAGATAATATACAGCTACAAAGCCCGTCTTAGATATGACCACTACAGTTGTTCTGTTGTTGTCAAGGTGAAAATTAAGGGATAGTCCAGTAAGATTAACAAATCCTGTTTCATAATGCGGCCCTCGAATTTTTCATATAGTATCGTGGGATTAATTCAGTGGCAAAGGACTCGCTTGGCATGCGGGAGGTCCCGGTGTTCGAACTCCAGAGCCGACTAAAAAAATAAATATATATTTATTTTACTTGTTTCAAAATGGCGGAAAATGGAAAATATTTGCAGCCAGATCAGAAGATAAAAACAGTCATTTTATTTGTTGTTTTTTTTTTTTTTTTTTTTTTCTTTATTCATATTTATAATATTCATATAAAGAAAATACGCTTTTACATTACTCACCCATTTATTTTTACTCGTCAGGTGTCAGGGTTACCAATCAAGAACGGAGACAGACATGCAGGGGAGATAGCCAGTATGTCTCTGAATCTCCTGGATGCTGTCAAGAATCATCGCATCGCACATCGCCCGCAGGAAACTCTCAAGCTTCGCATTGGCATTCACTCGGGTAGGTGACAGTGGTTTCTAATTAGTGTTAATCACGACGTGCTATAGCTATATCACTTAATTGTTTTAATTTGAACCGAGGCCCTTAACATTCTCTGCCACTTAACCGGGGTTAAGTGGCAGAGAATGCCTAAGGCATTAACTTTGCCCCGGATTCCAAAACAATTGTAATTAAAAATTAATATTAATCTTTATTTCTTTTTGTACATACTTCTAAGTTTTTTTTAAATTTATTGTTATTTTTTGTTGTGTTGATGATTGTTTTGTAAAAAAATAAAGTGTAAATAAACACGATCATTGTACAAGTTACAAGTCTGGCTGGGGGACGTTAAACAGTGAGTAGACCAGTGTCTCGTTAGAGGACTCTAAACAGAGAACAGACTAGCCAACCCTTACAAGCCAGGCTAGCTTGCAGTTTCCCAAGGGTTTAATGGCTTATAAAGAAAAGTCCAAGTCCTCATGATGTTTGATCGCACATAGAAATATGTGGTTCAGGACGAGCCAACTTTGAAATAAATTTGGCTGGAGACCATCACGCACCCCTCCAGCTGTAGCCAAGCGGGCTACAACAGCAACAAGTTACAAGTAAATTTTCAAATTAAAAATTCAGACAAATGAAATTCAAATTTACCATAAACTGAGTGTGGTAAAATGGAAGAAATATACTTTGAAATGAACCTAGAAATAAAATTGGACATCCACTCGATTTTATATTTTCCTGAATTTCTAAATTGTAAACTGACCTGTAACATGTAGAATAATTAAGATATCTCAAATCAGGACGTTAAAACTAAATTGAATCAATGGACATGAAAAGAGCCTAGACATTGGATCTGGACGTCCATATAATCCTCTCACCACCGTGATATAGGTATCTTTGCCTCTCGCACGGGCGCGGAATTATTATTATTATTAAGCTAGTTCGAATGTATTAATGCACTGGTAGTCAAGTGGTTAAAGCGCTAGACTGATAATCCAGGTAGCGTATGAATCCGTTGGTTCGAATCCGACCCAGTGCATGAATTTTTCCTCATTAATTTGAATTTGTTACTACATAATAATAAGACTCTGAGGGTTAGATGGTAGAAAATGCTTTGAGCATTAACCTCGCCTGGTGGTTACCTTCCACTAAAGAGTGTTATCTTTATCAATATTAGCTGACATTTTATTTTCTTCTTTTTCGCCCATGTATACCTGACATATTTAATTGAATTCTAATTCTTCTTCTTTTACTTTGCCTTTTCCCAAAATTATTTGGGTCGGCAATTTTCAACTTCATGGTTGAGGTTGGTTGGCTGTGGCACATTTTTACACCCGGATGCTCTTCCTATTAACACCAACGAATCTGTTTGATTTAACGTCCTGATTAGGACGGGGGTTTTACCCTCTTTTTGCTGGGAATAGTAGTAATAGTAATAGTAATTATCGGGTGTACCGATTCAATTATTTACGAGCAGAGCCCATTATACATTAAAACACGATACAAAAATAAATAAATGATTATAATTATTATGTTCTCTGTTCCCAGGGCCGGTGGTGGCGGGGGTGGTGGGCCTCACCATGCCCCGCTACTGTCTGTTCGGCGACACGGTCAACACGGCATCCCGCATGGAGAGCACGGGCGAGCCCCTGCGCATACACATCTCGCCCGCGTGCCGGGCCGCCCTGCTGAGTCTGGGCGGCTACATCGTGGAGGAGAGGGGCCTGGTGTGCATGAAGGGCAAGGGCGAGGTGCTCACCTACTGGCTGACGGGGGCGACCGAGGGCGCCGTGCAGGGGCGAGAGGTGAGTACACCCACGCGCTGACGATGGGCGGCTAAACTTTGGAGTCCCTTTCCTCGTTCCAGAAACCAATCTCATTTTTTTTTTTTTTTTTTTTTTTTTTTTTTTTACACTTTATTTTTTATACAATACAAACAACAATAAATTATTAACAAAGAAAAAAAATAACAATATTTACAAAATAAGATATAGAAAAAAAAAATATTTAAAGTTTAATTGTACAAGGTATGGTAATCCGGGGCAAAGTTAATGCCTTAGGCATTCTCTGCCACTAAAACTCATAAAACCTTATCTTCTCAGTCTCATAAAACCCAAATCTTCCTTACAACTGTCAGACAACCTACTCTTCTTATTGGTAAATTTGAACGATATAACCAATATACATACTATACATAATAAACTATATAACCAATCAGAGTGCGGCGTGTGACAGTTGAAAAGGAAATTGAGAAATTAGAAGAGGGTTCAATGTAGATCAGTATTTCTCATATGGATTGCAAATCAACTTCTAGTATCTGGCTGGGGGACGTGTGTCTGGCTGGGGACGTTAAACAGGGAGAAGACCAGTGTCTCGCTAGAGGACTATAAACAGAGAACAGACTAGCCAACCCTTACAAGCCAGGCTAGCTTGCAGTTTCCTAAGGGTTTGATGGCTTGTACAGAAAAGTCCCAAGTCCTCATGATGGTTGATCGCACATAGAAATATGTGGTTCAGGACGAGCCAACTTTGAAATAAAGTTGGCGGGAGACCATCACTCACCCCTCCAGCTGTAGCCGGGCTGGCTACAACAACAACAAATCAACTTCTATGGACCTAATAGAAAAAAACAGCTGTAAGAAAATAGAGCTAGAAATTGGAGCTCAATTCCTCCCTCATTCATACAAAGAAAGACTCAATTGGTGATCAGCCACAAAAATAATTATAATAACAAAAATACTAACATTGTTATCATATTTGTGTTAATCAAGTTGTAATAATACACCAACTAAATCTTTACTGAAGATGCTACTGAGGTCAAAAAAGTATATATAATTATATGTATATAAAACAAAATTGTTTAAAATTAAACTTTCTTTTTTTTTCATTTTAACCCTTTACGCCCTCAGGTGGATCTGACAGAGCTGCCGCCCCTCTGTTGCGGGCCGCATCGTAGCCCCAAGCTGGTGGGCGGTCTGGATAGCAGAAGACAGTCCTATATTACACGTGGCAACAGTGTGGACAGACAGAACAGTGTGGATAGGCAAGGTAAGATAGCACAGGTGGTCTAGACAGCAGAAGACAGTCCTATATTACACGTGGCAACAGTGTGGACAGACAGAACAGTGTGGATAGACAAGGTAAGATAGCACAGGAGGTCTAGATAGCAGAAGACAGTCCTATATTACACGTGGCAACAGTGTGGACAGACAGAACAGTGTGGATAGGCAAGGTAAGATAGCACAGGAGGTCTAGATAGCAGAAGACAGTCCTATATTACACGTGGCAACAGTGTGGACAGACAGAACAGTGTGGATAGGCAAGGTAAGATAGCACAGGAGGTCTAGATAGCAGAAGACAGTCCTATATTACACGTGGCAACAGTGTGGATAGGCAAGGTAAGATAGCAGAAGACAGTCTTATATTACACGTGGCAACAGTGTGGACAGACAGAACAGTGTGGATAGGCAAGGTAAGATAGCACAGGTGGTCTAGATAGCAGAAGATAGTTCTACATTACACGTGGTTAAAGCGCTAGTCTGTTAATACAGGTAGCTTAGGGATCCGTTGGTTCGAATCCCACCCAGTGCATGATTTTTTCTTCATTAATTTGAGTTTGTGACCACATACTAATAAACTCTGAGGGTTAGGTGGTAGAAAACGCTTTAAGTATCAACCTCGCCTGGTGGTTCCACTAAAGAGAAATATTATTATTATTATTTTATTTTTGAGAGGGGGAAATCTTCAAAAGACGAACATCATGTGGGAGCATGCTGAGCAGTGTGAGATTTGTACTGGAAACAGTGCACACCTACCCACTAAAACCTTATAATAAAATAATGACCCCCCCCCCCTTGTTGACTTCCAGGCAGTCAACTGGAGAACGTGAACCGTGCGCTGCCCCCCACCATCCCCTCCACCCCCCTCCTGAGCCTGAGGACGCGCCTGGCCGAGCCCCTGAGTGTCTCCCTGGACCCGTTCCCCTTCCCCAGCAACAAGGCCCTGGAGCGCGTAGCGCAGGGAGCTAAGACCAGCTGCCGCTCCCTGCAGGTAAGAGAAGAGAACTAGGTAAAAGTTTTTTTTTTAAATTAGGATTAACGACGCTTTCAACACCAGCCTTCGTGGCGTAACGTACGTGACTACTACCCGTAGTCCAGAGATCCTGAGTTCGATCCCCGTTCGGAGCAGATTTTTCACACAGAAAATTCTGTTCCTTCCGTACATGTAAGGCTGCCATTTCCGGCCCTACCCAGGCTGGGTGAGGTTAATGTGGATAGCTGGTATTATTCCCAGCGAATGGAGGGGAAAACCCCCGTCCTAATCCTGGACGTTAAATCAAATAGAATCGTTGGTGTTAGGAAGGGCATCCAGCCGTAAAAAATGTGCCGAAACCAACCAACCTCAATCATGAGGTTGAACAACGTCGACCCTGCTCAAGCGGGATAAGACAGAGTAAAAGAAGAAGAAGAACGACGCCATCAATTGAATGGTCATACCACGACGGGTTGTCACCCTCCATTCGCAGGAAACTCACTAACCTGCTACCCATATTAACTTACCTCTAAATAAGTAAGGATTAGCTTTAGAGGTAATTATTTTGTAGTTTTAAATTATTGTAAATAAAGTTGAAAATTCATTCATTCAATAACCTCACCCAGCCTGGGTTGGGCCGAAATGCCAGCAGCATGAGGTTTATTAACGAGCATCAAAGCTTTTGTTATATAAATGTACCTTTTTCACAATATCTTAATATATAAATGTCAAAGACACTCACTGACCACTGACCACTGACCACTGACTGATCATCGCTCTACAGCCCAAACCGTAAGTCCTAGGAAGCTGAAATTTGGTAGGTAGCTTTGTCTTATAGTCTAGATGTGCAATAAGACGGGATTTTTCGAAACTTCCACTACAACACCTGCCATTGGCGAAAAAGGATTTTTTGCTTTCACGGCCATGCCTCGGCCCGCAAAGCGGGCGACAGCCCGCTAGTACATGATAAAAATCAATCGAGATAAATAAAAAAAAATATAGGTATACAACTATACATGATAAAAATCAATCGAGATAAACAAAAAAAACGTTATACATCAAGCAAAACGCTAGTTTTGCAACGCCAAGAAAAACAAAACGAGCGTGCTATACTTACGCTAAACAGAGTTTGTATGTATTTTCTTTTGTAATTTTGACCTACTTAGACAAAACTTTTTATATTTTTTTCTTCATATTCGTGTTTTCCTCGTCGAATAGAAGAATACTACTTTTTATTTTACCTTTTTCTGATACTCCTAACGACTTTTACGAACACCCCTAATATTAGTAAAAGATTCATACTTTTTTTTTTTTTTTCCGCATTTGGCTTAACATGGGCTTATGGTTAAAGTTAAAAATATGCCATTTTGGTTATGAGTTCATAATGCTCGCAGTTCGAGGTTTTTAACAAAAAAAAACTTCCGCGGTCACTCGGCGGCGCTTTGGCGGTATCGCCTATATCTCGAATGTGGCAAATGGTAGAAAGCTGAAACTTTGTATATTAATTATTTGATTAATTTACAGCTTTTTTAATTCTATGTAATTTTTATATAATTATAACCATTTATGAGTTATAACATTTTTGTTGATTTTTGACGTTCACCGACCTCTCTTCACGTAATCACATGAATCGCTATTAAGGCTATATTGTATCAAGCTGAAACTTTCAGGACATATTCCTGAGTTTTGGCAGATGATTCCTCGTCAGAATAGCTATCTTCGAAAAATTTACGGTTTTTGAGTTAGAAGCTCCTTAAGTCATTGGTAGCGCACAACATAATTATTTTGGATTAGAGTGTCTTCTCCGAGTTTCGGAGCTCACAGTATCGGGATACCACACTCGTAAATAAAATAAAATTAAGGTATCGATTGATTGCTGAACTGTAGGGTGTGTTATCTTTCTTTCATCGACCTTCATTAGGTTCTTAGATATTATAGATGTACCTACTATTTTTCGACTAGTTAGTTTTTTTTTAATTTTCAAGATGTGAGTAAGTGAATTATTCAATGAAATACCTTAAAGATATTATAAGGATCTTTATAAGGATTATAAGGATACAAAACTAAAATAATTATAGGTAGGTAGTAGGTAGGTACCTAGTTAGGTAGGTCCTCCATTAAAATAATTTTAATATGGGTTTAACTTCGTTTTGAACTGCATATCACGACGGGGGTACTACCCTCCATTAGCAGGAAACTGACAAACCTGCTACTCACAATAACCTCACCCAGCATGGGTTGGGCCAGATAGCCAGCATCATAAAGTCTTCACTTCGCTAGACTTTGTTTAACATTGGTGATCCTACGAGAATTGATGTATTCAACGCGCCGTCGATGGCACCTAATTAGGTGTGGCAAAAGTCATCTTTAGTTTTAGTATGTTGCACAGGCTTGCTAGCCGTGACTCATCAATTTGAGTTCTGTAACAATTTGGCCAACTTACGGCAAATTCATGTTATACTCTTAGCAGGTGATATCCTCGCTACCCAGTCAGAAAGGTTTCAAACCCCAGAATCGACAAAAAATGTATAGTTAATTTGGTTACAATATTATTGTGTGCACATAAGCGATTCCGGTTCTCTTGATCTCTTGTGTTGACCTAGAACCTGAAAAGGAATTCGATAATGACACAAAGAATACATAATACACATACATACCTAAATGGGTATAGTTGTAAAAACAATTCCAAGAAAATCACCTATATCTTGTAAGAAGTTACGGTTCGAAAAAATAGGTTTGACTTTACATGCAGGTACCTAGACACTAACGAAAGGGTACCTACGTAATATATCGAACCTTTCTTGCAAAAAAGACAAATAAAACTCTTTTCTTTTGTTGTACCAGTCAAACCAGTCCAGCACGTGTTGTATCAAACAATAGATGTAAAATATTCCGTTAACTGGGTAGAATTTTTATTTGAAATGCTCTGTACTTGGGTGTTCGGGGTACGAATCACTCATACACTCATACCTCGTGACGAAAAATGAGCATAGTAGACGAGATGTAGCTTGTCATATGAACCTCCCCTTTGGTGCCGAGTAAGGATACCAAAGAGGGGAAATGTGCGGTGGCTCTAGATTTACAAATCTACCTTGAGATCTTGAGAATGTATTTTTCTCTTTCTCGAACTCGGACTAGGGTGCGAATAAAGATAAAAAAAAAAAAAATAGAGGGTCATGTTGTTATCAGCATGATCCATGAGTGTTTCGAAGAAGCATGTTAGTAAACATTAACCTCCGATATCGTTTCGTGTCACAGTGTCCGAGTGAGTTAGCGCGCTAGGCATTCCACGCACGGTGACCTGGGTTCGATCTCTAGCGGGGCAGGATCTTTTCTGCTCTGTACTTGGGTGGTTAGGGTTTCGAAATTTGTTTTATTATGAAAATATATTCTATGGACCTAGACGCATCATTATGTATGAGAAAGACACAAATCCGATCAGTCATAAGGAAGTTATAGCGAGTTAAATATCTTGTCCGTGACTAAAACCTTTTCAAAATGACTCATAGTGAAGACACTACTTGTTGATACCATCAGATTTGTTCAGCTTATTTTTTTATTCAGTTTAAGGTCAGTTTATTATTTTTTTTCTCAAACTAACACAAATACTTGAAATTTGAAGATGATTTTCTTTTTACCTTATCCTTAAAAAAACTAGCCTAAATTGTCTCAGAATTGACATAAAATATGTGGTTTGTGGTTGACCCAACCCAAAATGGTAGGTAAATAATATGCATATTTGGTTAACGGATTTACCTATTTTCGTGTTTATTTCGATAAGGACATAAATCCAGCCCTAAAAACTAAAATTTACTTGAAAAGTATGACACTTAAACGTTTGTATATCAGTTACATAATGTCTTTTAGCCTAATTAATCATTACATGAAGAAAAAAAATATGCCATGTTTTATATTTTCCGAAATAAATAGTTTTTTTAGTTTTCCAAAAATTTACCTTTTGTGACTTAAACCCTTTTCAAAATAACTGATTCAATTGAAAGTTAAATGAAAATTAAAACAAGTTGTATTAACCAAAAGTAAATGTCCGAAATTTGATAAAATGAAGCAGATTGAAGCGTTTGAGAGTTATTTCTAAAAAAGGATCTAATCTCAAAAAATCAAAAGTTGAAATACCTTAATATTTTAGAAATATTGGGCCGTAGTAAAGAGATGTTGAGATAGAAAGAAAAGCCATGAATATTTTCATAAAAATAAATTCTACTTTATTTCATGTGTTGAATTTAGCAAATGGAAAACAATGTAACCAACCAAAAATACCTGATATCCCCAAAAATACACTTCGTGTGCAAAAGACGCCAAGAAAATAATCCTTCTTAAATAGAATTACCTTGAAAATGATTGCCTAAAAAGGAACTGATATCAAATGAAGGCCAAGTTCTTGTAAACTGGATATTATCTGCCCACAAAAGAGTCTCAAGTACAGGAATCAAGCTGACAATTGGATATGATATTTCCCATTTTTCTGCTTTTTAACAACACTAAAATTTAACATTAAAAATCTTGGCAAGTTCAAAGCAATTTTTTGATGTTTCAAACTTGCCAAGATTTTTAATGTTAAATTTTAGTGTTGTTAAAAAGCAGAAAAATGGGAAATATCATATCCAATTGTCAGCTTGATTCCTGTACTTGAGACTCTTTTGTGGGCAGATAATATCCAGTTTACAAGAACTTGGCCTTCATTTGATATCAGTTCCTTTTTAGGCAATCATTTTCAAGGTAATTCTATTTAAGAAGGATTATTTTCTTGGCGTCTTTTGCACACGAAGTGTATTTTTGGGGGATACATAATAACGGTAGCCATATTGGATAGTTTGTTATGGTGACAGGTTTGAGGCATGACAAGTTCTCCATGTCTGGCTGGGGGACGTTAAACAGGGAGAAGACCAGTGTCTCGCTAGAGGACTATAAACAGAGAACAGACTAGCCAACCCTCACAAGCCAGGCTAGCTTGCAGTTTCCTAAGGGTTTAATGGCTTGTACAGGAAAGTCCAAGTCCTCATGATGGTTGATCGCACATTTTTTGACACTGTGATATATTTAATTTTATTGACATATGTTTTTTTACCTTTATTGTTGTGTTTATCTGTTTATATATTGACATTTGTAAATAGGACTAGCTCCGTTAATAAACACCCGTTTACCGGCCTTATTATTATTAGAAATATGTGGTTTAGGACGAGCCAACTTTGAAATAAAGTTGGCTGGAGACCATTACTCAACCCTCCAGTTGTAGCCAAGCTGGCTACAACAACAACAACTAGAGGGTATTACTTCCGATAAATTTCTAATATTAGAAATCGGTTCGAACACAATATTAGAAATTGTGTTCGTTTTTGTAAAAAAATAAATTAAAAAAAAAAAAAAAATTGGTTCAGCCGTTTCCGAGTTCCGTTGATTATGAATGAATAGAAATAGATTTTAAATATTAAGGAGATAGAGTATAATAGAATAGATGAGCTTCTCATGGGTAATACACCTGTCACATAAAATCGGTTATTTGGGATAGTTATAAAACAGATGAAATCACAACGATAACAAATTATTGTTTCTTATTGCAGGTAAATATTATTTTATTTTTCGTTGTTTTTAAAAATCCATTTGTCTAGGCTCCTCTCATGTCCATTGATTCTATTTGGTTTTGGTTTTTTTTTTCCTCCACGCTATGTTCCCACAGGAGAAGCAGGCGCTACTGGGGCGCCGAGACTCCGTCCCCCCCTCTGTGGAGGGGCGCCGCCTAGACTCTCACGGGAGCGGCGCCACCCTGTCTCTGGCGCCGCTGAGTAGCGACCCGGGGGACAATCACAGCGACTCGGACGCTATCGTGGTGAACGGGTCGCTACACTGCACGCCGCTCCTTCTGGACTCCTCGGGAGGAGGTGAGTTTTTTTATGGACATAACATTATTTGAATGGGTGAGTAGAAGATCCAGGAATGTCAAAAATCGACTTTTCAGGAAAGCAAAAATAACATAAATGAATGGGTTAGTAGAAGAACCAGGAATGTCAAAAATCGACCTTTCAGGAAAGCAAAAATAAGACCAATATTATCATGCAAATGAGTATGCTTCTCCCACTTCAAAATCGAAAAAAAATATACTTTTAAGGGGTATTTCTCCTTCATATTCACAGAGATGATAGAAAAGAGTACATTCCTTCTTATTCTACGAAAAAAATAATCGATTTTGGACATTCCTGGTTCTTCTTCTCACCCATTCATTTAGAACTTTAACCCTTCAACTGTCCCTGACGGATATATCCGTCATCAGAAAATTACAAAAAAAAAATGATTCCATTTATGGTAGTGAAATGTCCTAAAAAATGATGTGATTTGCTATACGCCATAGTTAGCGGTCAAAAGGCAAACTTGTTTTGCGAGAGAAAAAAATGGTCTTTACCAAGTGATAAAAAAATATGTCCTGAACTCAGAAGAGTATGAACAATGAATTTAGTCAATAAAAAAATGAGCATTTTGTGAAGAGGTTCTGTCAAAATAAATTGACAGTTAAAGGGTTAATACTTTAAAGTAATCCGAACGACAATACTAATGTCCTAACAAGGCATACAAACTAAAGGTTATAAACAATTTGCAGAGTTGCATCCGTGCACTGGTATAGTCAAGTGGTTAAGGCGCTAGTCAGGTCATCCAGGTAGCGTAGGGATCCGTTGAGTGGCAGAGAATGCCTGAGGTATTTACATCGCCCCGGATCACTAGTTCACTTTTATAAATATAAATAATTTTATTCTATTTTTTTGTATATGGCATGGCATGGATGTAAAGGTAAAATGCCCTGAAGTAATGCGAAAGCGGTTCCGGGGCACAAATATCTTTTTAAATTAAAATTAAAAAAAATTGTATATATTTTTATTTTCCTTATCAAACACCTCGGCCGAGGTGTGAAGAACGCCTATGCAAAGAAAGAGACAGCCCGGTAGAGTGTAAGGTTACGGATTCTTATTTCATTATTCATTGTTTTGTTTAAAGTGTAAATAAATAAATCCTTTGGTTTACATTCCACCCAATGCATGAAATTTTTCTTATTTATTTGAGTATATGACCACATAAAAACAAGACTCAGCATTAACTGAGTATGTGTGGTTACCGCGGTTAGTCAAGCGGTTAACGCGCTAGTCTGGTAATCCAGGTAGCGTAGGGATCCGTTGGTTCGAATCCCACCCAGTGCATGAATTTTTCCTCATTCATTTGAGTTTGTGACCACATAATAATAAGACTCTGAGGGTTAGGTGGTAGAAAATGCTTTGAACATTAACCTCGCCTAGTGGTCCCTTCCACTAAAGGGTGTATTATTATTATCATCATTAACCTCGCCTAGGGGTTTCCTTCCACTAAAGGGTCTATTATTATTATTATTGTTCCCAGGGGGTGGCGGTGGCGGCAAGCGGTGGCACTCGCTGGAGCAGGTGAGCAGCAAGGGGGGCGGCCCCCGGGGCGGCCCCTCCCTCACCACCTGGCTCTTCTCCCTCTTCAACAGCAGCGAGGTCGCCCTCAGGAAAACGATGTACCGGCCGCCCGACATGCAACTGCTCCCCCCGCCCCCCGACACCCAGTCCAGCATCGTCTAGGTAAGAAGTTCCACCGGCCCCACTCAGGCTGGGTGAGGTTAACATATACCGGCCTCCCGCCCGACACCCTGTCCAGCATCGTCTAGGTAAGAAGTTCCGGCCCCACTCAGGCTGGGTGAGGTTAACATGTACCCGGCCCCCGACACCCTGTCCAGCAACGTCTAGGTATGAAGTCCTATTAGTCAGCAACGTCCACCGAGGTTAGGATTTGGACGGGTAGGTAATCATACTAATTCGAACCCATGAAACTAACATAATAGCTTCGTTAGAACATTACTAAAAAAACCCTTGTGATGCTGACTGTTCTCGGCCCCACTCAGGCTGGGTGAGTTTAACATGTACTAAATTAGATACTGTAGCCGACGTCCGTGGCTCAGTGGTTAAGAGCATTGCTACCCAACTCGGAGGTTGCGGGTTCGAATACCGGCCGGAAACTTCTGACCATTTTTTCCCTTTCCGGAATGGCATGGATGTAAAGGTAAAGTGCTCTGAAGTAATGCGAAAGCAGTTCCGTGGCATAATTATCTCTTTAAAAAAATTAAAAAAAAAAATTAAATACTGTTGTACTTTTCAGAAGATAGGAGTGGTGATTTCGATTCATAAGCATATCCCGTCTATTTTATGTTCCAGGTAGATACAATCAACCTTGGACTGTGACCAGACCCTATCCCAGTATCCAAGGTGTTACTGTTCTTGTAGATGGGATATTTATTCTGACGTCATTGCTTCTGTGAACGGAACTTCGTGTGTACAGTGTGACCCCGCCTTATGAAGCGAGGGTATCTTAGTTCTGCTTGACTTTGCTCTTAAAAAGACAAAAAGGAGAAGCTTTTGCTGTCAACCAATACTCAGTAGGGTACCTCAGTAGGTACCTATGGTGGATTTTGTAAGAAACAAACGGAAGGGTACTGTACCCTTTGTTTATTTATTTGGGTTTCAGATAGCTTCCTTCAACTAAACCCCCGTCGTGATACATGGTTTAATCACGACGGGAATCACCATCAGAATTTTAGTGGGTAGCGCAGAATTATTAGACTTTTCCGTGTCTTTAATATCCTCTTATCTTATGTTTGCCTATAGTTTCGCCACTGGTCAATCGATAGGTCTGGTCATCTGCTAAGGTTCATTACATGGCTCTATCACGACGCGACGGTGGTTTTACCCACCATAAACATTTCAGTTACTCAAAATTCATCTCCCCAGCCTGAGTGGGGCCGGGAATAGCCACTAAAGCGTGTAATCCCATGATGAGGGGAGTCGTGATTTGGTTACAAAATATAGAAGGGAGGTCTATCACGCGGTAACACCGGAATTGTCCTTTCCCAATTTAGACATGGCTAAGTTCACTCAATAATAAGTTATAGGCTAGTCAAACTACCCAAGATGCTTGAACTTTACTAGGTCAGTTGTCAAGGCGTCTGTCTGCTAATCCAGAGGCCGCGGGTTTAAAACCCAGCCGGGACATGACAAGTTATCCTCCCAATTGCGATTTTGACCATATAATAATACATCTTGGGTTTACTGCTTAAATAATGTGACTCATTACTCCTGATCGGGCAGTATAAAAAAGGTTTTTTTTATATAGTTTTATCATATTTGTGTTAATCACTTTCGTGATACATCACGACTACTTAGCTTTACTAAATCTACGCTGAAACCGGGACTTTAACAACCGACCTCCAGGTTACAAGTTCGCCGCATTATCGATCAAGCTACTGAGGTCAATCTCAGTATAAAAAAGGTGATATTATTTTAAAAAAAAAAAGGTTTACAAAAAGGTGATATTATTATTATTATATCCCGGCTGAGTTGGGCTGTAATACAATAAGTTCTCTAGGAATGCTGCGCTACCTATAAGTGATTCTCAAACACAGTAGAATATCGCTAACTCGAAATTCAAGGGATAGAAGTGTCCAGCTATCGGAATTTCAAATAAGGAGAAGTGGCTGTATGGCAAATTCCCATGATATAGAAAATATCATCAAAGGGTGGCGTCATCGTGAACGATGGTAGCCAGACAGTGGAGGAATGACTCAGCACTTTTACCACTGACTTAACAAGGAAGCTAATAATTGACAAGGGCCCCCAGAACCAAGCCAATGCTGGTCTACTCCCTGTTTATAGTCCTCCAGCCAGACTGCTGGCATAAAGGGACTACATGTCTTGCGCTGACAGTCTAAATAAAGCACTTCTTATACTTATACTCCCTGTTTATAGTCCCCCAGCCAGACTTATAAGTTATAAGAGAATAAACAATGCCAAAATAATAATAATAATAAGGAGTGAAGTGCAACAAGGTTCGAAGAATTCTTTCGAGTTACCGGGATTTTCGGCCTATCGGGATTTTGAGTTAGCAAGATTCTACTGTAAGTCATACTATTCTATACAAAATATTTTTTTCTCTCTCAGTTTATAATTTGGCATTATCGGAATTTCTTCAAGAACTGGAGATTTTTAATGGGAAATCCTGTTATCATCTAAATGTTGTTCGTTTTGCAAACAGAAGGATGCTCTAAGCCATCTTGGCTCAAGTTTTATAATGGTCTTGAATTTACTTCACTTGCTTTTTACTTCCGATTCGTATATCTATCTATATCTTCTAGAGTTATTTATTATTTGAGATAATGAAGTGTATTGTATTTTGTACAAGAATCATTTTGAATACTTTTCCAATTTAAAACATGTCTGTATGTAATACGACTAAATCAATATCGGTGTTAAGAAGCTTAGGTGAGAATTGGCCAAAATTACATTATCATTTGAAAAGCCTTTAGTATGTGTTGTGTATTTCTGTTCTGTTATTTTAATAACCGACCTCTGTAGCTCAAACGATAAGGCGTCGCACTTGTAACCTGGAGGTCAATGGTTCGATTCCCAAGTATGGCAAAAATTTAGTTAGGTGAGATTGAGCAATTATGATAATACGATTGTGATTATCACAAATGAGATAACTTATTATACTATCTCTATTTTATGTGGAAAAAAAAGGATCTCAGAAGTAGAAAATTCCTAAAAACATTGGAAAATTCCTATAAACATTTTCCTTACCTTAAGCTCACAGGTATGGTACTCGTTTGCCATGCAGAAGATCCCAGGTTCGAACCCCAAGAGCCGACGAAAATTTTCTATTAAAAATTCGCTTACATTTGTTTGTTTCAACCCTAACTTGGCGTTCACGGAAAGTCAGGTTTGAGTATTTTGCAACACCCTTAATTATTCACGAAATTTCTTGATATCTCTGGTGAAAAATTCTCGCCATCATTAAAAAAAATACTTCCGATTTCTAAAAGTAGAAATTCCACGGAAGTAAAAAATTTTACAGTTATTAAACCATCTTTTTATGTTTTTCTTGAACGAGGTGTAGTCCCCGTTTGATAACGTTATTATTTTGTTTCAAACATGTTGAATGTATGTTATGTTTTAGTTTTTATCTTTCTCTATATTGAATTATTTTTAATTATAATATAAACATTGTGATAGATTTAAAAGTTAAAAAATATTTTTCATTACTAAATTTTTAAGCGTATAGAAAACGAATCAAATAAAACGTACATAAAAAGTTGAAATTGACTTTGTTTATCATTTGACTTTCAAGAATTTCCAGTGCAGTATCATGCAGGAGGAAGTAATGGAGAAGTCATAACGTATATCTCAGGGGTGTAAACCTGTCCCATAAAGTTGGCCATTTTAAATAATAATAATAATAGGTAATCTAACCTATTAAGACCAGAACAAAATTATGAGGTTATGTTTAATTAAAAGATTTATTGATAAGAGATAGTCATCAATTTTGGCTTTAAATGAGTTAGTAGTGTTTGCATTAGTTAGGGGATTTCAGTTACAAAATTTCTATTACTAAAAATATTTTCTATTCTTTTAGTTGAAAGCGACGTTAACTCAGTGACCTGATGAATTGGGGATTTGTGAAAACATCTGGCCGTGTTCGAGGGAAATACATAAGATTTCCTTTCTAGCCAGAATCATGGTGTTCAATCTCTAATTCAAAATTTCAGTTCTAAACCAAACCCAACTCACGCTAATTTTGGTTTTCTCAAACAATATAATCTAAATTAAAAGTATATTTTACAACTTCCAAAATTCTCAGTATTACTGAAATCTCAACACATACATAAGCTTACCCTATACTCGTTAACGAGTATTGCAGGGAATAAAAAATAATCACCGACAGAATTGAAATTTAAATTCTGAGAATGGAAATCACAGATCGTCTCATATTAATCATCACGTTATTTCTTCTAATCTGGTACCTGTCAATGATATGGTGATATGAAAATCCACAGTGAAACTACTTCGCCCAATTAATACCTGACTTACTAAAATATCATCAGCAATACATATTTTTTTTTTTTTTAACAAAAGTTACAATTTCGAATACATTGGCCAAAAACTGTCCAGTCTCTGTCATCAGAAATTATCTCTACATAAACACGCTATTCCAAAATACCTACCTACTGATCAAAAACTGAAATTAATCATCTGGTCAAAATTAAACTCAAATTATTTCGTATCTTAACACAAATAAAATCGTCATAGGCGTACTTCGCAAAAACTGTGACTCAAAATTATCTGTGAGAAATTAATTAATTTCATGACTTGCATCTTGCATTAAACCAATTGATACTCCTTCGACTGAATAAAAGAAAAAAAAAAAAAAAATATCCTCATCACCAAGAACAGCCAACTCAAAAACACCCTCCATCTGCCAATATTCCACAGAAAACGTAATAATTCAGTCAATCAAATATAATTCAAATTGAAAATAAATAAGGAACTGCTGATCAAATCAAAACAGGATGGAAATCACAGATCGTCATTTGCTGATTGCAACATTTGTCCTTCTCGTGTGGTACCATTGGTTGTGAGGACTTTACGCGGAGTTCTGGGACAAATGGGAGCTATATCAACTAGAGGAAAACAAAAATGTCTAGAAAAATAATACAAACAAAGAAATGTCTGGAGATGTAGAAGGTGGAAAAATGAAGAAAAATGGATGATCACTAAAAAAAAAAAAAAAAAAATGGATTTTTGCTCTAAAAATGTGTCCCTATATAATCAGGACCAGAGAGATCCCTATAATTAGGACTTAGATGAGGTATAAATTCTCTTAGCTTCGATATTTTCAAGAACTCTGTGATAGTATGAAATGGAAAAAATAAAAATAGCTTTGAGTTAGTAGTAACACTATTAATAATGTACCTGAAACACTTTGTTCTTGAGTGCTTTTTACTGTGATGGCCTTATTACCGTGGCTGTATTGGTTCTAGTCTCAGCATTCACAAAACTAGTAACACTCTTTAGTGGAAGGTAACCAATAAAGAGTGGTTACGAAAGCAAAAAACAAGGTAACCACCAGGCAAGGTTAATGCTTAAAGCATTTTCCACCACCTAACCCTCAGAGTCTTATTATTATGTGGTCACAACCTCAGATTAATGAGGAAAAATTCATGCATCGGGTGGGATTCGAACCAACGGCTGCCTACGCTACCTGAGTTACCAGACTAGCGCGTTAACCACTTGACTACCAGTGCATTTCTTTTTGGTTTCAACGTGCGGATTTGGGATATAATCAGTAGTGAAAATTATTCCAGTACTTGAACATCTCAGTTGGTGGTAAGGCAACTTACCATCTAAGTTGGTGGTAAGGCAACTTACCATCTAAGTTGGTGGTAAGGCAACTTACCAACTAAGTTGGTGGTAAAGCAACTTACCATCTAAGCTAGGTGGTAAGGCTCTCATAGAGCTGTGGTTGCCATGAATACGAAACAAACTTCTTCATTTTCAATCTTTCATCAAGAAAACGTCAAGCAGCCAGCGTCGATGACACGTTGAATACTTCTCATTCAGTCACTCAAGTTAAGCAACTTCCAGCGAGGCTAGGACTTGGATGAGGTTGAGGTTGACCATTCAAATTCGAAGTGGGACCAAAGAAGCGAATAAATAGAACTGGATACAGACAAAACTGATATTAAGGAACGATTTCCAGGTCAAATTTACATCTCAAAAGAGAAAATCACCTCTTTATAAGAGAAAGCTGGACATAAGACAAAAAAAGAGAGAGGGAGAGAGAAAGAGAAAGAGAGAGAGAGAGAGAGAACGCGGTAAAGAAAAACGCTTGCATACGAGTCTGCAACCATTGGGACATTTTCATCTTTACTATTCAAGGTCTAAAACTTAACTGACCAAATTTCGTATTGTGCGCATGACACATACTTTTTCTCTTCTCTCTTTTTATAATTTAATATTTCGTTACATAATTTTGGTTATGTGCCAGAGCAAAGACATGAAAATGTCAATAAGTTAAGATTCTACGCACGAAAATAACTGCTATAACAGGAGAACCTAGAGTTTCCTCATGCAGAAGATCAGCCTAGACATCCAGGGAGGAAACGCGGGGTCTGTCATGGGTACCATGCCCAAGTCCCTATCTATGGACGAGATATTTTACTTGTAATGTTAATGTTGTTGTAACCAGCTTGGCTTCAGCTGGCGGGAGTGATAGTCTCTTGCCAAACTCAAGAGAAAAGTTGGCTCTTTCTGAACCACATATTCCTATGTGCGATCAACCATCGTGAGAACTTTTTCTTTGTAAGCCATTAACCCTTGGGAAACTGCAAGCTAGCCTGGCTTGTTAGGGTTGGCTAGTCCATTCTCAGTTTATAGTCCTCTAGCGAGAGTTAATAGTTTACTATCGAGATTTTACTTGTAATAACTTAATGTAATAAATTGATATGTTTGATTTATATCTGTTGCAGGCCAAACTGTTTTTCAGGATAAACTAGTATATCCTAGGACAAACTAGTTTGTCCTAAGGGCGTCCGGATAAACTAGTTTATCCTAGGCCAAACTAGTTTATCCTAACGCACTTAGGATAAACTAGATTTTCCGGATTGAAATGTTTATATTTCAGTCCAAACTAGTTCGTCCTAGGACAAACTAGTTTATCCTAGGCACAACTGATTTTCAAATAATAAAAGAAGAAAATGAATTAAAATAAAGGTAAATGCAAAAGATAAGTAAGTGTTGTGTTATTTATCCTGGGTAAAACTGAATAATTCATTCAATTGAATTAATGTTAAGTGCACGTAAAAGAAGTCTATTTGTTCTTACAATATGTATTGTGCTCTAGTGACATTTTGAGTTGCATAAGATCTTCTTTTTCTTACATAGGCATCTATCAGTTGAACAACTTTTTGCACAACTGCACCTGACAAATTCTTGTCCTCTCCCCACAGAATGTTTAATTGCTGCCGATCGTAATGGATTTTCTTTCTCACTGTCCACATCTTTTTGGAGGAGACCATGTTTCGTGCCTATTTTGTAAAGCCCATCATCAGTTACTTGAAGAACAATACCAATGATGTTTCTGAGCTCTCCTCTTCCTTTATCTACTTCGGGTATAGGCACAGTAACATTATCTCCTACTTTGGCTAGTTGATGTAACTTATCAGAGGACGACTTCATCCTTTTAGCTTGTTTCGCCAAATTCTCTTTAGCTCTTTTGCGAGCGTTTTCAATACGCTCTGATCCAAGCTTTTCAGTGTCATGGTGTTCGTCAAATACTTCAAATGTGTCTCCTTCTTAGAATCTTCTAATCTCAAAACTTCTTCCAAAAATTTCTGTCTCCACTGCTTTTGATCCATAACACTTTGAATAGGAAGGTGGGTAAAAAAGGCGAAATAGGGAATTAGAGAAATTTATAGAACAAAATATTTTTATAAATAGGTATAAAAAAAAGAAACACTTGTCGATGCAGGCACAAGAATCACGAAATTTTTTTTTTTAACTGAATAAAAGTTCATCGAGATCACATGTGCCGTGTGTGGTGTGCATGACTAGTTGAGACAGGTTTCCCTTTGTCAGCATCATGAAATTTACTGTAAAATCAGTTTTGCCTAGGATAAACTAGTTTGTCCTAGGACGAACTAGTTTGGACTGAAATATAAACATTTCAATCCGGAAAATCTAGTTTATCCTAAGTACGTTAGGATAAACTAGTTTGGCCTAGGATAAACTAGTTTATCCGGGAGCCCTTAGGATAAACTAGTTTGTCCTAGGATATACTAGTTTATCCTAAAAAACAGTTTGGCCTGTAACATATCGATTAATTAAAAAATATATATATATCGAGTACCCTATGGAAATTTACTCGAGTAGTATATGAGTATCAGCAGCCCTAGTCACAACCATAGCACCGCGGAGTCTGGCTTTCACTGTGAAGTAAGGGAGGATAGAAAAAAACTGGACATTTGTATTGACAGCAGAAAAAATACAGGGTCTCTTTATTACAAAGATCAGAAAGATTGACAGGGGGGAGAAGAATATTCAATTAGGTATTTACCAATACCACTGAGGAAATGGGAGCCATTCTGTCAATAGGAGGAATTGGAGCCATTAGATCTTTCAACAGAATGGAAAAAACCATTCTGTTATAAAAGTTTGTAGTTGGTGTTTTGCAGAACGACCATTCTGTTTGATAAAGCTCCAACATCAATAAGGTAATATACTCGTACAATCAGCAAATGTCATGTTTGACACTGAAGGTGTTTTTTTGTTATCTTTTTCCTCGGTGGCATGGAAAATTACATGTTTGTTAAAAGAAAATTACATGTTTGTAACAGCGAAAATTACATGGGCATTTGGACGGTGAGTCCCCAAGATATACAGATACATAACTTTATTTAGGTAAGTCAGATAAAGTTCTAGATATACAGATATATATAACTTGATTTAGGTAAGTCTTGTAAAACATGTGATTGCACAGATATGCCTCGGCGGACCAACTAGCAGTAAGACTATTCACACATTTCTTTGAATAAATATAATGTACTTTTTTAGAATATTGGTATAAGTAGGGCTGTCGGCTACGAAAGCTCTTTGTCACTGCGACCTTAAATAGATCTTTTGTGACAGAATATACCTTGTTTATAGTGCCGAGGTAAGACTGAAAAGTCCCCTTACTCCAGCAGGCAGACAGGTATTATGTATTTCATGGGTAAGTATTTACATTTTTAATGTTCTAAAGGCGAAATTAATACACGTTTTTCTAATACCTCTGTGGTGCTAAGTCTCGGATTGCGTGTTGTGTTAGATAGGGAAAAGGCGGCACTCTGTGAATCCAGAGGTTGCGGGTTCGAAACAAAGCCGGGACATGACAAGTTATACTCCCATTTGGGATTTTTACCACTTAGTACGTCTTGGGCTTACTGCTGGAATAATGGGACTTAATAGTCCTAATCGGGCAGAATAAATAAGGCGATATTATTATTTTCTCATAAATATGTGAATAAACCTTAACTTTCAACAAAATACATCTACATCGTCGCACATTGTTTGGTGTCTACTATGAAAAGGACAACATCTAGTGCAGAAACAATGACATAATCTTTCCATATCTACAAATATTTACTTCAACTGTAGTGGATGTATGAAATCGGTTGTTAAAACAGGCTAATTCGGATGTTGAAAAGAATCATGTTGAATACATGAATTCTCATGAGAACACTGAGGTTAGCAACGTTCAGCGAGGTAAAGACTTGGTGGACGACCCCTGACTAGACCATCCATTTTGGAACCTCTATGATGTTAGCTATTACCGCCCCAATACAGGCTAGGTGAGCTTAATGTGGACGGTTTGTACGGTTAATGTGGATGGAGGGTAAAACCCCCTCTTGAATATGAACTTCGATGAAACTTGGAACGCTCAAAATAACGCCCTTACAGTATTCACAGCAGTTGTTTAGCCACACATTTCTTACAATATTACAAAGTCAATCAAATAATTAAAAACTTAAAATCTAAAAATAAATATATAAATTAAAATTGATATTGGCTATCAACACAAAATATATCACAAAAATATACAGGGTGTCCTCTTTTTCTTATCTTCAGCTAAAACTAATAAACTTTCTCTGAGTGAGAGCCACAGCCTGAAATCATAATTTCGGTTAAAATCTATAAAAATAGTTAGTTTTGAAAAAACCATGACAACCATTCGGCTGGCTGAAAGATAATAATAAACTTCTTTATATTGCTTAAAAATCTAGTAGTTGTAATCTACTTAGAAGCCAAATAAAAATGGCTTAGGAAAAAAAAGAATGATTTATTATAATTATTACTCAAAGAAAATTTATCAATCTCAGCTTTGGGGCGGAATTAATAAACAAAACGAAAACTTAAGTCTGAACGGAATCACAACTTGTCCCACTTAAAAACATTACACACTCTCAAAACTTAAAACACGGACTTACAATAAACCTAATAATTCCGCCCTCAGTTTTCATAAAGGTCTATTATATTCGGTGTTACCAAGGCCACCCAGTATTAGTTCTTACAAACTGAGTCACCCTGTCATCACATGCTTTTGGGCTATATCAGCTTCTCAAAGAACTTTCAAAGTTAGTTGAGAAGATCGCATAAGAGGGACCTTTTGCTGATCTTTCTACACCCTGATTCCAAAATTCTATGTAACTATCAATCATTTAAAAATAAATCTTGACCCGATGAATATTTTTAGATCAGGCCAAACTAGAGTAAAAACAGTCAGTGATAAAAAGTTTACTGACAAAAAAGAAGGATGCTGAAATACGATAAGGTACTCTGAGGGATGGTCTGAAGCTGGACAAATAATACAGCTGTGTAAATATGTTCTTAAATGTATATACAGTATGTCTCAGAAGTCCTAGCGGAGCCCCTGTAACTTTTGAACGGATGGGAATTTTGAAATTCTGTTTTTTTCTAGACATAGAAAAAGGCCCATGGCAAATCTGATGGTGATGTTAAAATTCAGGTTCGACACCCGGAAGTGACATTTTTTGATAAAAAATGCCCATTTCTCTCGAAATTTAAATGAGAACGTATACTTTGGGTTTCATATTATCAATCTAGCGGCCATAACAGGTAATTATACAAAGTTTTATTTTTCTGCCACAATCAGGGGCGGAGCTATGTAGGCTGAAAGTTGAAAAATCAGGTACCTCATTGATTGACCATTTAGGACCTATTGCACTAAATATTGGTTTTAAAAGGATAGAAGAAGTGTATTTGTAGTAACAAAACAATAAAAACACCAATATCTGTATCACCATTCAATCAGTGGCGGAGTAAAAAAATAACCAGATTGTGATTTTTTTCCAACTTGAAGCTTCGGTCTCCAAGTTGGTAGTCGACAACACTACATTGCACTTACCTTTCATCAGATATGGAAATTAAAAAAATTGTTTTTTTTTAAATTTATTTAAAATTGTTTTTAAATTTTATTTTTCTGGCCATCATTTTCTTGTGTTTCTTATGATAATAATAATGAAGCTCTTATTCACATTTAGCATAGTTTTTCTCCTCACCATGACAATTCTTAAGAGTCGAACCGGATTCATACGGAAACATGCATTATTAATAAAATTATTGAAATAGTACATATTGATATTTTTTCATTAAGTCAACGATCTCAGAAGCTTGTAAAATAAAAAGTAATACTTTCCTACTTTATTATCTACATGGTAAACATTTTAGTTGTGATATTTGTGCAGTAGGTAAACTTGAAATCATAATCTTTAACATAATGAATTTTTACTCCGACACTGATTGAAGGCGTTTTCATTGTTTTGGTGCTTAAAAGAACGATTTTAAAAAACATTTTGTGAGCAATAGATCCCACATTGCCAATCAATGTGGTATCTGATTTTTCAACTTTCAGCCTCCATACCTCCGCCCCTGATTGTGGCAGAAAAATGAAACTTTGTATAATTACCTGTTATGGCCGCTAGATTGATAATATGAAACCCAAAGTATACGTTCTCATTTAAATTTCGAGAGAAATGGCCATTTTTTATCAAAAAATGTCACTTCCGGGTGTCGAACCTGAATTTTAACATCACCATCAGATTTGCCATGGGCTTTTTCCTATGTCTAGAAAAAAAACAGAATTTCAAAATTCCCATCCGTTCAAAAGTTACAGGGCTCCGCTAGGACTTCTGAGACATACTGTATATACAGGGTGGTCCAGAAAGTTTGCACCAAAATGATAGGGGTAATAAAAGAGACCATTTCCAACAAAAATATGCCTGGATATTTTCCTTTATTTTTTGTCGTTTTCAAAATGGCGGCCAAAACGTTTTCAATATTCCGACTTTGGTTTGGCTTTTGATTTTTTAATTTTTTCTGTACCACCTAGAAAAAAACGGATTGCATTTTTGAATTGAAAATAAAATTTTAATTAAAATAAGTTAAATTAACCCGTTCAATGTTTTAATGTTCATGCTCATTTAGGCTGTCAAGGTTCTGAACGCACGTATTTGAAAAGCACACGTTTTGGCCGCCATTTTGAAAACGACAAAAAATAAAGGAAAATGTCCGGGAATATTTTTGTTGGAAATGGTCTCTTTTATTGCCCCTATCATTTTGGTGCAAACTTTCTGGACCACCCTGTATATATTACTTTAATTAACCTGGATATTATTTGTCAGTCAGTTGGGTCAGTCCTCCTCTAAAAAATTAGAACACTCTTTTCATTTTTTATTAAGAATTCTTGTTTTTATTTTTATTCATAAATGAAAATGAAATTATTGTCTATTAGAATTTGATGCATAAGTGAATTTTTTGAGGAATTTTGTAGTTAGATAGGGTTAGGTAAAGTTAACAAGGTGAGATTGCACGATAGATTTCTGACTTCAGTTTGTCGGGTAGGATGGTTGGGTGAGGGGCTTAGGTTAGGTTGAAATTAGCGCAGGCGGTTAGGCCGGGTCGCGCAGTGACCCGGTCTAACCCTGCGCTAATTTCAACCTAACCTAAGCCCCTCACCCAAGCTATCCTAGCTTGCTAACGAAACACAACATTTAGACATAACTGTACGCGTATTCATTTTTATAAAAATTAACTGTGTTCTTATTTGCTTCTTCTTATATAGTAACATCAGGTAAAGGGACTCAATGAGTCATATGGTCTGGTAGACCCAAAAATATTAGGGGACTCAATGAGGCATATGGTCTGAGGTACCTGCTAAAATTACGGGACTCAATGACATGAAAAAAAGGTCAACGGGACTCAATGAGTGTACGTGCATAAATAATTAATGAATGGATAGAAATTTAATGAATTAACCTGGATAGAAAAGGGATATGAGAAGTTTCCTTTAATTCTCAGACACCAAGTTAAGGACGAGAAGAAACAGGAGCTACTGTAGACGCTTGTGGTCTGTGTTGTAGCTTGCCCATCCTGTAGTATGCCTCCCCTCTGATGGGCGAGAAGTGACACAATACTTCCCATAGGTGCTGGGTCAACACGAGCGCACCGGAAGGTATCCCTTACAAACAACTGTAACCAAATTTTGAATACAAATTTCTGTCGGCGCGGGGGTTCAAACCCGGGACCTTCCGTATGGCAAGCGACTGCTTACCATTACTATTCGTGCGCTTTGTTTTTGTGCGCTATTATTCGCATATTCCGTACAAAACCAATCCTCATGTGACCAGCCTTTGTAATAAAGATAAAAATTATAACCTTAGAAACAATCACTTTTCTAATCGCTTCATTTCAGATCGATCATGAACTCATCACTCTGAAACATCTCGATTAGTACCCAAATGAACAATTGACTGTGGGTCATGTGAACAACCTCTGTGATAACGATGAGATAACAACTCTAGAATTGATCAATTTTTTATAGAAAAAAAAACATGAACTTCGATAAAAATGTTAGCGCGCTAGGCCTTGCACGCAAGGTGACCTGGGTTCGATCCCCAGCGGGAGAGGAATTTTTCTGCTCTGTACTTGGATGTTCGCGGTCCACTCATACCTCGTGAGGCAAAATGAGTAATTACTTCTATGAGTAACGACCAGTAGCGGCATTACTAGAGTAAAAATAAATTTATGTAATAGAATTCGAAAAGTGAAGGAGGCTCTTAGTAATGCTGCGCTTCCCCCACAAAAATTGTGAAGAGGCCTTGTGCTTCACCACAAATAAAATCACACATACATGTTGCATTTATTCTATTTATTAAACTTCCGAGAAATTTCGAATATTAGATATTGGAAGTTTTTTATTTGAAAAGCGCTTTTTTTCATCTACTCAAAAAATCTTTTGTAAAAAAAAAAAAAAAAAAAAAAAAGTTAATGAAACAAATAAAACTTCCAGATCGTAACTATAAGAAATACAGTTTTCATTATTTTGGTTTTATTTGATGATAGTGTTTGGTTAGCTTGGCAATATGTAGTGAAGTAAAGACCCAGTGTGATTTGATCATGCACTTGAAAGCGACATTACCCCCCCCCCCCCCAAAAAAAGACCCTGTGTGCTATCAAATGTCTAGCCAAAGTTCAAACGAGGTCACTCCAATGTTTACATGACCCTTAGAAGGAAATAAAATTGACGGGTGGTCAATCGTCTGTTTACTGTTGGAGATAACCGCGCTGTGTACCTTGTGTGTTGTGTACATTTATATACTTTACTACATGTTCTGGTCTGATTACGAGAAAACAAGAGGTAGCATACCATATAAAAAGACCTGAGGCATGGCCTTCTATGAATTTTTCCTAACCCTATGATAAACCCAAGGCATGGCCTTCTGTGTATTTTACCTAACCCTACTATAAACCCGAGGCATTGCCTTCTATGTCTTATCCCTAACCCTACTATAAACCCGAGGCATTGCCTTCTATGTATCATTCTTAACTCTACTATATTCCTGAGGCATGGCATGGCCTTCTATGTATTTTAACTAGCTCTACTATATACTCAAGGCATTGCCTTTCATCAGTTAAGAGATTTTAAAGATTGCTTTATAAAAAGCTGATTTTTATATAAAAATGATAATTTTCTAGTTTCATTTTCTTAAATACCTAATGTAAAAATAGCATGGTCTTATTTTCGGGAGAGAATTCGTTGTGAACCATTCAACAAGCCGGAGAGAACTCGGGTAAGAAAAGTTCAACGGGAGAGATTTCGTTACCTCCCCTCAGTGCAATCCCAGTTTTAGGTGTAATTTAGTTGCATTAATAATTGTACATAATAGGTAACATAATTATATTTAATGCGACTACCCCACACTAAGGGGACACAGTCCTATTGTTTTGTGGGGTAGTGTGAATCAGTGGTACCTAGAACTCAGTCTCTGGACAATCGAGACACTGAAGGTCGAAGGTTCGAATTCCGATTATGGCGAATTTTTGTGAGGCAGGTTTGATAACGTTGTGATGGGTATCAAACAAATAAGATAAGAATAGGCTATGCCCTGGATTGGCGTTTTGTACACATGTGTGTAGATATGGTTCATTAGTCTACTAAGTGGCTATTAATACTACAGCTATTAGCGGGTATAACATGCCCTGCCCGCATGATTGACTTATTGATTCACTGGCTATCTCATCAGTTGACTTATCAGGTATTCGAAATGCTGACAATAGGTGTCTGTACACGGAGTGTCCAAATATTAGCGTGATTCTACGAAACAACTTGATTTTCTTGTTTAACTCAAACTGATATGTGTAGTCAATAAAAATTTGGACGTGATAGTCACGAGAAAGTCGAGATGAGCCAGTGTGAATGGCACATTGAAAACACCAGTTCTCTTTCCATCATTGAAGTTAAGCAACGTCCAGCGAAATGAGGACTTGTTGGATGATCGTACAATTCAAACCCCTTTGTGAGGCTATTCCCGGCCGAACCCAGGCTGGGTGAGGTTAATGAGTGCAGCTGGTTCGTAAGGTTCCAGCAAAAGTATTTTCTATCTTCAAATTATTTCGATGTTAATTGTTTTACCAAGAGTTGTGTATGATTATAAGTTTTTCCTGAGAACTCATATATGTATTTCATTGTTATAAAAGTTTTACTTAGTCATAGTTATAGACCAAAAATCAACTGATCAACACTGAAGAAGAAAAAATAAAAATATACAAGGCAATAAAACATATTTTTTTTTTTTTTAATCCTTCAGAAAAAAATCAATAACCAAAAATGGACCAGGTTATTGTCCGAAGGGAAAAAAAAACCATGGCCGCTAATTCTCAGAGTACCTTGATCAATTCAACACCCCTATATGACCTCAGTGAGGCCACCTGACTATACTCACCTCACACCGAGTCAGTCTTGGAATAAAATTACACACAGCAAAACAAGAGAAAAAAAAACTTTATATACAGTAGGGAAAGGATAAAGAGATGAATTCAGTAACATTGGACGAAAACAGTTCGACATGTGGTAGATAACCCAACCGTTTGTGAGGGTTGAATAAATCAACCGTTTGTGAGGGTTGAAATGAATAACTCAACCGTTTGTGAGGATTGAAATGAATTACTCAACCGTTTGTGAGGGTTGAAACAATTCCCCGCTTACAAGAGGGGGATCTAAGCAACTAGTGGGTTTACACTACATCTAAAAATCCTACGATAAAATGTATCGCGCTGAAATGAAAACTTCATGGCAAACTAGGTCTCTATTAGGCTACTTTGAAAATACAATAATTTAACAACTCCTGGGTTTATACTTCCACCTATATTTCAATTGAATATTGCTTCCGATAAATTTATTATATTAGAAAACGGAATTATTTTTTACTTTCCTTATCCTATAATAAGGAAAATATTCTATTTTGTATACAAGTTACATATAACATGGAACAGGTAGGTATATCTTTTATACATGTTACCTGGAGTTGTGCAATAGACCTATGAGTTTTCCATGTAACTTAGAAAGAATATCATAAACAAAAGTGGTGTACGTTGGTAAAGTAAAATATAAATTAATTAAATAAAACAATTTGTACAAAAATAAATTAATTGAGAATTTGGTGTGTACCATAAAAAAAAGTCACGAAAGTAAAAATACAATGTTCGAATCTATGACGACAATTACTGATAGAAAAGATCTCTCTGCTTTCAGCAAATTAAATATGAACCTCTCAAATAAACATTCAGAAATACGCGGACATTTTTTATTTTTTTCGAAATGAGCTCATCGACGATAGAAAATACGATTCGGCGATAAAAGTTATCAATATATACCAAAACGATGAAAGTTTACATGAAAACGGTGACGTTGGACGTCTAAAATCGAGCAAATTTTCTAGAGCAAAGTAGGGAGGTGGAAAGCTATATGTGGCTGCAACGAGTGATCTAAGTATCTATACAACTTTATTTTATAAGGACCAAAATTAAAAAGTAGGTTTCATAAGAGGCTGGACTTAAACTGTCCTAACATATTTTTTCTCTCAAGTTGGTAGACTTCTAAGAAATTGTCTTTTCTTTTCTTGTATTACTTTAGGCAGCTTGTTATGATGTTCTATAAATACTACATCTAATAGTAACAGGGTATTCTGCCAAAAGAGCCCGTTTACGGAGAATGTTCTTTAAGAACTTTGAAATCTCCTTTGGAGTCTCCTTGCTCCAGGAACTGAGCTACTGAAGCAGGAAATGGCATTAAAGCCTGAAGCAATTGTAGCTATAGTACTACAATTGGCTATTGGAAAAGGAACATTCGTTGAATAACGAAGTATCACATGGAATCACATTAAATTTTAGGAAGCTCTAGAGAATACAAAAGCGAGCTTTGCTCTAGATTATTACTCGAGTATTACTGATCTAAAATTAAACTTAACAAGCTGCTCTAACCTTTGATGGAGATGTTTCTACCCGGTTCTATTCTTTGTTCTTCTTACTTTTCTTCTTGCTTCGTCCGCCGCTCAGCAGCTGAGAGAGTCCCGAACTGGAGGAGGAGGGAGATGGAGCGCTCTGATTGGTCGACACGGCCTCCCCTCCACTCTTGTCCTGGGAGGACGAGGACTCCCAGAACTTCTTCAGCTTCTTGCCCGCACTGGACGGGGCAGAGTGACTAGGCGCTCCCTCGGCATTCGAATCGGCCGACGTCGACTGTTTCCGGTTCTTACTTTCCGTCGAGAGCGAGCGGAAAAACGAGGTCGAACGAGAGCTTTCCGACTTGGACCGATGCGCTTTGACGACTGGAGTTGCTGACTGAGAGGTGGTATCACTGGGTGCCGTCAAGGAGGAGGTCTCAGAAGACTGCTTCTGAGCGGCCTTGCTGCTGGCGGCGAGTGGAGGTTTGTCTGCGTCCACTTTGGTTCCTTGAGTCATGTTGACAGGAGGATTGTCTTTTGATTTAGTCCGCGTGACAGACGTTTTCCAGCTGTCACCACTACCTTCTTTAGAGGAGTTTTCTAATTTAGTGGAATCTACACTGCTAGGCTTTTCGGAGGACACAATATCACTTTTCGGTTTCCCTGACAAATTAGACGCCTCTTGAGATTTCTTCGACTGGTTACCGAACGTTGATTTATTTGTCGACTTATCCAGTTCTTCCGACGTTTTCTTCAGTTCAATGCCGCATATTTTGATCGTCTGCACCCCCTCCAGACTCTCCACGCATTGCTTCGCCGGGTTTTCACTCGACAGGAGTTCCGTCGTGTCGATTTTCTTTGTCATTTTTTTCGCCGGAGGATTTTCGGCTTTCGACTTCTGCTCGTCTTCTTCCTTCTCGGAAAGTTGCTCGAGCGGGGAGTCGGTGCTGCGAGAGGAGAAAGTTCGAACTTTCTTCGGTTTCATCTCCACCAGAGCTTTGCGTTGGACGCGCGCCTCTTCTTTCAACGCGAGTGTTTCGTTTTTAGAATCCGGTTCTGCTTCTTCTTTAGTTCCGAAAAACTGAGATCTGCGTTTCTTTTTCTCTTCGAACAGATTTCCTGTGTGTTCACCAGAGTCGCTCGTACAACTGACAGAAGGCTGACTAGATTGTGCTGTATCACTGGTGCCCCATAAATGACTGTCGTTGGCTTTGCTACTTCGATCTTCTTTGCAAGTTTGAAGATTCCGCGTTTCGCTGAATTCCTCTTTGCCAGTTTTGAGTTCTATAGGATCACAAGTGTTTGATTTCCCCTCTCCCAAGTCCGTCAAGTCCAGAGAGCTGGCACACTTCATGGCCTGGGGACCACTGTTCGTGGTGTCCACAGACTCACTCATCTCGAAGGCGCTGTATCTCTTCATTCTGAAATCCGCACTTCTGCGTCGGAGGTTGTCCACGCTGTTTCTCTTTGAATCCAGCGACAGAGAGAACTGAACTTTCTCGTGTTTCCCGCGCGGTTCACATTCCGACAGAGACAGTTGTTTGATGGTTTCAGAGATGGGTTTTGAGATCGTTTTAGATTTAGAGAGGCCCGGCTTGACATCTTTCCCTTCCTTCTCGTCGATGCTGGGCAGGCCGTGCTCGTCTTTGTCCGGCGCGGAGAACTTGAGTTGCCGCGGGTAGAGGTCATGCAAGTACTCTTCTTCCTCTCGGGCGTGGCGAAGTGCAGCTGCCGCACGTACTGGTTGTCGCTGCCGCGCAGGAGACTCTCCGAGCTCTGAGAGAGTTCGTTGCGGAGTTTCTCAAGTCGTCCCGTGCCCGTGGCGAAGCTTGAGTCGGAGTAGCGGAGGCGCAGCGGCTCACTAGCCTCAGCCTCCACCAGCGTCTTCAGGATGGGGGACTTGGAGGTGATGGTCACGCGAGGTGCCTGTATCGTGACCTTGAGCGCCGGGTCGCACAGAGGAGAGATGGAGGTGCGGTTGGCTTCTGCCGTGCGAGGGTGCAGTCTGTCCGGCGACAAGGCACGCCGGAGCAGCGGTGACCGTGGCTCAGAGTTCCTGTGTCTCCCCAGGGACTTCTTGGAAGAGTTGGGTGTGGACACGTTGGGGGAGTAGCATTGTGTTTGGTTGGAGCTGCCGGGATGGTGACCAGGTGGGAAGATGAGAGGGCTAGGCGAACGTGTGGGCGAGGAGGGAAGGGGTGAAGGGGAGGGGGTTCTGGCGAGAGGGGAGAGAGGAATCTGGCCCAAGGATTTGCGTCGGTTTGTTGAATGTACATTGATTGCGGCGGTGTGTTTGAGCCCATGTTTGAGGCCGTGCAGGGTGCTGGGGCGCTGGTACTGACCAGGGGACTGAGGGATACCGCACCTACGGTGGATGCAACCCCCTCACCCTGCGTTGTGTCGGGACACGGAAAACCTGACTCTGCCACCGAGAGGGATCGGGGATGCGCGTACGACTGGAAACTTTTAGAGGGCGCGAGTGCAGGCGGTTGAATCGTGTTCATAAGTTCTACATTTGCTCTTTTGTGGCTAATTTTTCGGAACAGGGGGCTTGGTTTACTAGATCTCCGTTTATTCTCGTGTCCATTTCTCGTTTCTGCGACTTCTTGTACTTGTGATGCGCGCGCTTCCCAGCTAACTTTCCTTGGCTAAACTCTCGTTTGCGCCCGCCTGACTTGATGCTCGTGTTCTCGAGCGGTGTGGCGCAGAGCGTGGCACGCTCGCCCCCTGACATGAGGATCTGCAGCACCTGCGTGTGGTTGAGCCCCTGCACGGGCTGCGTGTTTACGTGCGTGATCAGGTCGCCAGGCCGCAGACCAGCTTCGAATGCGGGCTGCCGCTATCCACTGCCATGACCAGGTGGTGCATCGTGTAGTAGTCCGAGTCACCCAGGTAGACACGGACAGTGTTGACGGTAAACCCGTACCCGGCTGGGCCTCGCCTGATGATGATGGGCGGCTTCAGAGAAGTCACGAGAGGTGACAACTCACGACAGGGGGAGGTGTCTCGCGAACTTGCCGTACTAGAGCCGCCAGGAGACTGGATCGGTTGGATCTGATCATCGGACGGAATTATCAGGGACAGACCCGTGGCGGAGAAACTCTTGATGACAGCACGGGAGCGGCTGTTCCTCGGAGCATTAGCAGAGCTTCCAGCCGCTGCAGAACTGGTAGATGGAGTTATGGAGATGTGAAGAGGACGAGTAGCAGGTTTCTTGTCGTCAGCAACAGAGGGAACACAGGCCAGCGTTTCCTTCTCGTCATCAATAGAAATGGAAAGACGTGGTATGTTTTCCTTGTGCAGTCTTCGTTTTCTCTGCACTTGGGGTGAGATATCATCACTCTCTGTTTGTGAGGATTCCGGTGTGCTGGTGACAACATGCGCCACTGGACTGGACGAGACATCACTTGTAGAACTCGTCTCATCTTTCTCTGAACTTTTCCGTGGTGGTGTCTTGTCCAGAGAGCTTTGTGAGGAGAGTTGGGACTGAACTTTCTTGTACTGAGGGGAGCACGAGGAGAAGGTGCCGAGGGAGAAGGAGTCTTCTGTCTCATCTGTGTCCTCTCCGATGTCATGGTTGTACCTCTCCATCCGTGAATCAAAGTAACTCGTGTCCTCCTCATCATCTAGCTGTGGAATAAACTCAGCCTTGTGCCTGAGCAGGCTGTTCCAGTCTACAGTGTTGAAGTAAGGATGTTCCTTCACCTCATGAGGTCCTCCCGTACCCAGCCTGTCCCGCGAGTTCTGCTGTAGCAGGGCTGTGATGATGTCCTTTGCTTCTGGTTGTATTGGCCAATCATCATCACTTGGCCATTCTATATCATCATTCACAGTGTGAGCAAACAACTCCTCAGGTGTTTCACCAAAGAAAGGGACACAGCCCACTAGAAACTCGTACAGGATGACTCCCATTGACCACCAGTCCACTGGCTTGCCATAGCCTTGTCTGAGGATTACCTCTGGGGCAATGTACTCTGGTGTGCCTATCACTTGCTTGTCAGAGAACTGTTTGGTGTCCCTATCCACATAACATTCATACAGGTTGGTGGCCAAGGACATCAATCCCATCTTGCTCAGGCCAAAGTCTGTTAGTTTGATGTGCCCTAACGCAGTGATGAGCAAGTTGTCTGGTTTCAGATCTCTATGAACAATGCCATAGCTGTGCAAATACTCCACTGCTAGCACAGTTTCTGCAAAATAAAATCGTGCCATATCAGCAGGTAGAGGTCCCGTATTCTTCAGTAGAGATGCACAATCTCCACCCTCTACATATTCCATCACTAGACACAGGTGTTTCTTGGTTTCAAAACTACAATACATGGTAACAACAAATGGGTTGTCTGTGAAGCTCATGATATCCCTCTCTGCAAACACTTGCTCCATCTGATTCCTCAGCATTAAACTATTCTTGATGATTTTCTTCATTGCAAATCTCTGCCTAGTTTCCTTATGCCTTACTAAATATACAGCTCCATAAGCTCCATTAGAAATAAGTTTGATCACAGTAAAGTCACTTTCATTTGGTGTTTTTTGGAATTTGTCCTTCTTAGATGAATAGGAGTCACTATTGGACTCTATAGATGTGTCTGTCAAACTGATGTTCTGAATATCATTGTCTAAATCAGAAAATACTGTTTTATTGATACCCAATTTACCTATGATGTACTGAGGAATATCAGATTTTATACCTTGTAATGATTTAGCATCTCCCTCAGCAATTTCCAGGAAGTGATAGAATTCTTCTGGATCAAATTCCAAACACTCCAGCAGCCTTGCTGGACGGGAGATGATAAGAAGAAGCTTTTTCAAAGTAAAGGTTAACACAGTTGCTGCTTCTAATGATTTTTCTTTGGTTTCAGTAAGCAAGCGTTCTAATTTTTCACTCATTTCATAAAAGTATCTACTGGATATTAATTTCTCTTTAGATTTAAAAAGACAATCCCTGGCAATTTCCAAGATTTGATGATGCACAAAACGGATGATAGGGGCTGCATCATGGGAGGCAGATTCTAAGTTTGTGGTGGCAAGGGAAGAGTTCTCACTGATGAAGTTGGAAAGACGGGTCTCCATTTGTTGAATAGCCTTTGGGAATCTCTCCTTGTACAACATGTTCATTGCAATGATATCATTGTCAAAGATGGGTGATCGACTAGGACTACTCAAGCTTTTAGACCGGGGGCGCATGAAGGATCTACGGATTTCCTCATCAGTGTCATTGGCAGGGAAGTGTTTGGTTAGCTCCTGCAGCTCATCTGATGTTGGAATATTAGGTAGCTGATGTAGCTTCTCCTGACTAGAACACTGAGAGGAGACATTGGAGCTTCCAGGAGTTGTACCGTAACCAGAAGATGGTAGTGATGCAACAGACCATCTACGATTCCCGTCAGATCTACAGTCTGTGTTCAGATGATTGAATGGTCTTTTGATGGGGATGAATGGAAAATGCTGATTACTTGCAACTCGTGGACTTTCCAATGGACTACTTGGCATGGGGGAATAGCATCTAGGTAGTGTGGGTGATGTGTTGGCTATGAAACTTTTCCTATGAGTATGAATCCTACTTGTCTTACGTAAACAGCCAGTTGGTACATTAAGATCCTTCAAACAACTCAGACTATTGGAGAGTGAAGGAGCAGATTGTCCAAGATTTGATTTTCTCATTAAAACCAAATTGGAAATGCTGCCTTCACGATTTTTATCAACTTCCTTCATTGGTTTCTTATCATTCTTATCTGAGTCAGAGAATCTCCTCTGCCCTTCATCATCGAGCCACAGCTTCTTGTCCATATTGTAGCCCTACTCTCTACTGTCAATCAAATGAAATGCTCTTCTCTCTCAAAGTTACTTCTTGGAACTGTAATAGATAACCCCTCTCTGATACTACCATCCTTGTTCAGCTCAGTCATGACCTACTTACACTGAGCACTGGGCATACATCTCTGAGAATGAAATCAAATGGTTTTTACTTACAGGACACATTGTTGACAAATATAAGGTACAAAAGAACTTGGCACTACACGAATTAATTTCACAACACCTATTACTAAATATTTAAATGACTACAAAAACTATTAAAGATGACTTTATGGTTTAAATCCATTGTTTTCCAAAGACTATCAGAAAACATCTTGGCTCTTGAGGTAAATTATGAAATATGAATGATGAATGAAATGATGAAGGCACTTCAAAATCAATACATTTACGTTACAGTGTTGCCGCGTGTTCTAGTGATTTTTATTTCCCTTTCCCTGTATGTTAAAATTCTCTTTTTCAGAAGAGGGAGAAAACCGCGACACATATTATTCAGAACGCGTTGTTCCGGTTCCTACTCTTGGGTTTGTTTATGTACTTTATGTTTACTGCCTCATAACTTCCAACAGAGACCTGTCATCAGACAAAAAATTGAAATAAATTCGCACTCGGACGGCTAAGTTCGAAAAGCGACAGCTCTAGGGCACGTCACATCAACGAAACAAGTTCAAAAGGATCTGTATAGAGTTGTAAATTATAGATTAGCTGTATTCGATGGACCTTCACAACAGACCTCAGTAGCCTTCAATATCATTTATTTTACACAATTTTATCATTATAAATCGAAGACTTCACCGAGGGAACTAGAGGGAGGAAAAGTTCTCTATATTCAGAAAAAAAATAGGAAATTTCAAATACTTTACAATAGAATGTGGAACTGAAATTTTGAAAACTGAGATTTTTATCAATACATAAAACTGATTATTGAATTACAATAAATAGACTGGCCGCGATTTACAATGTATAACAAAAATACCTACCTTAAAAACCCAACGGCTTCACTTTTGTATTTATTATACATGAAGGCAGAAGGCTATATTATTTACCTATAACTATATTATTTAGGTATTTACCTATAACCCCGTAATGTTCGTAATAACAACAAAATTCCTATCTCTCACGGAATGCTGCATTTCTGTCAAAGTAATCAACACTCTCATAATTGATCCTTTCAATCCATATCTATAAAAGAAAGCTGTCTGTGTGTATGTGTACCTATATTGTGTATGTTCTTTTAACAAATCTACACCGTTTAACCCGGAAATCTGAAATTTTGCACATAGGTCCGTTTGGAATAGGGAATTCTTCTAAGGCTAGGTTATACAGTATGTCTCAGAAGTCCTAGCGGAGGCCCTGTAACTTTTGAACGGCTGGGAATTTTGAAATTCTGTTTTTTTATAGACATAGGAAAAGGCCCATGGCAAATCTGATGTTGATGTTAAAATTCAGGTTCGACCCCCGGAAGTGACATTTTTTGATAAAAAATGGCCATTTCTCTCGAAATTTAAATGAGAAGGTATACTTTGGGTTTCATATTATTAATCTACTGGCCATAACAGGTAATTATACAAAGTTTCATTTTTCTGCCATAACCAGGGGCAGAGGTATGGAGGCTGAAAGTTGAAAATTCAGATACTACATTGATTGGCAATGTGGGATCTATTGCTCACAAAATGTTTTTTAAAATCGTTCTTTTAAGCACCAAAACAATGAAAACGCCAATATGTATCATCCTTCAATCAGTGTCGGAGTAAAAAATCATTATGTTGAAGATTATGATTTCGAGTTTACCTACTGCACAAATATCACAACTAAAATATTTACCAAGTAGGTAGGTAAGTTTTCAGTTTTTGAGTTTACAAGCTTCTGAGTCCATTGGCTTGATGAAAAAATATCATTATGTACTATTTCATTAATTTTATTAATAATGCATGTTTCCGTATGAATCCGGTTCGACTCTTAAGAATTGTCATGTTTTTTTTTTTTTTTTTTTTTTTTTTTTTTTTTTTTTTTTTTAATTATGTTCAAACGCAACTATTATTGTTGCAATTACATGAACTGAGATTTGAGGCTTAAGGTAATTACATAATATGAAGGTTTAATATATCCTTACAAATAACTTTAAATTTTTCTAAATGGAAACTTAAATCTAATTTACATGAGTGTAGATTAAATAGCAACATAGCTGATATTATAGGTGAGCTTAAACCTTCTGGAGCACACAAACTATTTTTAATGTAGAAAAAGTTAGGGTTTTCCCTTATTCTTAGTTGTACTACAGGGACTCTGATGCTGATGTCCTCAGAAATATCAGAGACTTCTATATTTGAATTGAAAATATTATAAATGTGTAATAATCTCTGATAGTTTCTTCGGTCAGTCAGTGTCCCTATATCTAGGTGCTCCATCAGGTCCAAGTAAGAGATGGCCTCGGGGTACACAGGGTAAAAACCGTTCAGTTTCTTGAAGAGAAATCTGACGAATCTTGCTTGTACTTTTTCTATTTTATCTCTCAGACATTGGGTGGATGGATTCCATATGACTGAGGCATATTCTAGTTTGCTTCTGACAAGTGCGGTGTAGAGGGTAGTGATGGTATCTTCCTCTGTAAAAAATTGGGAGTGTCTTATTATGAGGCCAAGTGTTCTGGTGGATGATGATATAATGTCGGATATATGATTTTCAAATTTCAAGTTTTGCTGAAAAATTAATCCCAAATCTTTTTTTTTACTAACTCGATTTAACGTTGAGTTTCCAATGTTGTAGTTGAACTGTATTATTTCTTTTTTTCTCGAGATTGTTAATATTTCGCACTTGTCAGGATGGAATTTTAATTGATTTTGGGCAAGCCATGCCTCAACAGAGTCAAGATCTTGTTGTAATTGTATACAATTGTATTCATTATTAATTTTGTGATAGATCTTGAAATCGTCTGCATACAATACATAGCTGGCATAATTAATTACTTCCCCGATACCATCTATCACTATCGCGAAAAACAGACTGCTTAACTTTGAGCCCTGAATCACAGAGGATGTAGGATAATATGGGTCAGAAATATGATTTTGAAAAAGCACTCTGTGTTCGCGATGCTCTAGATATGATGCTATGAATCTTACAAGGTCAGGGTGGAATCCGAAGGCTGCCAATTTTTTTAATAATACCTCATGTGATAATTTATCGTACGCCTTTAAGATGTCTGTATAGATGACGTCCACTTGTTTATGGCTCTCGCTAAGTGATTTTGAGACAAAATGGTGAAAACTTGTTAGATTAGTAATAGTTGATCTTTTCTCGATGAAGCCATGTTGGTGTGGCGATATTTTATTATAAACGAAAGATGATATTTTTTTAAAAATACAGGCTTCAAAGAGTTTAGATATTGCTGTTAGACATGATATGGGCCTATTTTCTTCAATAAGTTGTGAGTTACCTTTTTTTGGTATTGGAGTGACTAGAGTGTATTTCAGTAATTGTGGGAAAACTTTCATTTTTAATGATTTATTAAAAATATGATGGAAAATTTTGCAAAAATGTTGAGAAGAAAAACTACACTGAATGTGAATAAGAGCTTCATTATTATTATCATGAGAAATACAAGAAAATGATAGCCAAAAAAATAAATTTAAAAAAAACACACAAAAATATTAATTACCATCGCTGATGAAAGGTAAGTGCAATGTAGTGTTGTCGACTTCCAACTTTGAGACCGAACCTTCAAGTTGGAAAAAAATCACAATCTGGTTATTTTTTTACTTCGCCACTAATTGAATGGTGATACAGATATTGGTGTTTTCATTGTTTTGTTACTTCAAAGACACTTCTTCTATCCTTTTAAACCCATTTTGTGAGCAATAGATCCCACATTGCCAATCAATGTGGTATCTGAATTTTCAACTTTCAGCCTCCATACCTCCGCCCCTGGTTATGGCAAAAAAATGAAACTTTGTATAATTACCTGTTATGGCCAGTAGATAAATAATATGAAACCCAAAGTAAACCTTCTCATTTAAATTTCGAGAGAAATGGCCATTTTTTATCAAAAAATGTCACTTCCGGGGATCGAACCTGAATTTTAACATCACCATCAGATTTGCCATGGGCCTTTTCCTATGTCTAGAAAAAAACAGAATTTCAAAATTCCCAGCCGTTCAAAAGTTACAGGGCCTCCGCTAGGACTTCTGAGACATACTGTATAGTTTTAGTACTTTCTCATAAAATATCCCTTTTCCTTAACACAATGATTGCACTAGTGGCAACAGTGTACACCTGATCAGCTGATAACGCAAAACAAGTTTCCTTGCTATGTAACTCATGGCACATTGCATACTTTGCTTATGAACTATTAGGCGTTTTAAGGATACTAATGCCGTATTTTTCTTTCTAACCAAAGTTAACCAAACGGGAATAAAATGAACCAAACTGGAAGCAAGTCATTTTTCTTTTGGAAGAGGAAAAATTTCCACTTCCAAAGTTAACCAAAGTGGAAGTAGAAAATTCTTGCTTGCAGTTCTTTTATAGGTTAAGTCCATTGTTTATCTTTAAAAGTAACCAAACGCATTTTTCTTTTACGAATGACCTTGGAATAAAATGGAAATATTTGGAAGAAACCTAACCAGGAATTTTTTTTTGGTTAGAAAGAAAAATACGACTTAACATAATCTCTACGTCAATGACACGTTTTTAAGCCAGCATCAAAGGCGCGTTGAATGCACCGGTTCTCGCAGGATCACCGAATTTAAGTCACATCCAGCGAGGTGAAGACTTCGTGATGCTGGCATTCCACCACAGACCCAGATCCCAGACTCGTAATCTTGAAATAGCCACCATTAATTATTGAAAAATAATAAAAAAAAAAAATGAAAAATTATTTTTACTTTCATTTAATGAGAAGAACACGGAGTAATATTTGCACCAAAAAAAGCCACATTTTAGGGTCAGTTCAGGCAATAAAACCTTGGTAGCCTCACTCTGACCCTAAACAACCCAAGCAGTTCAAACCGGCTTTTGTCTAATGGGATTGTTATCAATGGATAGCTTCTCTCTTAAGCCATGTCACCTCCATCATATTTACTTATTACAATTGTTTATTTTAAGTTTAAATTGTAGATTGTAAATTGTAATCAGTAAAAAAAAAAAAAAAATATTACATAAATCAGTATACTGGCCGCTATCCACGGTGACTATAGTCACCGTGGCTGAGTGAGTTAGCGCGTTAGCCATTGCACGCATGGTGACTTCGGTTTGATCCCCAGCAGGGCTAAAAAAATTCTGCTATATGAATTTTCGGTGTCCATTTATACCTCGTGAGGAAAAATGAGTACCTGCTTTATTGTGAGCAGCGACCAGTGGCGAAATTATAGGCACAAATAAAATATTGGGATATTAAAGATCCTATTATTCTGCGCTATCCAGTCAGTACCCTTGCCATAGGCAATAACCCCGCCCTTTAGTTAGGACATATGTATTTATCTATCTATATATAATATATATTATGTCTTTGTATCTAGTAAAGCATTTCATAATAATAATAAAAGTACCCACTAAAATAATTCAGAATTAATAACTCTGCGCTACCTACTGAAATTTTGATATAAAAACACGAACAAACACGTTTATTTTTATTTATCATTTATTACATAAATCAAAATTACCACTTCAGATAATACTGACAAAAATAGGTACAAGCCTACTTAACAACACCTACAAAACTAAATAAATTATCACAGAATCAAATAAAATTACTAAACTCTTGGTAGCAGTTATTGTCTTTTGTAAAAACAAAGGCGTCAAATATAACGTTATTAAATTAAGTTCATTAATTAAGATTACTAATTATAACATTAATTAACCGAGCGCGAAAGATACCCACTTATTCAAAAACTTACGTTAACAAATTTCAGCCAAGATCACATAAAAATTTGATTGGGGAAAGTGGAAAAAATGATTGAACGACAAAAAAAATAGGGTACATTTTTCCAAAATTGTTTAAAAAATAGGCTTTCTAATACATATTATAATTATAATAATAACACTCTTTAGTGGAAGGTAACCACCAGGCGAGTTTATGCTCAAAGCATTTTCTACCACCTAACCCTCAGAGTCTTATTATTATGTGGTCACAAACTCAAATTAATGAGGAAAAATTCATGCACTGGGTGGGATTCGAACCAACGGATCCCTACGCTACTTGGATTACTAGACTAGCGAGTTAACCACTTGAGAACCAGTGCACGGTAGTCTCACTTGGGATCTGAAATCATGGTTTCGTATTTTGTTTTCTATTAGGCAATGGGTATTTTTTTTCCTTTTAGGTTCCTTTTTAAAACTTCATTTTCTCGATTAAACCTGAAACCTGGAGGTCGGTGGTTCGGATCCCTTTTTTGTTAAAAAAAAAGGAAGAAAAAAAAGGTAACTGTGCCCCGGAACCCCTTTCGCATTTCTTCAGGGCACTTTACCTTTACATCCATGCCATTCCGGAAACGGAAAAACTCGTTTAGATTTTTCCGCTCCTGCTGGGATTCGAACCCGCAACCTCCGGGTCAGCAACTAATGCCCTTAACCACTGAGCCAAGGAGGTACGCATATGGCAAATATTTACTAAGCAGAGTTTCTGTAATTGTAACATCACAAATACGATAGCTATTATAAATACGTTACGTCGCGACGTTACATACATAAATCTGTTATATTACAGAAACTACACATTACACAATATTTATTGTTTTGTGTAGGTAGTGATTTAGTATTTGACTATTGTCACATACAAAATCAATAGTCAGGAACTTAAATACCAACTTGGTTGGGCATCTAATGAATGATATGTTAAATTTAACCAAACACTGAATTAATAGGTACATCTTGATTTTATCAATAATGAGTTATAGGTAATTCAAATTAATACTTTTAGTGTCGTGATACTTGTGAGAGTAACAAATCCTTGGACAGTCAGACCTGGATATATGAGAACTAGATATAAGAGAAACCTGGATATAAGACAACGATTCACAAGTCAAATTACTTCTCTATAAGGGAAAATAAAACTCTTTATAAGAGAAATTTGGATATAAGACAATTTTTTCCAGGTTAAATTTACCTATCTATAAGGGAAAATAAACGCTTTATAAGAGAAACCTGGATATAAGAGAACGATTTACAAGTCAAATTTACCTCTCTATATGGTAAAATAAACTCTTTATAAGAGAAACCTGGATATAAGAGAACGATTTCCAGGTCAAATTTACCTCTCTATAAGAGAAAATAAAACTCTTCATAAGAGAAACCTGGATATAAGAGAAGAAAAGAAATGGTCTTTTATCGAGTTTTCTTATATCCTGGTTCAACTGCATTTAGTTCTGACTTCAAATAAATTATGTCGTGCTATAAAAGAGCATTGTTTTGAACGATGACATTGGAACTCATATATGAGTAATTCATTCATAAATATAGAAGGTCAAACTTAGGAAAGAAAATTCATAGTTAGGTTTAGCGTAGTAGGTATTAGAAAAGAAAATACACTACGAAATAGGTTTGGGGTAAGTAAAGCACGCTCGTTTTGTTTTTCTTGGCGTTGCAAAACTTGCGTTTTGCTTGATGTGGCTGTTAATCTCAGATCCCAGTTAAGTTGTGTCATGATCATGGTGGATAACTTGTTCAGAAGTTGGCAAAGGGATCCTCTTGCTTCTGGTCAGGGCTATGATTGAGAATATCTGGGGGCTTGGGTTCGGTACCCGGAGATGTCAAATCCTTGAGGAGTTTCTTTGGAGCTACCTGAAAAAAAGAAAAAAAATCTGGTGTAAACATCACACGACTTTCCTTATCCCCTGAAAAGAAGTCGCATTCCGCCACTGGTGACTCAACGGTAACAGATAGCTAAAAAATCAATGACAAATTCGTAATCGGCTTCTCAAAATCATTGGATTTGATATGTCACAACCCCCATCTAGGATGAATAATAAAAAAGTCAAACAAAGCGGTTCGTGTATATCAGTATACCTACATATAACTAATTATTTCCATACCATTTTCCAAGTCTTTCCAAAGCACGCACACACACACACACACCACATGATTCGCCCAGAAATGTTAAAAACTGGGTAGGTCAAATTTCCGACGAATATAATACTTCCCTTATTATAGGATAAGGAAAGTAAAAATTTTACGCGAAAAATTCTACGCCGAACAAGTATAGTCTGCTTACAAAACGAGTATAAAGCACCTCCACGGCTAGAATTTACAACCAGGGCTTAGAATTTTACAACCAAAGAAGATTAAGCGCCAAATTATGAAACAGAATTAGAGTTAAGATGCCAGACTGTCTCGGTTAATCTTAACTCAGGCTACAGTGCGCTGTAATTGGTTGAAACCCCTACTTGAAGGCGTGTCTGGCCCAGCTTAACTTTAATCCTGTTTCATAATGTGGCCCTAAGTGTATCCTTACTTATTAGTATTCCCAGTAAACTCTTATGAAAAAAGTTGGCACGAGTTAGTTTAGGATGAGCAACGCGAGTAGCTACTCAAAGGCGAGTAAAACGGGGTAGCAGGATGTCTTCTGAATATAAATTACGCTATTTAATATGACGTACGGAGCGCAAGTATGTGTGTGTGTGAGAGAGAGAGAGAGAGGAGAGAGAGAGAGAGAGAGAGAGAGACAGGAGGGAGAGAGAGAGAGGAGGGAGAGAGAGCAAGAGAGAGAGAGAGAGAGAGAGAGAGAGGAGGGAGAGAGAGAATGAGAGATAGAGAGAGAGAGAGAGAGAGAGAGAGAGAGAGAGAGAGAGAGAGAAAGAGAGATGGAGAGAGAGGGAGAGACAACAACAACCATGATGTCTGGCTGGGGAACGTCAAACAGGGAGAAGACCAGTGTCTCGCCTGAGGACTATAACCTGAGAATGGACTAGCCAACCCTAACAAGCAAGGCTAGCTTGCAGTTTCCCAATGTTTCAAGGGCTTATGAAGAAAAAGCCCAAGTTCCCACGATGGTTGAACGCACATAGAAATATCTCGTTCAGAACGAGCCAACTTTTCTCTTTAGTTTGGCTGGAGACCATCACTCCCCCCAGTTGAAGCCAAGGTGTCTATAACAACAACAATAACCACAAAAAAAATATTCAGCATTGCTTTGAAAGTTTCAAAGAAGCATCATTTTTGCAAAGATCTAGCACCCCAGGTGCTACAGAATTCTAATCCTTGTCGAACAGTTCTAGTTTCTCAAAGGCAAATTCATTCAAACTGAAAATCACGTCCCAGGATACGAGCATCGAGCACCACGTGGTAAGGGCAAACGAAAGCTCTAGATATCTTTGAGGAGAAGGAGTATCATGATGATATTGTACAGAAGAAGAACTAAAATGTATTTTTTTTTTTAATTGAATTGAATTGAGAGGAGGGGGAAGAAAATGATAAGGAGGAGGAAGAAAAGGATTGAGAAATAGAAGGGGATGAAGTTAGGGAATAAAATGAAAAAGGAGGATATTTAGGAGGATGAAGATAAAAATATAGCTGAGTATAAAGAGGATGAAGAAAAGGAGTAAGAAGTAGATGAAAAGTAGGAAGGTAAATAAAAATGAAAAAAGAGGATGTTTAGGAGGATGAAGATAAGAATACAGCGAAGGATAAGTAAGAGGAGGAGGAAAGAGAGAATAATTAAGAGGATGAAGATAAGAATGTATTGTAGGATAAGTAAGAGAAGTAGGATAAGGAGGAAGATGAAAAGTAGGAAGAGCAATAAAAGATGAAAAAGAGAATATTTAGGAGGATGAAGATAAGAATATAGCGAAGGATAAGTAAGAGTAGGTGGAAAGAGAGAATAATTAGGAGGATGAAGATAAGAATGTATTGTAGGATAAGTAAGAGAAGTAGGATAAGGAGGAAGATGAAAAGTAGGAAGAGCAATAAAAGATGAAAAAGATAATTTTAGGAGGATGAAGACAAGAATATAGCGGAGAATAAGTAAGAGGAGGTGGAAAGAGAGAATAATTAGGAGGATGAAGATAAGAATATAGCGGAGAATAAGTAAGAGGAGGTGGATAAGGAAGAAGATGAAAAGTAGGAGGATGAAGAAAAGAATATATTAGCGGCGGATAGTTATAAAGAGGAGGCGGAAATGAAGAAATAGAGTAGGAGGAAGAATAGAGTAAAATATCCAACGAACAACGCAAAATAAAGACAATAAAGACAAGACTCAAAAACAAATACTTACATGTTTGTCGAAATTGTAGCTTGAGAGGATTTAACTTTTCGACGGATTTCAGAAAATTCGCAAAATCAGGACTTGCGAAACACAGAAGAGTTACAAAATAAACGCGTTAATCCCTCGCAACTCTCCTTAAATACATTAAATTCAGTAAAAAGTTAAAATTTTCGCTCTGTATGCAAAATATAAACTTCATCAAACCGACTAAAACCGCAGATCAAAGTTCACACTGCAAACTTTTGAATTTATGGTATTTAAACACTGGAATTGAATTAAACTTGTGCGGTTTCCAACTCACCAGTAGCTTTCAACCGCTTAAACCGCTGATATTTGCAGCGTTGAGCTCAATAGTTGTTTGATATTTTGTGATGTTGTTCTAAATTCACGTCATTACTAGAGAACGGAAAAAATGGGTTTTTTTTGGTTCACAGTTAAGTACGCAATGGCATTTTGACACTCAAGAATCTTGAATACTGGAATAATGGGGCATATTTTTGGGGAATTTGATGAATATTAGTTCTAGTATTCATAAAGCGGAACACCGGATATTAATATTAAATTACGTAAAATTTGTAATTACCGATTGATATAAAGGGCTGTCTATTTCAGACTGTAATGGTTTGATTCCAATACCCTTTAAAATTGTTAAGAGTTATTGTTTCACCACAAAAAAATCCATGAGAGGGGAGACTATACTTATTTAATGTGGGGGTAATTATCTGTGTCTGTATCACAGATATTCATACTTTAAAGGTGATTTTCCATAGATTCCCACGAAAAAGATTCTAGTCATGAAAGGTCATATATCTTTTTGAAGATAGAAATTATCATATTTGTGTTAATCACAATAGATATCACAACAATTCAAACTAATAATATTTTTAATGATAAAACATCTCACATCACAGATTATAATTAGCTAAAGTTGGAACTCGAACCACCGACCTCCAGGTTACACAAGTCTACCGCCTTATAGATTAAGAAACTGCGGTCGGTAAAAAGACATAATATCTACTCCAGTTGACTCTTTACCACTATTATTATTATTATAGAAAGCTTTATTAGGTAGAACAAAATATATATACAGTAGAATACAGTGAAATATAAAGAAAAACAAAAAGATTAAGCAATTATACAAGAAAAAAAAAGAGAATGAAATTGAAGTTATGTCTTACCTAAAGGGCGGGATTATTATTATTTTATTTTTTTTGCTTTTTTTTAGGGTGTAGGCTCACTCACTTTTTTTGCCCGAACGTCCGAAAATTTGAATCCCTTGAAGAAGGGCACGATTTCCAAGGACATGATGGAGCGGAGTCTGGTTCTGGGGTCACGAGTTAGCAGCCGTTCCACTACATTGCGAGCACCCATTGATACGTGGGGGTCCAAACTGGGCGCTCCATCCTCGCTCGGATACTGGAAACGAGAAAAACAAAGTTGCTCAGGAGGTTATAAAACGTCCAGAAATATGAAAAAAATTGAAATCGGAACAAAAAATATTTTTTTTTTACAAAAACGAACACAATACTTCCGATTTCTAATATTAGAAATTTCTCGGAAGAAATACAAATTTCGAGTTTGATCTAATTATGACCTAAGAATATTATGATTTTAGCTGTAAAAATCAATGGACATGATGGGCATTCTCACCACCCTTGATCAGGCTTTGTTTATATTTATTTCTCAACTTGTTACCATGTTCATTTTATATAAAAGGATGTAAATAAAGCTTGATCCAATTCTTTATAAAAAAAAAAAGAAAAAAAAGAGCCTAGACATTGGATTTGGGCGTCCATATAATACTCTCACCACTGTGATATATGTAGGTATTTATCTGTCATACCTGTCTCACGAATTATTATTATAGCTGTAAAAAGTTACAGATTCCTCCAAACTGGATTTTAACCAGACTAGAACTTGCGACATTTGTGACCACATAATAACAAGACTCTGAGGAGTCTGAGAGTTAGGTGGTAGAAAATGCTTTGAGCATTAACCTCGCCTGGTGGTTACCTTTAACTAAAGATTGTTATTATTTATATACAACTTTATAAAACGGCCATTGATCCTTCGATTCTTGACCGAAAAAACTATTCCAACAAAAGTCTAAAAAGAAGTACATATTTTCAACAAACAAAAGCTAAAGGTCATGTTCGTACCATCACGTGACATACATTCCCATGAGACGAGATCTAATAATAATAATTCCGTGTCTGTGAGATAGAGACAGATACCTATATTACGGTGGTGAGAGGATTATAATTATGGACGCCCAGATCCATTGAAGGCCTGATGGAAGAGTATGCCGAAGGAATTATCACCACCCTTGATCAGGTCTTATTTAACTTGTAATTATAATTTGTTTCTTGTATTATATCCCCAAAAAAATGTAAATAAAGCTTGATCTGAATTGTTTATAAATAAATGTCCAAGCTCGTTTCATGTCCATTGACATTGATTCTATTTGATTTTAACGTCCTGACTTGAGATAGGCAAGATCTGCACCGTCATATCCTATAATATGCGTCCCTTTATGGGCAAAACAACAACAACAACGACACGACCATAACCACAACGGTATATGGATGCAACCTCCGGCCATTGTTACGGTAACATCAGTGCCTCCATGGTGTGACGCCGCGGTCAGTCTAGGAGTGCGGACTTATAGGGTCAGCCGTGGATAATGGCTTTGAACTTCGCGAGACGCTAGATCTATTTATAGATGTTGATCACCGATCTGGTCGTAATTGTGGCGATAAATATATCCTAGATCGTCCTAAAGGATCTGACGATAATTATCGAGATAACATGTTGGAACAATCCGACTATCCTCACGATGGATCTCAGGTGACCCAGGTCCGCTCTGAGAGACACAGGAATTGTCGGACAGTCTGTCGAAACCTTGCCTTCGGTTGAAATGGGATTTTTTAGTAGTCACCGTGAAGAAGTAATTCATGACAGAGTAAGTTAGCGCACTAGGCACTGCACGCACGGTGACCTGGGTTCGATCCCAAGCGGGGCAGGATTTTTTCTGCTCTATTCTTGGGTGTTCGGGGTCCACTCATAGCTCGTGAGAAAAAATGAGTAGCTGCTTTCATGAGAGCAGCGATCAGTGGCGGAATTGTAGGCAAAAAAAAAAGATATTAGGATATTAAAAGATATGGAAAAAGTCCTATAATTCTGCGCTACCCACTAAAAATTGTGATATAATAACACAAAGAAACACATTATTATTATTATTATAGTAGTCACCGTGGTCGAGTTTCTAACTTTAAAATGCAGAACCTCTCGACAAGACAAGACGTGGTAGAGTGAGTTAGCGCACTAGGAATTGCACGTATGGTTCGAACTAGGTTCGATCCCCAGCGCGACAGGAATTTTCCTGCTCTATTCTTGGATGTTCGGGGTTCACTCACACCTCGTGAGGAAAAATGAGTTTTGATCAGCAACTAATAGCGGAATTATTAAAAAGTCCTATGATTTTGAGCTACACATCACTAAAATTGTGACAGAATATCACATAGAAAAAAAACGTTATTTTTATTATATTTAAATGGGATATTTTTGTACCTGCCTACATAGTGGTAAAAAGTTCTGTTCAAAATTTTAAAGTTTCCCAAGCCCATACACAACTACATAAATGGTAGGGGCAACTGGGCAACCCAGACAAAATGACTGGACCCAGGCTATCGAGGAGGGCCCAGGCTCTGAAAGGGGTGAAAGTCGCCTCTAGACCACCGAAGTGGTAATATTGGGCCCAGAATAGTAGCAATCTGTGAGTGAAGCCCCTGGTCTGTGCGTTCTGTGAGTAAAGATAGCGATAGATGTAAAGCCTGCTATATCTTGAAACCTCTAACGATTAATCGATAATTATGAACATTTACATTCTTGATCTTCCGATTTTAGACTTTAAACGGTTTAAACTTTTAGTAATACTGACAGCAATACATGTAGAATGGATTCTATACACAGGTGAACTCCCTATCCTCTAGGCCTGTGTTTGGCCCTAATTAGCAAGTACATTGTACTTGAACTAGCCAGTACATTGTACTTGGATCAGCCAGTACATTGTACTTGTACTAGTCAGTACATTGTACTTGGACCAGCCAGTACATTGTACTTGGACCAGCCAGTACATTGTACTTGGACCAGCCAGTACATTGTACTTGGACCAGCCAGTACATTGTACTTGGACAGGCCAGTACATTGTACTTGGACTAGCCAGTACATTGTACTTGGACTAGTCCAAATAAGAACTATTACGCGAGCTCAGAAAATGTGGTTCTAATTGATCTGACTGGCTCCCAGGTGAGGGTTGATGACTTGAAGTGAACTTGAGAAGGTTATATCTTCCACATACCTCTACAAACCTTCATGTTTATGTGAATACTACATACGCGAAGTATATTTACTTATATAAGTAATACATAATACGCGAAGTACATCTATATAAATAGTACATAATACGCGAAGTAGATTTATATACATAACACATACGCGAAGTAGATCCATATAAATAACACGTACGCGGATTATAATTTTATATACATGAGTAGTATATAGTATATGACTGTATGTTATGTTTCACATACGTCTCGGATTACATAGTCTTGTGGATCTCTGGAATGACCGAGGATTCTGGATTCGTTCGCCTGCACAGGTTGCATGCTAGGATTCCTTTGCCAGGAACTACAAATATGTGGGGCCTTGTGTTTTGTCTATGCTGAGTTGCTGAGTATATGTATTGCCAGGGCCTACAATTTTTTTTTTTTTTGATTTATTTGTTGTTTGTTCATATTAGAAATCCAAAGTAATGTAATATGTGGGGCATTGTGGGGCCTTGTGTTTTGTCTATGGTCAGTATGTATTGCCAGGGCCTACATTTTTTAGGAATTATTTGTTGTTTGGTTCATATTAGAAATCCAGAGTAATATCAGGTATATGTAATATTTTATATAAAACTAGGATTCCTTAAAAAATTCACTCACCTTCTCGAGTTTCGCCTAGGCTCGTAGGCTTGATCACGAGTTAAAAAAGTTGAAAATTTTGGACCTTATATTTTGTCGATGAATTAAAACAGAAAATAAATTTTCATCGCCCACTGTTATTTTTTCATCTACTGTTATTTTTTAATTACATAGAAAACGAAGAAAAAAAATAGTTTTGTCTCGGCAGAATTAGAAAATTCTGCCGAAAACGGGATCGAACTCAGGATCACCGGAAGTAGTCACTACCGTTACACCACGGAGGCTGGCGTACAAATAATGAAAAAGATTTTTTTCTTCGTTTTTTATGTATTAAAAAAAAAATTAATATGCTGGCTTACAAATAATGAAATAATACGCATAAATTACATTCATGCGTATTATTTTCAGACCCTTAACTTCCCGAACTCCCTGTATGTATCAGCATTCATGTATTCTTGTGCTCATTTAATTCGCATTGTACCTGGAGCACAGAGAGATAGGAATCAATTAGAAAACCATTGGAATCATTTCTACCGAGTGCCCACTGCTGCACAAAGGTATTTCCAGCTGCAACTCCGCTGCACTTTTGATCGAGATGCACTTTTGACCAAAGTTCATCGACCCGGTCTAGAAATAGCCCCCAGTTGAAGTCGAGTGGTCTAACCCGTTATGTTCTGGACAACAGGTTCGGGTCTGTGAGTTCGTATCCCCTCCTATGTTTGGTTTTTGGTCTCATAGTGTTTTAAGCATGACTTGGTAGACAGTGCTCCGAGCATTAGCCTTGCCCAAATTCAATCATTATTAAACATATTAGATCAAGTTTTATTTACATGGAATATATACAATTATACATACATTGAAATTGACATTATTAAAAAAAAACTTGATCAAGGGCGGTGCTAATGCCAACGGCATTCTCTTCCTTTTTATGCGTATAATCATCCATTTATGCGTATTATTTTCAGACCTATTAACTCCTCAATAAATTAATAAATTGTATCTTAGGAAGTAACTAGGCGTTTTGATGGTTTCTGTTTACTAACGAGGAACCACCACTAGGCAGCAGCAATAATAATTTGACATTATTATTTTTAATTGTGTTGAACGTCAATTTTAACTGCATAGTGATATCACGACGGTGTTACCCTCAATTCGGGGGAAACAAAAGTAATTATTTACTTTGTAAATTTTTTTACTAGAAATCGCAAGTATTGTTTTCGTTCTTGTAAAAAAAAAATATTTTTTGCTCCGATTTCAATTTTTTTTTTTTTCATTTTTCTGGCCGTTTCATAAGCTCCTAAGCAACTTTTTCTTCACAATGAGATTTATTATGAACCTATAACTAATTCAGTAAAATTCAATTAGGTATCACAAACATATTATGATATCACATAAGTTCAAAAATATCACATAAAGTCTTCTTCATATTTCACTATTGTCTTTTAGCCTGATGACGTAACATGGCTGGTACCGCATTTATTTAACGACCCCCACAAGATACCAGAAAAAAAGGATCAGAGAAATATTTCACAAAAACACCTACTATAAGATAATGGTCCCAGTTACCAGAAGGTGACGTACTTTTCACCGCGCTGTCACAATCGCACACAAGACACGCAAAATAGCCTGACTTTGGTGACCTTTTCCACACATGCACGGCTATTTATCTCACTCGAAAATCTAAAAGTTGCTGATACTCATTCACGTCACATGAGGCTGCTTTTTTTTACCTGAGTAAATTTAAGGCTAACTATAATCCATATGTATTCTATATGCGTAGAAAAAGAAACTCTCCGATATTGCGTGCCAATACACAGTTCAATTTCATTTCGTGAATTTCACCAAAATATTTCGACATGTGTATTTTTGTTAGTGCAGTGGTCTAAGTAGGCGGCCACAACGAGGACCCTGGCCTATACCCTAGACCCTGGGGTAGAGTTAGTACCTCGTAAAATAATCTAACCATGCTATTAAATGTAAGCAGCCACAACAAAGTGCCGAAAATAGTCTATGTATATCAAGCTGTAGGTACCAGGGTCTAGGGTATAGGCCAGGGTCCTATACCCTAGTCTCATGGGACTGTATGTCACGTGATGATACGAACATGACCTTTTGCTTTTGCTTGTTGAAAATACTTCTTTTTAGACTTTTGTTGGAAATAGTTGTTTCGGTCAAGAATCGAAGGATCAATGGCCGTTTTATAAAGTTGTATATAAATAATAATAAAACTCTTTAGTTAAAGGTAGAAAGCATTTTCTACCACCTAACCCTCAGAGTCTTATTATTATGTGGAAAAATTCGTGCACTGGGTGGGATTCGTTCCACAATGTACGAGTATGATACGCACTCATCACCTACAGAGATGTTACTGTAACCTGTAACAGAGCCACTGTACGCAAGCGTGATGTAAACACGCAATAATTACCCGGTGGACCATTCGGCTAGTTTCGCCATTTTTCGACCTTCTGGCGAACATTAGCTTAATCAAACTGTGCCTCTGAGACCAATGATAATGGTTTACCAGTTGGACGATGAAGAAAGCTATGAGTAAGCAAAGCAAGCAAGCATAGATAAAGCACTAAGGGCGAAATTAATAGACAAATTCTATAACTTTACTCATTGCTAAGCGTCGGTTTTCCCTATCGCAATCCGTGACTTAGCGCCACAGAGGTATTACAAAAACGTCTGTTAATTCTGCCCCAAGTTTATTGGTCAGAGGAAAAAAGGCAGTAACCTTGTACTGGACATGGCTGATTGGATAAGGACTAATGAAGATCAAATCAAATTTTGCAACAATGATTCTTTAGGTTTCTTCATGAGCAATAAGAATGATTTTAAATTTTGAAGAAGTCTACAACTCTACAATCATGGTCAAAAAACTTTGTCGCAGATAAGCATATCAGTAGAGTTATCCGAGAAATTTCTAATATTAGAAATCGGAAGTATTGTGTTTTTGTAAAAAAAAAAAAAAAAAAAAAAAAATCTTGCTCTGATTTCATTGCTCCGATATTTTTCGTATTTCTGAACTTTTCATAGCGTCTAGAGCAACTTTGTTTTTTTTTCCATTAATTTCAGGTATAAATATTATTATTCTAGCCTTTGGCAACAAACTACGTTCAATCATAATTGCAGGGTTGAGCTTCTCCAATTTTAATCATATCAACAATCTTACGTTAGTAATGTTAGAATCATAAATTGTATGAGTGTTAAATAAACAAAAGAAAATTAATTTATATTTGCAGATCTACACAACCATAAAGTTAAACCAATAAATAAATCACTCTATTTGATTATATTTGTAGCTTGCCGATCCAGATACTTAAATAACAATTAAATTTAAGATCACGAAACAGGTACTTGTCTTGAAAAAATGAAAAAAAAAAAATCGATGAGAGATCTCTTGGCCCTATACTTTTCCACTATACGAAACATACATCAACTAATTGTAGGTCTGCACGTAAAATTATTGGCAATCCCACACCCTAAAATAATTGAAAATTACTAGTCTCTTATTGTCTGCTCTCCATGTATATAATTGTGTAATTAGGGGGTATGTGTGGTTTTTAGAATCCGGTCAGTGCTTTTGTTGTCTGAGTTGAGTTGATATGCTTGCTCATCACCTATTATTATTATTATTGGTTGCGTAGTAGACAGTACATTTTCTACTTTTGTGGTGAGATTGGTGAGAACCAAACTACCAATGTCTAGGTGATGTCCGGTTATGCCAATAAGAGGTTTTGCTCTTTGTATCCTAAACTTGAGAGGTGGTTCTTGTATCTCACGGTGGTCATGCTTGACTTGCGTACGATATATGACTATTACTTCTCTCTTTTTACTCGCCTGGTTCTTATATTCCACCTTTTTAATTTCTTTTCCTCCACCTTTCTTCTTTTTTTTTCTTTTTTCTCTGCCTCTAATTTAATCAGTCTTCATCTCTCCATTTTAGATATTTTATTCATCCGCATCTGTTTCTTTCTCCATTCCTCTGTCTCTCTTCTTTCTCATTACTGATGCATCATCTTCTCCTCTTTCTCATTTCCATCTTCTCCATTTCAACTTCTTCCTCTCAAGCTATTGCTATCTCTTTCACTCTCATCTCTACTGCATTCAGTTCTTTCTCCTTTCCTCTCATCTATATCTCCTCCATTTATCTTTCTTATTTCCATCTTTTTCACTACACACTTCGTCCTCTGAAGCTATTGCTATCTGGTGCACTCTCATCTCTACTGCATCCAGTTCTTTCTTCTTTCCTCCCATCTATTTTTCCTCCATTCCTCTTTCTCTCTATTTCTCATTTCCATCTTTTCCATTACACACTTTTTCTATTCACTCTGAAGCTATTGCTATCTGGTGCACTCATGTCTACTGCATTCAGATCTTTCTTTTTTCCTCTCATTTATTTCTCCTCCATTCCTCTTTCTCTGTCTTTCTTATTTCCATTTTCTTCTTCTTCCTCTGAACCTATTTCCATCTAGTGCACTCTCATCTCTACTGCATTCAGTTATTTCTTCTTTCCTCTCATCTATTTCTCCTCCATTCCTCTTTCTTTCTATTTCTCATTTCCATCTTTTTTACTACACACTTCTTCCTCTGAAGCTATTCCTATCTGGTGCACTCTCATCTCTACATTCTTCTTTCCTCTCATCTGTTTCTCCTATATTCCTCTTTCTCTCTCTCTCTCATGGCATTCTTTTCCATTACAACTTCTTCCTCTGAAGCTATTCCTATCTCAACTGCATCCAGTTCCTTCTTCTTCTTCCACTATTTCTTCTTGACCATCATCATCTTTCACAGCAGCTTCAGGACTCCAGGCTGAAAACTCCAAAATATAACTGGACACTTATCATTCTTGAACAACCAATCTATGTTTGTATCTCCTTACTTATCCTTCTCTCTCTCTATCCTCTCTCTCTCTCTCTCCTCGATGTTGGTTTAATGAAGTTTTACAATACATCAGGATTGCTTGTAAATTTATACGCCGTGTATCGTGTTTATCGGAATCTGTCATATTTTATACACGTCGCGCTGAAACGCATATAAAATGGGGAAAAGGTCAATTTCTCAGTGGCGAAGCGTGTATTTTGTTTGAGGTAGTACCACGTGGGAGTCAGTTACACAGTTTGGTTGTTGAGTGGTCAGAGTTTGGGTCTCATATTATTAAACAATTTCGATCAAACTTTATTTACAATTTATAGGTACAGTGAAAAAAATATATTTATGTAAAATAATAAAATAAAATTTTATGGCTGTATGGAATGGCCTTGCCAACTAATGCAAAAAAAAAGCCTGATCAAGGGTGGTGATAATGCCTTTGGCATTTTTTACGAAAATCCGCCGTTATCATATTATAGATAGCGGCGGATTTTGTAAATATTCATTTGGGTAATATGTATATGAATTTTGGAATCGTCCCTGGGGGACGTACAGATAAGTTACCACCTTTGTCAGGCCAAAAGACAATAAAACATGGCGCCCTTAACATAGTTGGCCGACCTCCATGGCTCAGTGGTATAGAGCATTGGTTGCTGATCCGGAGGTTGCGGGTTCGAATCCTGGCCGGAGCGGAATATTTTGATGTGTACATTGTATACATAAAAAATAAATATTTTTCATTTTCAATTTTAATAGGATATTTTTTTTTTTTTAGTTTGTTTTGAACGTCCGTCGCTTTCAACTGCATGGTCATATCACGACGGGGGTGTTACCTTACATTCGAAGGAAACTCACAAACCTACTAGCCACATTAATCTAAGACAGACTGGGTGGGGTCGGGATGCCAGCATCACGAAATCTACACCTCGCTGGACGTTGCTTAACTACGGTGATCCTACGAAAACCGCTGCATTCAACGCGCAATCGACGCTGGATATGATAATTTTAATTATATAATTTATCATCACTATTTATAAATATTACATCTGTTAATTAAAGTTAGTTCATCATTCATTCATTTTCCAATGATCGATTATATTTATGTTCAAGTTTTTTTGTTGTTGAAAATGTCAGAATCAACTCTAGTGGACATTCTAAGATTCAAATAAGCTCATAATATATTTTTTTGGAAAATGCCGTCGAACGGAGATACGAAAAAAATAAAAACTCAGTTTTGTATGAAAATAGGTACAAACTGTTAGATATTTGTTATTTACATGGCAAATTTTCCGTACATTGGTAGTCAAGTGATTAACGCACTAGTATGGTTATATAGGTAGCGTAGGGATCCGCTGGTTCGAATAACACCCAATGCATGAATTTTTCCTCATTAATTTGAGTATTTGACCACATAATAATAAGACTCTGAGGGTTAGGTGGTAGAAAATGCTTTGAGCATTAATCTCGCCTGGTGATTCCCTTCCACTAAAGAGTTTTATTATTATTATTAAAATTTACTGAATAAGAATTATCAAGCGAAACGGTTGTTTAGTGGGAGATCGCCTCCCAGAAACTTTTTTGTGCTTATACATAATCTTTTATAAGTATAGATTACATAAAGACATGAGAACCATTTCCACGTCTTTTCAACAAGTTCGAGTTTATTTTTCAGGAGAAAACTTTTTTTTTCTCATGTGAATCTTTTTTTCGTATTTCGAAAAATTACCTAGGGATTATTTAATTTAAGTCTTAGAATGTCACCTGAAGGTGATTCTGAAAATAAATAAAAATTGGACACCTCGTATGAACTGTGACTACTGTAAGCAGCAACGGGTGTCTATTACGCCACATGAACAATTCCACCACCAATTGGCATTGGAACGAAATAATCATGATCAGTTAAGTGAATACGGAAGAAGTTTTCAAACTTACAGAATTCATATTATCCTCTCACAGGAAATCGAATGGTTTCTTCCTGAAATATGGAGGTTCCGCGTGAATTACCAGAAATTAAAATACGCAATTGAAAAAAAAAAAAAAAAAAAAAAAAAAATGAAAATTGTAATTGAAAATGGTTATAGTCATAGTTCAGGGCACTTTTCAATAACGCATGTAAAGCATCGGAAAGGTCAAATTCTATTTACTTCCGAGAAATTTTGTGTTCATTTTTGTAAAAAAAAATATTTTTTGCTCCGATTTCAATTTTTTCATATTTTGAACCACCGACCTCCAGGTTGCAAGTCCGCCGCCTTATCGATCAAGCTATTTACATATAAATTACTTAAGGCGCGATAAGGTAACGGATTCTTATCCTAGAGGTTGGTAATTCGAAACAATTGATTAATTGTGATATCAATATCGTGATAAGCTCACATTTGAAATCATAGATTGGCGTTATGATAACACAAGGCCTAAGACATTTTCTACCATTCAGCAAACCATTGTACACTGGTAGTCAAATGGTTAACGCGCTAGTCTAGTAATCCAGATAGCGTAGGGATAATGGATCCCTACGTTCGAATCCCACCCAGTGCATGCATTTTTCCTCATTGATTCGAGATTGTGACCACATAATAATAAGACTCTGAAGTTTAGGTGGTAGAAAATGCTTTGAGCATTAACCTCGCCTGGAGGCTACCTTCCACTAAAGAGTGTTATTATTCATGTAATGAGACTTTAATGTCATTTCAAGTACCCTCATAAGGAAATCGAATTTTCTTCCTTAAAGAGGGCAAAGCGTAAATGTTATCAAAAAATACGCAATTGATGTTAAATCCGAAGCAGTTAGTCATATTTTGAAATAGGTACATATTAGCATAATTAATTCAATAAGTTCTTTACTTAGGATTTTATTTTTAAGTAAGTGTTTGCTCAGCGTGAATAAACAAATACTATTGCACGCAATCAATGTGTCAATATCATATCAATAATTACAAGTTGTTGGTCATATTTTAAAATAGGACAATAATAAAATTCAATACGTTTATGTTTCTTCTTTAAAATGGTGGTTTTGTTTTGTTTTTTGTTTTGTTTTGTTTGTTTTTTTTTTTTTTTTGGTTTAAAGGCTTTTTCGTTTATCAAGGACTCTGGACATAGGTTCACCTTATATCATTTATTAGGAAAAGAACCCATCGACCTTTTTCTTACACAATATTTACGGGTTGTTTCCATTTAACTCGAAAATCACTTAAAATTCAATTCAATTCAATAAAAATTCAATTCAATAATTATTATTATTATTTTTATGTAACTCTTTATTAGTAGGACATATGAACAAACCAGTAGAAATTATTATAAAATACAAAATTTAGAACAATATAAACAAGAAAGGAAAATATAAACAACATGTCTTTTGAATAGGACATCTGATAGATATGGCGGGATTATTGCCTATGGCACTCTCTTCCACTCAACCCCTCTGCTCACCCCTACTTCTTTCCTTTTTTAATCATCTCCGCTGGCTAGTGGTGGTTCCGCGTAAATAAACACAAATCAAACGCAATCAAAGAGCAATTAAAAGCGGTTAGTCATATTTTGAAATAGGCAACAAAGTAACCAGAGAGGAGGTTCTTCAGGAAGTCCTTGACCCTGGCTGGGCTCTGGAGGTCAAGGCGTGCTCGCCCGAGTGTCTATTACGTCGGGATCCATGTACAATTGTACATAGATCCATATACATAGATCCATGTACATAGATCCATATACATACATAGATCCATTTACATATAGACACGAAAAAATTGAAATTCTTCCTCAGATCAACGAAGAAATTGCAAGAGAGATATTTTAGGAATGCGCTCTTTTGTATGGTCGAAAATTCGGCTAAATTACAACCAAATAATTTTCAAATATAGATTCTAATATTTATAATAATAATAACACTCTTTAGTTGAAGGTAACCACCAGGCGAGGTTAATGCTCAAAGCATTTTCTACCACCTTTTTTGAGGGGGAAAATCTTATAAGATTCATCCAGCAAGAGCTCTATTAGTGCTGAAGGATATGCGGGACTTGCCGGCAGGGTATGGTGTGTCGCCCCTGTTGAAGGGAACCAATTCTGCCGGCTCACCCGTTAAAAACCACCCCCGTTCTTCTTTATTATTTCCATTTTTATTTTTATTAGTATTATATAATTATGATCTGCTACCGCATAAAAACCGCACAAGACCCGCATCAAAACGCATCGAGAGCTCACGGGCCCCGCCGCGCCGGTTGAAATTTCTGCTTACTAAGCGCGCTATCATTATTCTCGGCGTCTGATTTATTATCAGTCGGTATCCCCGCGGGCGGTGCAGAGCTCCGGCATGGGGCAAGTACTCCGGAGTCACCGGTCTGTAGACCGGGTGAGACCAGCGGACCCGACCTCACCGGTGAGGCTACACTGAGAAAAAAAATTATCGAGGACATTCATCCTTAAGGATAACTTACTAGCTAACACGGAAGATTCATCCTCGGATAACTTACTAGCTAACATCCTTGTTAGCTAGTAAGTTATCCTTAAGGATGAATGTCCTCGATAAAAAAAATTCTCAGTGTACCACTCTAGAATGAAACAAAACCAAATAATAAAGTTAAAAAAAAGTTGAAAAGTTATCATATTTATGTTGATTACAATTTTGTTGCTGTAGCCAAGCTGTAGCTTGGCTACAGCTGGAAGGGGAATGATGGTCTCCAGACAACTAATTAATATAGAGAGGTTAGTTGATGGCATGGATATTCAGAACTGTTACCTGCTGATGAGAGCAAATAAGCTCGAAACAGCTCTCCAGGTATGTTCTGATGTTCATGTACATCTAATACAACTTCTCACTTTTCTGTTTATACTGATACTGATTATACTCTAGAGTGAAACAAAAATAAATAAAGTTAAAAATAAAGTTGAAAAGTTATTATATTTATGTTGATCACAATTTTGTTAATCATGATGTTGTTGTAGCTAGCTTGGCTACAGCTGCAGAGGGATTGATGGTCTCCAGCCAACTTTTTTTTAATGAGTGTTTCACAGCCTTTTTTATTTCGTAGCCATAAAACAGAAGCTACTGTAGACGCTTGTGGTCTGTGTTGTAGCTTGCCCATCCCGTAGTATGTCTCCCCTCTGATGTGCGAGAAGTGACATAATACTTCCCATTTAAGTGCTGGGTCAACACGAGCGTACCGGAAGGTATCCCTTACAAACAACTGTAACCAAATTTTAAATACAATTTTTTGTCGGCGCGGGGTTCGAACCCGGGACCTTCCGCATGGCAAACCACTGAGCTATTTGTGCGCTCATTTATTTCAATCTTGGTTTTTTTTTCTATGCTGTTCGCTGTAAACTGTGGAGTCAGCACCACGAGTGGATGCTGTGCGCTGTAAACTGTAAAGTCAGCACTACGAGTGGATGCTGTTCCCTGTAAACTGTAAAGTCAGCACTACGAGTGGATGCTGTGCGCTGTAAACTGTACAGTGAGCATTGTTCGGGGTTTGTAAATTTGCTGATGGATGTAACGAAAAACAATAAATTTATATGTATTTATAATGGAAATTAGAAAAAACGGTTGATAAAAAAAGAACCACGCCACAGAATTCCTTTGAGAAAAGAAATCTTGAAAAATAATAAAGGGACAATAAAGATTAATCAATAAAGTGGCGGACCGGACTTGTAACCTGGAGGTCGGTGGTTCAAGTCCCAAGTACGACAAAACTTTCTGCTCTGTTCTTGGGTGTTCGAGGTTCACTCATACCTCGTGAGGAAAAATGAGTAGCTGCTTTAATGTGAGCAACTGAGCAGCGACCAGTGCCGGAATTATAGGCAAAAATAAGATATTAGGATAATAAAAGATATGGAAAAAGTCCTATAATTCTAAGATATTAGATACTAGGATATTAATTATATAGGACTTACAGGACTTAATTATAGGATTTTTTCCATATCTTTTAATATCCTAATATCTTATTTTTGCGCTACCCACTAAAAATTGTGATATAATAACACAAAGAAACACATTATTATTACTATTATTTTTTTATTATTAATTTCCTCATCGACAAACAGGGGCCTCGTCTGGGACCATTCTGTATGAAAAAAACGCAAGAGTTCAGTGATCCGCTCTGCTTTAGTATAAAAAAAAATCTCCGCTCTTATGAGAGAAGTGGAGAGCAAGCCACCAGCAGAAAACCCAACGGTATTCTTTCCAATAAAATAGTCTAGAATAAATTAATATGCAGTTTGTGCTGTCGAGCCAGTAGCCAGCCAGTGTCGGAGCCGGGCATGGACTTTGGGAAATGTTTTTTAGTTAAAGTTATATGTATATCGAAATATTTTTGGTCGATATATCGATTATTTCAACAGGAGTACATTTTTTTTTTTTTTTTTTTTTTTTTTACAGATAATATATTATTGCCATTTGCAATCCAGAGGGCAAAGTAATAAGAATACTTGAGCAATTCCCTCAATTTCCCCCGAGCCCGGAGCTCAATATCTTATTTTTGCCTATAATTCCGCCACTCGTCGCTGCTCACATTAAAGCAACTACTCATTTACCTCACGAGGTATGAGTGGACCCCGAACACCCAAGTACAGAGCAGAAAAAAATCCTGCCCCGCTGGGGATCGAACCCAGGTCACTGTGCGTACAATGCCTAGCGCGCTAACTCACTCGGCCACGGTGACTACACCTAAGTTCATTATTGCGTCAAGCTAATCTTCACCATTACCTCTATACCTACCCCCAGCATCGGTTTTAACTTCCAAGTAATAAGACTTCCGCAACATTGCGTTGCTATGATTTTCATAATCTCTACCCGTAATCAACGGTTATTGAAAAACAATGGAAAATTCCACTCAACTCGTATTTTTGTGAATATATTTTTAATGTATAATCAGGAACACAAAGCATTTTCTACCACCTAACCCTCAGAATCTATTTTTGACCAAAAGAATAAGTATGAAAATTGACTACATGAATAATCTCCCCGTCTCATTGCAAAGGTCACGGACCAAAGTAAACTTTCTTATCAAAGAATTCAAAATATTTTTTTTTCGTTGCTTTTCATGATAATTTTTGCAAAATACAAACATCATTAACCAAAGTTTCTAGAATTTCTATATAAAAATAATAAATACGCCAGCCGGAGATCACACGTTGGACCTCACCTAAACTTTAAATACCTACTATTACTTCCGAGAAATTTCTAATATTAGAAATCGAAAGTATTGTGTTCGTTTTTGTAAAAAAAAAATATTTTTTTTGCTACGATTTTTTTAAAATATAATCAGAAAAACGGATGAACATTAAAAAAAAAAAAAAAAAAAAAATGCACCTCACCCGATTACCAAAGCTAAGCCACGTTCTGCTGGATCCTCCTCACAGGCTGGGTGAGGTTGCTTGAGTTGCTATGGCCATGTGGTTGAAAGCGACGTGAAACCCAAATAAACAAAAGAGGAACAATACCTACCTACTAAGATCTCATATTATTTTGAGTTGATCACAATCGTGATATCACCACAATTACTCAAACTAGCTTTACGAAAAGTTTGCTCGTCTTCTGACTTGAACCACCGACCTCCAGGGTACAAGTCCACCGCCTTATCGATCGAGCTACTGATCATGAAAATTATAATTACAGTCGAATCTGCATATAAGAGACCGCTGCCTTATCGATCAAGCTACTGAAGTTGGTAAAAAAAAGAGTCATTCAACTTCGAACCCTCGTCGTGCTGCTGGCTATTCTCGGCCCCACTCAGGCTGGTTGAGGTTAATTTGAGTATCTGAGTTTCCAGCGAATGTATTAGGGTTGAAAGTGATGCCAAACGAAAAAGAGAAAAACAATACTTCCTATTTCTAATATCAGAAATCTCTAGGAAGTAAAACAATAGACCAAACTTATTTATTTTAGTTATCTTAAAAATGCTTACAGGAGTTAGAGAAACATGTCGAATCTGTAAGCTTTAATAGTTATTTTATGGTAAATATAAATATAGTTCACATTTCAAATCTTCCTCTTTCAGAGGATTTCTTTGGCGATCCAACGAGGTAATGCTACCTGCATGTTAGGTACATTGCCTCATGCAAGTGGGATGGATCAAGTCTATCTCCTGTGATTTTAATTGCCTTGTAAATAAAAGTCAAGTGAAGACTAGTAATTGTTTTTCTCTCCAGATAAGATAGATAAACCGAACTATCAACAGCAAAAAGTTTGCTCATTTGTCCACACTTGGTGGTATGAGTCACCCTGTATTTCCCGTAAATCAATGTTTATATCCGCTTTTCCACAGTTCAATTGGATTCGTCTGAGAAAAAAATTCCATGAGAGCATTATTTTCAACATAAAATATCCCAAATAATATTATATCTATGAAGAAAATTACTTTCGACGGGATAAAGCCATTGGCTATCGAGTAGAATATGATACGGGTTAGGGGGGGTTAAAAACCTCATTTGTTCTATCGCATTGGCTTGTTACATTTGTGACTCTCAAATCCTTTACAATGTTTGCTTTGAAAAAAGGTCATAGAACTTAGGGATACATTCCACAGTATTCGAATAGTATACATAAATAGTAATAAATGAGGAAAAACATAAATAAATGAGGAAAAACAGCATGTATAATTGTATAAACATGATTGTTCGTAATTCGCAAAAAAAAAAATCTCTGAAAGACAAGTGTTTCACAGCGTTTTTTAAATCGTAGCTATGCAACAGGAGCTACTGTAAACGCTTGTAGTCTGGTTCAAGCTACTGAGGTCGGTATAATAGTTAATAGTTATCATTTTTGTGTTAATCACCTACGTGATATTACAACTACTCACCCGCGCTTTACTAAATCTACGCTGAAACCGGGACTCGAACCAACGACCTCCAGGTTACAAGTCCGCCGCCTTATCCATCAAGCTACTGAGGTCGCTATAATAGTTAATAGTTATCATTTTTGTGTTAATCACCTACGTGATATTACAACTACTCACCCGCGCTTTACTAAATCTACCCTGAATCTGGGACTCGAAAGAACGACCTCCAGGTTACAAGTCCGCCGACTCATCGAACCAACTACTGACGTTGGTTATGATGAAGAAACTAAAGAAGAACAGGCATCAAATTATTCAGATTTAAAATTGGTTTGTATTAATATGCTCATTATCTTTAATGGTTCTTATTCAAATACTGACTGTGTTAAATCGGATGATGGCTTGTTTGGCATTGTGCGAAGTGACGGCAAAGCGAGTACACATATGTTGTAAACGCTTTTGAATGTAAAGGTCGCCTCAGTTACTCAACTGACTGATCAAGATATCAAGCGGAGATAGCTGAAAAGATTCAAAGGTCAAGTAAGATGTTCTGGTCAGTGACACGTTGAATACACCAACTTAAAAAAAAACAGTGTTGACCCAGCACCTAATTGGAAAGTATTGTGTCACTTCTCGCTCATCAGAGGGGAGGCATACTACGGGATGGGTAGGCTACAACACAGACCACAAGCGTCTACAGTAGCTCCTGTTTCATGGCTACGAAATAAAAAAGGCTCTGAAACACTCGTCAGAAAAAGAAGAAGAAAAAAAAAAAACATTCTTTGATTGGGTTATTTGAACGAAATTTGACGGTCGAAAGATAAATTTGGCGGTTTTGGAGGGAGGGAGGGAGAGAGAGAGAGCTTTCTGGAATGAGGACCTCGTTCTGTCACTAAAGTTAAGCACCGTCCAGCATGTTTAGAACTTGGATAGGTGACCATCAAGGTATACTAATAATATTGCCCTACTTATACCACCCGCCGAGGGAAGTCCTATTATTCCAGCAGTAGGCCCAAGACGTATTACCATGTGGTCAAAATCCCAATTGGGAAGATATCTTGTCATGTTTCGTAAATTGCTTCGAACCCGTGACCTCTGGAATCTGGATTACCGGACCACTGAGCTACTGGGATGAAAAAAAATCAAGTTCCAAGCTTGGGTTTTGAATTGAGAACTATAAACTAAATATTAAGGCGTCTAATTTCAGGTTATTGACTTTATCATGAGGAAAATTTCGCTCCAAATCACAATCCAAAATTCCTAAGTAACAATTAACAATACACGGATTATACATACATGGCCCATCCTAGAAATTGCTAAGAACTAAAGATAATTTAAAATACCATCATGGTTCCTCCAAATAATGGATGAAGGATTTGATATTTATTTGGTGGTTGATTGGTTAATGCGCTAGTCTGGCGATTCAGGTGGCGGTGGGATCCGTTGGTTCGAATTCCACCTAATGCATGATTTTTCCTCATTTATTTGAGAATAAGACCATATAAATGACTCTGAAAATGATTCAAGAATTCCTGTCACCTGGTGATTACCTTCGACTAAAGGTCTATAAAGAACAATAAATAACTAAATGAAAGAACGGGTTTATTATTAATATTTATCAACCTCAGTAGTTTGGACAATGAAACTGACCTGATGGTGTTTCATTTTCGAGTAAAATAAATTTTCTTAAGGAACTTAGATGTTGAGGCTAAATATTAATCAAAATTAAATGATAGAACATTTTTTAAACTACCGTCTGTTCAAAATCTAGGTCATTTGATACGTTTTACCCTCGATACGGGGGTTTTTTACCCTCATAGTATTTGATCCGTAGTTCGGAAAGTTAAATGAAGCCTCAGATGAGTTTCGAAATTTTCAGGCGCCAAAAAACGCATAAACTTTCTACATTTATTCCAAGTCTAGAATAATAAATTCTGAATATTTTAGAAGGAAAAGAAAGCCTGAGGAATTTTCTCCTCAGAAGTTCAAATTTTATTATAATTACTTTTATATTAATAATAATGTTTCGGTGGAGGAGATATAGTGTTCAGGAGAGAGGGGGGTGTTTCTATTTTATTATTATTTTTCTTATCCTATAGAAAGGAAAGAATAAGTATAAGTAGTGCTTTATTTAGACTGTCAGCGCAAGACAGGTAGTCCCATTATGCCAAAAGTTTAACAAAGCACCTCTTTATTTATTTGAGCATAGATAGTCGTACAATGATAGATTCATACAAAGTAATGGAATCACCAAAGTAATAATAATAATCTGAAGAAAATCCACATTTCATCTGATACAGTCAAATCTGGAGTGATTTCCGAGATTTCCGCGTTACAAGGAATATTATTAACAGACCGACGCGAGGGACCGACAGACGGACACAGAACCAAAGTTGCTCAGGAGGTTATGAAACGTCCAGAAATCGGAGCAAAAAATATATATTTTTTTTTTACAAAAACGAACACAATACTTCCGATTTCTATTATTAGAAATTTCTCGGAAGTAAAATGAAATAATGTCAACAACAAAAACAAATCTCAAGACGCCACTGGTCTTATTCTATATAAATTGCGTACCGTGTCAAACCCATCATCAGAACTGTCCTTGCATTTTAGATGGGTCATAAAAGTGTAAAATCACTGGTGACACTGAAAGCTTGCAGGCGGCACTTCAGATTGCATATCCCCTGTTATAGAAGTATGGGGTCTTTATCCCTTTCGACTAAACAATTATGTACATATAAGTACAAGTATAAGTAGTGCTTTATTTAGACTGTCATCGCAAGACAGGTAGTCCCATTATGCCAACAGTTTGTACATCAGGATATGGATGTAATATTGTAAATGGATAAGAATGACAAGAAATGGATAAGAATTTCTTAGAAGCTTTTATCATTAGCTTAGGAAAAGAACCTTTGTAAAAATCCAATATCCCAGCGATTGGAAAGTGAAACGGCGTTCCTGAATAACTCAAGGAGAATCAAATACATGGCAGGAGCCCGTTAAAAAGCTGAGTTTTTTAAACTGGAGCACCGACCAACAAAAAGTATCTCAAGACACCAAAATATACTCTACATTTTATTTCCTTGAATATTCATGCTATTGCAGGCCAGCCTCCGTGGCGTAACGACTGTGACTACTGCCGCGGTCCAGAGATCCTGAGTTCGATCCCCGGTCGGAGCAGATTTTTCACACAGATAATTCTGTTCCCTCCGTACATGTGAGGCTGGAATTTCCGGCCCTACCAGGGCTTAATGAGGTTAATGTGGGTAGCTACTACGATTCCCAGCGAATGGAGGGTAACACCCCGTCCTGATCAGGACGCTAAAACCAAATAGAATCAACTGGTCACAATAGATCTAATTAGGTCGCATTGTTAATTGTAAGGGTTTTTTCACTGAACACCCTGCAACCAGGTCAGATAATAATAATAATAAATACCAACTTTTTATTTCCTTAAATATTCATGCCATTGCAAGATAGTAAATTCCCAAATGACAATTTCTAAAAGAGATTTCTGTTTTTAAATCTTAAAAGCAGTCAACAAATTCATCATTAAAATACCCAAATTACACAGACGAACCAGTTCTCATGTGACGTATGTATTGCTTTCATCTTGTTAAATTCTTGAATTTCGGTCTTCATATTTCTGTCAACCAAGTAGCAGGATGGTTTTTTTTGTTGCGCTTCAGGTTTAATGAGCAGCAAAACATTCACGGCATACATGGCATTGATTGGACTGGCAGTTCTTAGCAAAACGTGCGGTCGAAAAACGGGACACTGAATTTGTGACCCTCAAATCAAATCAAAAAGAAAAAAAGATTCGTAAATATTTCCACAAGAAAGAGTGTAGCCTGACATATGACATATACTTACATTTTAAAATAAAATATCACTTTATTTATATACTGCCTTGTTTTACTTCCGAGAAATTTTTAATATTAGAAATCGGAAGTATTTTTTTTTAATTCTAGCAAGAAGCCAAAGAGGTATTATTCATCCTATCATAGGGTGGCGTTATAGTGAACGATGGTAGCCAAACAGTGGAGGAATGACTCAGCACTTCTACCACTGTCTTTACAAGGAGGCTAATAATTGACAAGTGCCCCCAGAACCAAGCCAATGCTGGTCTACTCCCTGTTTATAGTCACCCAGCCAGACTGCTGGTCTACTTCCTGTTTATAGTCCCCCAGCCAGACTGCTGGTCTACTCCCTGCTTATAGTCCCCCAGCCAGACTGCTGGTCTACTCCCTGCTTATAGTCCCCCAGCCAGACTGCTGGTCTACTCCCTGTTTATAGTCCCCCAGCCAGACTGCTGGTTCACTCCCTGCTTATAGTCCTCCAGACCAACTGCTGGTCTACTTCCTGTTTATAGTCCCCCAGCCAGACTGCTGGTCTACTCCCTGTTTATAGTCCCCCAGCCAGACTGCTGGTCTACTCCCTGTTTATAGTCCCCCAGCCAGACTGCTGGTCTACTCCCTGTTTATAGTCCCCCAGCCAGACTGCTGGTTCACTCCCTGCTTATAGTCCCCCAGACCAACTGCTGGTCTACTTCCTGTTTATAGTCCCCCAGCCAGACTGCTGGTCTACTTCCTGTTTATAGTCCCCCAGCCAGACTGCTGGTTCACTCCCTGTTTATAGTCCCCCAGACCAACTGCTGGTCTACTTCCTGTTTATAGTCCCCCAGCCAGACTGCTGGTCTACTTCCTGTTTATAGTCCCCCAGCCAGACTGCTGGTCTACTTCCTGTTTATAGTCCCCCAGACCAACTGCTGGTCTACTTCCTGTTTATAGTCCCCCAGCCAGACTGCTGGTCTACTTCCTGTTTATAGTCCCCCAGCCAGACTGCTGGTCTACTCCCTGTTTATAGTCTCCCAGCCAGACTGCTGGTCTACTTCCTGTTTATAGTCCCCCAGCCAGACTGCTGGTCTACTTCCTGTTTATAGTCCCCCAGCCAGACTGCTGGTCTACTCCCTGTTTATAGTCTCCCAGCCAGACTGCTGGTCTACTTCCTGTTTATAGTCTCCCAGCCAGACTGCCGGTCTACTACCTGTTTATAGTCCCCCAGAGGTTTTATTAGGTGGTCAATATTTCAAATGGGAAGATAGTCGTCTTCCCGTCTAGATATATATATACACGTCCCGTCTCGATTTCGAACCTACGACCTCTGGATTACCAAACCCACGCCCGACACCTTGACCTTAAAGTAGTGTTTAATCTCACCCAGCCCCACTTGGGCCGGAAATAGCCAGCTTCACGAGGTATCGAATTGTCAAACACCAAGTCCTGATGGCCTCGCTAGACGTTGTTCAACTTTAGTGAAGCGACCTGGTAAATTTAACGTGCCATAGACGCTGGCTATTTTTAACTAAAAACTAGACATAATTTTACCTCTATACACATATTTGTACAAATATCTTAGACGTTAACTTCGCCCAGGATTTCAACTAAACAAGTCAATACATAATATATCTATATAGTGTATCTTGGGACATATACACATGTACATACCTGTATGTGTCAAGCTATTTCCAATCTTATTAAACCGTTCATTTAGAAATATGCACTCATCGAGGACTCACAAAACCAGGCCAAATAAAAATAGCTGTCCATCGTATAAAAAATAAATGTATTAGTGAAAAAAAATGCACCAGACAGGAGAGCAATAACTCTAGAACGAGATAAAATAATAATAAACCAGGACATGAAACTTGGAGAGGACTACGGGAATCTGGTTTTCTGGTTTCGAACACAACTTTTTTTATAAACACCTTTTACATCGTGTAGCTTTTTTTCATCATTTATAAACACACCATACAAACATAGCTATGTGCATATGTCTTGTGTGTAGCAATTTATAGTATTTCTATATCATTTACTATCGTACATTATTTATATATCTCAATGTAGCTTTTTTTAGACCGGAGCCAGAAAGTTGAAACATGCTGCCTGCGTTTCTAGAGGATTGAACTTTGGAATTAAAAATAGAAAGAAGAAATTCTGTGGAACAGGGTGCAACAAAAGGAGAGGCCGAGGTCTCTGCCCGTGGTGATGGCTGTTTTTCAGACAGGACAGTCTCATTTGATTTGGTAGAATAATAATCAATATCATCTTGTTGTTGTTGTTAATAATAATAATAATAATAATAATAATAATAATAATAATAATAATAATAATAATAATAATGGCGTAGGGGTGGGCGATCCCATCGCCCAGTTGGAAACATCTGCAATCAGCCCTCACAGGTGGAAAGTCTCATGCAGACGATTCCTGTGAGTACCCGTGTGGTTCCCGGGGAAAGAATCAAGGACCATGGGCTGTTCCCCCTGGCGTAAGAGGCGCCTAATAGGAACAAAACCCCTGTTCAGCGTCTGACCCAGAATGGGCGGCTGAACAGGAAACCAGCTCGTGGAGCTTATTCACACACCCAGAAGTTAAAATGGAGAGAAGGCTTAGAAGTTATAAAGACCTCGGAAACCCGCTACCTCCTGGGGGGCAACACCAGGGCACTTCTGGAGCCACCGCTGGAAGTGACAGCATGCGAGCCGGTGGTGACCGTGAGTTGACAAGGCAAACCACGGTCGGGTCACCCGAACAATCACAACATCAAGATAGTGCCGAAATCATTGAAAGTAGTCAACAAACATCTACAAGAACTACAACTGCTGCAGATGTTTCTCAGGTGGAGAATCCTATGATACCTGAGACCACTGCAACAGGCAGACCTAGGACACGCATGAAGTGGACAACAGATATGAACAAGTTTATCATGCGGTCCTACTACCAACATACAAGACTTGAAACGGACATGACAGCGTATAGGGAGAATATTTATCAGGATTTCATACAAAACTATCCACATCTTACAGTGACACAGCAAAGAATAGCTGACCAACGAAGAATTATTGTTAAGAACAAGTTGCTGTCAAACGAAATACTAGACAGTTTAAAAAATGAGATAATGATACAAGATCAACAAAACCAAGATACAACAACTATGATAGAACAAAATACAGGAGAAACACCAACACCAGTAATTGAAACCGAAGAAACCCCCATTGGAGAAGCACATGTTAACGACCAAAATACCACAGAACAACCAAACAGAGAAACAAATAATGATCTTTTTGAAAATGAACCATTGGCAGAAGAAATAGAACACACATTTAAAGAAACACTCCAAAAATATGCTAGAATGGATCCTACTAAACGACCCTGGATACCAAAACAAAAAACATCTCAAAAATTCGCTCGAATAGTGGATACCATAAATCGCCATACACTTCCTAATTACCTAGAAATCAATTCATTCGAAGATCTACACGATGGAATATACTGTGCAGCAATGACTGCAGCAAAATGTAATGGGGCACGCATTAACGATAACACCACTGAGACCAGGAGAACCAAAGATGACAAATCACAACCCTGGAAGAGAAGACTTGAGAGAAAAGTAGAAACAAAACGAGCAGAGATTGCACAACTGATAGAATTTCGAAGAGGAAACCCCAGCAAAAAGTTAGAACGAAAAGTTAGAAACATCATGTCAAAATACAAAATCCACACACCCCGAGATAGGATCAACATTAAAGTTGATGATTTCATTGACACACTTCAACAAAGATTAACTGCAATAAGCTCAAGATTAAGAAGATATACCAAGTGTGACAAGAGAAAACAAGAAAATCAAATATTCCAAGATGACGAGAAAAAGTTTTACAGAAACTTGAAGACAAAACACAATAACAGTGATGAGAACAACACTGTCACCCCAGATTTAAACCAAGTAACAACTTATTGGTCATCAATATGGGCACAGCATACAGATTACAACCCAAATGCAAGCTGGCTGAAAATCGAACAAGAAGAAGCTGATATGAGAGAAATAATGGAAGAGCCTGTAGTCACCGAAGCTGGCCTGAAAATTGTACTTGCCAATGCCCACAACTGGAAATGCCCTGGGAGTGACAATATTCAAAACTTCTGGTACAAAAAATTCACAAGTTTACACCACAAAATACTGTTCTATATAAACCATTTCATTTGCAACCCAGAAGAAACACCAACATTTCTAACTGAAGGAAAAACTTACCTCCTTGCAAAAAAAGAGCACACAAATGACCCCTCAAAATACCGTCCAATTACTTGTTTGCAGACTTTCTACAAGATAATAACAGCCTGTGTAACAGATATCCTGAAACACATATCAACCGCTATAATATAATGGCTGAAGAACAAAAGGGGTGCAGAAAGGGATCAATGGGTTGCAAAGAACAATTGATCATAGATTCTGTTATATTAAAACAAGCACAAAAGAAAAATAGAAAACTCTCCTGCTGCTACATTGACTATCAGAAAGCGTACGACAGCGTTCCACACACATGGCTCATCAGAGTTCTAGAGCTATATGGAACCCACCCGAAACTCGTACAATTTCTGAAAACAATCATGAAAAGCTGGAGAACAGTCATCCATATGCCAACAACAAATCTTAACAATAATGTAAATAGACAAAGAGCCACAACCACACCAGTAATACCAATAAAGAAGGGGATATACCAAGGGGATTCACTCAGTCCATTATGGTTTTGCTTGGCCCTGAACCCACTCTCAAGACGATTGAACAGAACTGGTATAGGATATAACATGAATCTAGACCAAACAAACCATGTAATATCACATCAACTTTATATGGATGATCTCAAACTATATGCTCCCTCCTATGAAAAACTGAAGGAACTCATACAGCTAGTAGAGCAGTTTTCGTCCGATATCAGCATGAAATTTGGTCTGGATAAATGTAAAATCATCAACCTGAATAGAGGCAAATTTGATGTGAGAGGAGTTGCACTGGAATCAGGAGATCTAATGGAAGCAATACAAGAAAACGAAGTTTACAAGTACCTAGGTTATGAACAAGCGAGAAATATAAAACACTCAGACATTAAAGAAGCTCTCAAAAAAGAATATATCTATAGAGTAAGAAGAACATGCCTCACCGAGCTCAATAGCAAAAACCTTTTCAAAATGATCAACACATTAGCCATACCTATTCTGACGTACTCGTTCGGCATAATTCAATGGACAGAAACAGACTTAGATGATATAATGAGAAAGACCAGAGTAGAATTGACAAAACACAGAAAACACCACCCCAAATCAAGTACTATTCGACTCACAATACCGAGAGGAGAAGGGGGAAGGGGATTAATTGATATAAAAAATCTTCATCACAAACAAATAAACTTGTTGAGGAAATATTTTCATGGGAAAAAACAAACCAGCGAATTACACCAAATTATATGTTCAGCAGACCTATCATACACCCCAGTAAACTTGGCAGATGAGACTCAGCAAGGAAACACTCAAATTAAACCCTGGGAAGAAAAGATAGAAGAATGGCGAAGTAAGGCCCTCCACGGAAGACACCCTCAGGATATCAACCAGATATATGTCGACAAGAAAGCGTCGAACGCCTGGTTGAAGAATGGGGATCTATTTCCCGAGACGGAGGGGTTTATGGTTGCCATTCAAGACCAAGTAGTAAACACTAAAAACTACTTGAAATACATTGTCAAAGACCCGAATGTACAAGATGACCGTTGTAGAAAATGCAGAGAAAAGCCTGAGACCATCCAACATGTCTTGTCAGCATGCAGCCGATTAGCTCAAACGGATTATCTACACCGGCATAATCAGGTGGTAGCAATTATACACCAACACCTTGCCAACAACCTAAAGTTAATCGAGCAGAAGGAACCATACTACAAGTACAACCCTGCCCCTGTACTCCTATCAACACGGTATACCCTCTATTATGACAGATCCATCATAACGGACAGGTCCATCCCAAACAACAGACCTGACATTGTTCTACGAGACAAGGATTCAAAAGTTGCCTACTTGATAGATGTTGCTGTACCCAACTCTCATAATATCGAATCCACAATAACTGAAAAGAAAAGAAAATATCAAGATCTGGCTGATGAGGTTAAAAAAATGTGGGACTTGGAAAAAGTGATCATAATTCCTATTGTATTATCAGCTACTGGAATCATCCCAAGATCCCTACATCAGAGCCTAGAAACATTAAACATCAACAAGAATGTGTATATTCTCCTTCAAAAAACTGTCATTCTCAACACCACCCGAATAGTCCGCAAGTTCTTGAATCATAGAGCAGCCGACATCGAACCCAAGGTCGCTTTGTTGAGAGACTGAACCTGTGAGGCTGATACTACTTGTCTTGAGAGACTGAACCTGTGAGGCTGATACTACTTGTTTTGAGAGACTGAACCTGTGAGGCTGATACTACTTGTCTTGAGAGACTGAACCTGTGAGGCTGATACTACTTGTCTTGAGAGACTGAACCTGTGAGGCTGATACTACTTGTCTTGAGAGACTGAACCTGTGAGGCTGATACTACTTGTCTTGAGAGACTGAACCTGTGAGGCTGATACTACTTGTCTTGAGAGACTGAACCTGTGAGGCTGATACTACTTGTTTGAGAGACTGAACCTGTGAGGCTGATACTACTTGTTTTGAGAGACTGAACCTGTGAGGCTGATACTACTTGTTTTGAGAGACTGAACCTGTGAGGCTGATACTACTTGTCTCTTGAGAGACTGAACCTGTGAGGCTGATACTACTTGTCTTGAGAGACTGAACCTGTGAGGCTGATACTACTTGTCTTGAGAGACTGAACCTGTGAGGCTGATACTACTTGTCTTGAGAGACTGAACCTGTGAGGCTGATACTACTTGTCTTGAGAGACTGAACCTGTGAGGCTGATACTACTTGTCTTGAGAGACTGAACCTGTGAGGCTGATACTACTTGTCTTGAGAGACTGAACCTGTGAGGCTGATACTACTTGTCTTGGATTTTGAAAAATAATGTGTTTCCTTGTGTTATTATATCACGATTTTAGTGGGTAGCGTAGAATCATAGGACTTTTACGTATCTTTAATATCCCAATATCTTATTTAATTCCGCCACTGGTCGCTGCTAACATTAAATCAGCTACTCATTTTTCCTCACGAGGTATGAGTGACCCCGAACAACTGGGGATCGATCCCAGGTCACCGTGCGTGGAATGCCTAGAGCACTAACTCACTCGACCACGGTGACTTCTTGGCTTGTATTTTGAAATCTAATAATCAAATATTTTTTTAAAAACGAAAACAAACACAATACGATTTTTTATTTCCGATACTCTCGGAAATAAAAAGTCTCTTTAGTTATCATATTTGTATCTATCACAAAGGTTATATTTTCACAATTACTCAATCTAGTTCTTCTAAATACTTGCCATACTTAGGACTTGAACCACCGACCCCCAGGTTACGAGTCCGCGGGCTTATGGATCGAGATCCCACTCGAGTACCGATTAGAAAATCAAGAAGAAGAAACTGTTGTCAGGAAAATTGCGTGCTTGCTTAGAATTCAATAAGAATTCAATATCCGGCCATACCCAGGCTGGGTGAGGTAAATGTGGGTAGCTGGTAATATTCAGATATCCACATTTACCTCACCCAACACCAGCACTATGCTGAATGGGTTGCTTACACTTTTTTCTTTTCTTTTTTACATTTTTCAATTAATTTCTACTTTAGTTTGTTCTTATTCTTCAGTATTCTTACTTACCATGTATTGTTATTCTTACAACATACTATATGAATTGTATTATAAAAACTAATAAAAATAAAGAAAAAAGAATTGAAAAAAAATTCATTTATTTATTTATTCCCAGCAAATGTAGGGTAAAACCCCCGTCCTAATCAGGACGTTAAGTCAAACAGAATCGTTGGTGTTAGGAAGGGCATCCAGGCGTAAAAATATGACACAGCCAACCAACCTCAACCATGAGGTTGAAAATTGCCGACCCCAAGTAGGTTTGGGAAAAGGCAAATAGAAAGAAGAAGACTTAGAATTCAATAACATATGTATGTCAGGCATTATACATGGGCGAAAAAGAACAAAATAAAATGGTCAGCTAATAATGATAACACTCTTTAGTGGAAGGTAACCACCAAGCAAGGTTATTGCTCAAAGCATTTTCTATCAGATAACCCTCAGAGTCTTATGATGTGGTCACAAACTCACAATAATGAGGAAAAATCCATGCACTGGGTGGGATTCGAACTAACGGATCTCTACGCTACCTGGATTACCAGACTAGCACGTTAATGACTTGACTACCAAGGCACTTCAAGGAGAAGATACAGTACTCGTCAAAATTGCGTGCTTATACTTGGAGTTCAATTACGTATGTCAGCTATACATGGGCAAAAAAGAAAAGAAAAAGAAAGAAATCAGCTAAGAAATTGACTATTGGGTGAAAAGAATAATACATGAAGGTAATTTTACATGTTATGTACATAATATATTTTTAATTTTCTTCTACAGCTGCTGCTCCTACTTTTGAAACCTTGTTTTTGACACCTGACAAGAGAAGATGACACCTTGTTTTACTTATAAAGTTGAAACTCCATATACAGTCAGCTAAGTGGAATAATTGGATCAGACCATTGTCGACAGCAGGATTTTTTTGAAAGTAGCAGCAGCTGCAGAAGAAAATTAAAAACATATACATATGTCCATTACGTGTAACATTACACTCACTCGTAATAATAGTAATAATTCCGTGTCCGTGAGATAGGGATATACTCGTATGCCAAATCACGGTGGTGAAAGGATTATATGGACGCCCAGATCCAATATCTCCTTTCATGTCCATTGATCCTATTTCGTTTTAACGTCCTGACTTGAGATAGTCAGGACGGGGATTTTAAACTCCACCCTGAAAATCTTCTTCCATCAATCAATTGACACAGTTACACATTTTATTTACATCATTGTGTATGAACAGATGAGCACATTGGACAAAGACAACAACATTAGACACCCAGTAAGTAAACTTCACCAAATTCTTAGAAGCTTTTATCATTAGCTTAGGAAAAGAATATTTGTAAAAATCCAATATTGTTAATACTCGTAAATAAATAAAAAAATTAAAATGTAAAAATGTAAAAAAAAAGACACATAAAATGAGGCTTGAAGCACTCTGCCTTTCTTCCAAATTTTCCGACACTGCAGACAGTGCAGACACTGCATGTCTTCTTCTTTCAGTTTGCCTTTTCCCAAACCTATTTGTGGTCGACATTGTTCAAACTTCCTCATGGTTGAGGTTGGTTGGCACTGCTACTTTCACATTTCACGAATGGATGCCCTTTTCCATCGCCAACCTTGTTAAGGTCGCCAATGATTTTGTTATTGTATTTCGACCTGACAAAGCTGGAAAGATATCTGTTTCACGTCGCCCGCAAGACATCTTTGTAACACAAATTTATACCTATGGACATTTGGACACGGGAATGTAAAGAAAGTTCTCCTAAACGTAATCAAATCAAACAATTGAAAACATCAAAATTTCTCTCAAAACAAGACGCAAAAAAAAATTGGGACCTCGCCGGTAGCACAGTTCAGCACACATCCTCAGCAAACAGCACAGAGAAACCCCTCTCATCCTCTCTCTCTTCCTTTTCCTTCGCAGACTTCATCTTTTAGCCCGAGTTGGGCATCAAGTCGAATGCGAGGTTATAAAGCCCGGTGTAACGATCAACGAGCCTTTATTCAATAGTTGTTCCACGCGCGAGTAGCACACACCAGAAGTTCGCGGCGTTCTTTTTAACACAACAATAAATTCTAAATTTTATTTGATAGTGAAAATATTTTTTACGTTTTTTTTTTAAATAGAAAAAAAAATCCGTCTTGAAAGTGATACTAAGGAAAAACTTTTCTACTAGTTTCATTTGTATCCCGATTTTCAACAATCACAGGTAAGATTTCGTTAGAACATTTTTGAGATTCTTTAGAATTTTTCGCAGATAAACTTTTTTTTTGTATGATGTTTTTTACTGTAGAGAATAAGTCAATATTAAATGCACCGTCAGTATTTTCAATTGATTTTTTTACTGTAGAGAATAAGTCAATATTAAATGCACTGTCAGTACTTTAAATTGAATACGGGATCTATTTAGACTTTGAAAAGCCCCTAGGAGATTTATGTGTGTTCGAACAATTGTATGTATTTTCTCTTCTTCAAGTATCTCCTAAGAGTTTAGAAAAGCATGATTAAATATACCGATTTCAAGATGAATATATTTTTTCTCTTGATTCCATCAGTGCTATTCATACATAACATTATTCAGGAAAGCTTAAAGACAAAAAGTTACAACTACAAAAGTCTTCAAAATTTGATTCGATTAAAAGGAATTTTGGAACTCGTAAAGGAGAGTAGGAGACAAAGGCAAACAAAATACTAACAATTCACAAGGTTTGCAAAAATGGAAGCACAATTCGAAGAATAATTTTAACTGGGCCCGCTCAATTTTTCTACCTAAAACAAAAGGTCTGAGCTTACTCGCTGATCAAGATTTTAACTGGAACCGCTCAAATTTTCCCACCTAAAACAAGACATATGAACTTACTCCCTGAACAAGACACTGAACTTCTTTTAATTTGACGTCACGAGTATGAGAACCCAGAACGTAGAAGAAAAATTCCGCGTTCAGCGGGGAGTGTCGCAATTCCCCAAATTTTTACGAAGTGTTACACAACATGTGCAAATGTTATTTTCTCACGCACTTCGTGAGTTGGGTGGAAGAGAATGAGATGTGTATTGTTTAAGAAGAAAGAGGATTAGGGGTTTATAGAAAGATCAGTCCATTAGGTAAAATAGAATAGTGCGAAGTTTACTAGATGTAGGTACATTTGTACATGAATATTAAAACATACCTGGACTGTTATTTTTTGAGCTTTTCGGATTTTTCTTACCATCCAAATGCAATAACAAGAGGCGAAACTTCAATACCCTGATTTGGAGTCAGAACTAAGTAAATAATTGACATGGGAAATAAAAAAAAAAAATAGCCCAACACCAGCATTATGCTGAAAGAGCTATAATAACTTTCATATTTTTCATTTAATTTCATTTGTATATATTTATGTTTGTATTATATTGTTACCTCAAATTGTATTTTGAATTAATGAAGAAAGAAAGTACTTACAAAAAAAATCATTATAAGTGTAGAAAAAATATTATCATGTGGTGAAAATATCATTGATACTAAAAAATCAAACAACGAGTACCTTGTTTCCAACCACTCTCAATTCAGACGTAAAACTAAGAAACCACCTGTCAATGTGAAGTTATTACATCTATGCAAATGATAGAACACAAAAATTACATAACATTTTTATAAAAAGTTATGAAGAAGTACACAAAGTAAATGGAAGGATATTTATACAATATACTTATGTACAAGTACATACATGTTCAACACATATTTGTAGCACCATCACGAGGAAAATTCTCATCAACTTTATGCGGATGAAAATCATGGTTTGTTTGGGTTTTGAACTTTGAACCTCCTATTACCACTGGTCCACCCAAACTTTTCATTGGAATGGAAATTATGTTCTATGGAAAGGAATTTCGTTCTATAGAATGGAATTATGCCGACGGGCAAAACTCTAGACGCCCAAATACTCTGTTTTGTTCCTTCTTCTAAAGTAATTTAATGTCTGTGCTATATTGTAATTTAAAACAAAGACTATAAATCTAACGTGTAATTTCATCTGTTACCAGAAGTATAAAAACCCAGATGCGCTTTAGTACTCACAACCTGTTTCTAGATTTCTATCAACAACAAGGGGGTATCTGCGTTGTTATCCATATAAAATCTCAGGGTATCCACACGAAATCTCATAGGGCATAAAATGTAGGGGTATATACATGACAGATTCTCTTAGGACATTAAGTCCTGGGGTCCCCTCATACCAACTCTTAGCAGGATCAGTAAGGATCATTACGAGAAGGAAGTCCTGGTAGGGCTTACAGAGATACTCTGCAGGTGTTCCTAGGTCAAGATCTTCAAGGCTTGATAAATCTTCCATGAATTAAGGACATGTTCTTGTATTATATGAAAAGGATAATACAGGTTCTTTATTGCGTACACCAGATGTCGTATGTCTGATATCAAAAGAGAGAATTGAATGGAATATTCCTGCACCTAGAGTGCATTCATTAGCCACCATTGTAGATTCCACCTCTACAAAGTCTTGTTCTCAAATCTATTTTTGTATATGAGGATATTTGTCTGCACTAAGAATGGTTTATATTTCTAATCCATTGTCTGTCCAGTGCATTTCTGTGTAGGCTTGGTACCGTAGATACCTTTAGTAGTAATGGGATCAAATTCCACATACAAGATCAAATTCCATCCAATATGTGGAATTTGATCCACACAGATTTATAAATGGATTCGAGATATTCAATTATTCATGTACTATACCTCCGTATTGGCATATTGTCCAGCAGTAAAAACAAACGTCACCTAAGTATATTTAAAGGATTGGAAAGCAATGAAGAGTCTCCTATTGGAGAGAAAGTTGTTTTTCCCCTCCACAGTCTTTTTCTTTGTGCCAAAACAAACTGAAATATGCTGCCATAACCGACAGATCATTAACCTTGTCTTTAGCTAGCCTATCATAACAAAACCAGAAACAACAAAAAGAACCAGCACAAACAAGTTTATTGGCTTAATAATAGATATAAACAGAGCCCCAAATATCAGACGTGCTAGAAGGAAATGTCTCGAAGAAATTATCTTAAAAACCTAGAAGGGCTGGATAACACCGCCTTATCTCAATTTAGAAAGATGCGTCAGTATATTTGGCAATAGAGTACCCTCTCTTACGTGCACCGGTTAAATAAGGTCTATTATGATATGTATTAGCATATCCTGCTCAGACACTCTGTATCAATTGAGGATAATTCGATATCTTCGGTTCATCTAATAGACGAACTGGTGAATCATGGATTATCTAACATAGTAGATTCATTAGATTGTCTTATAATAGAAGCACAGATGTCTCTTGAATGGATGCGAATCTATTCTTACAGCATTTGAATAGGGTTTGGTATTAGGTTTCAGTAGTTTGATAGGTCTTAGTAGCCATGATTGTGTTGTTGTTCTGTATTTTGTTGTTGATGGTTTATATGCTTGATGGTGGAGGTGTTGCAGTTAATTCTTTGCAACTGATATTGTTCTTGATCTTATTCTGGTATTGTTGCTGGGCTTTGTTGTAGATTGTGCAGATGATGCTAGTTGAGCAGTTGTTGCTGGTGTCCTTGATGTTTGTATTTTTACTGATGCTGTTGTTTCTATTATGAAATACAATTTTTTTTTGTGGTTCTTGTTACATTTTGGCTATGGTTGTAGTCTTTGCTGTCCTGCCATGTATCCCGGTAATGGCAAATTAACGTGATGGCAACGAAATTTGTCCAGTAAAACTTCTACTGTGAGCCGAATTCTGTTAATTTTTTTTTTTTTTTTTTTTTTTTTTTTTTTAAGTCGCTTCACTGCCATGGTCATATCAGACGGGTTTACCCTCATTCAGAAACCACAAACTGCACTACTGACTCACCCAGCTGATGGCGGAAGCCACGTCACGAATTAATGAATGTCACCTCAAGTCTTACCTCGCTGATCGTTAGCTGTATCTTATTCAACGAACTTTCACGAGCTACCTGTTATGCCGACGTTAGTTTTTAGATTTTCTAGAAGACGAGCATTTTCTTCTATTACTTCGTAATAATACTGAGTTAATCTTTTATTATTATTATGGGATTTATTAATACATATTACCTATTCAAATAGAAGATAAAACATGTACAATCTACATTCGCTTGTACTGCAATTATTCTATGGAAACATTATAATGTCTATTATCAATAACATAACATAACTATTAGAAATAAAGGTAGCTTTTTGACCTTACCATTAGACACACCTTTCCATGAATGCATCAGTTATTCTATTCCTAGCGGCCTAGCACATGTTCTGAATGTAACATGTAACATGTCTCTAACACGGCTAATTATACCTCCGTAACGCAAACTCATGTATTAAACCCTGTTAACTGATTTGCACGTTTGCAATTCACACTGGTTGTTAGTGTTATGGCTACATAAGAGACTTGCATTAAGTTTCAACCAACAGCTTTCATATACGGCTTCTTTCTTCGGATTTCAGCACATTTCTCATTCTCATCGTATGAACTTTACGTAATTATAACTTCATTGCTGAAATATTTTCTGCTCTTCACAATTGCATGTACATTGTACATATGAGTATTTTAGTTGGTTATACAGATAGTAGATAATCTGTAGATTTCTCAGTAGTGGAAAATGTTTTTAATTGTAGCTCAGTAATCAAGACATCTCTCTAGTACTCTATAGGGCTGGTTCGAAAACCAGCTGGGACATGACAAGTTATCTTTCTATTTGGGATTTCGATATTTGGGCTTACTGCCGGAATAATGGGACGGTAAGAATAAGACGATACTATTTCTCCATAGGAGGCAGTCACTAGCTTATTCTCACTTAAAACTAACAAATATGTGAGATTTCCAGTAATTATTTCGAACTATAAACAGAGGGACTTTCCACAAGTTATTTGGATGTCTTAGGTTTTCTGTAACGGGTTTCACTGGTTCTTAGATCACTTATTGATATGCATAGATGATATTGATACCTAAAAGACCCTTCAGGAAGGGACCCACTAGACGAGATGAATACAGCATTTCCTACGGAATGCGGAAGAGAATGGCCGTTGGAATTAGCACCACCCTTGATCAAGTTTTGTTTCTATAATTGTAAATATTCCTTGTATGTATAAAATGTTACTGTAAATAAAGCTTGATCGAATTTGTATAGTAATACTATTAGTACGTACACAATTAATGAAGGAAATCCATGCATTGGGTGGGATCCAATCTAGTGTGAGGACTTTTGGTTTCTTTAAGTATTTCTTTTTCGAAGATACCATTTGGAAACACTATTTTAACATCCATCTGTTGTATTCAATGTGTAAAGAATTATTTAATAATAATACATGAGTTTGTTGCTAAATCATAGTACAAAAGCCTCATCGAACCCTTGGTTGACAGGCAATGTGCCTAGTATGGCCACCGCATTGCCTCTTTGGACGGCCATAGCAAGTCTCTGTAAGTTGGTTGTTAACACTAATACATGTCTCCATGTCTAGCGCCATAACCACATCGAGTACCAATGCTGGTTCTATGCATTGATTTTATTAAAGTAATAATATCGCCTCATTTATACTGCCCGATTAGGACTATTAAGCCTCATCATTCCAGCAGTAAGCCCAAGACATATTATTATGTGGTAAAAATCCCAAATGGGAGGATAACATGTCATGTCCTGGCTGGGTTTCGAACCCGCGACCCCTGGAATCTCTGGATTCACAGAGTGCCGCCTTTACCACTGAGCTACGGGACAGACATCATAAAGTAGTTTTAATTCCTCTTTTAAAAATCTCCTACTGGAGAATCATGACTCATCCAGGTATCGAACATGATACCTGGCGCGTGCTCAACCGTCACATGAGCAGACACGTTTCTCGTCACGTAGATATTACGTTTCAATATTCATAGTATTCATCACTCAACAACTTGTCATACTTTCGTACATTGCAAAAATTAAGTTCAATTCTACATTACAAAGATAACAAAAAAGATAAACCCGACCGAAAACAATACTTTCTATACCTTAATAAGAAGTAAAAATTCTATTATATTAAAGAATAACATACTTCTATACCTTAAGTAAAAAAATAATAATCGTCTAGAATTTATCAATTTAATTTCTAAAAAACAAACCGAAAACGATACTTTCTATACCTTATTATAGATAATAGAAAGAAAAATAATTCGTGTGGAAATGTTATCAATTTAATTTCGAAAAAACCGACGGGAAACAATACTTTCTAAACCTTAAAGTTAATAGAAATTAAACAATACTTTCTATACCTTATAGTTAATAGAAAGTAAAAAAATCTACTGTGAACATCACACGACTTTTATCCTATTAGAAACGGGTGCAGACAGGTAGAGTAGGTACCCCTGGCGCCATCTATTGGCTGTTATTTTTTGGCTGAGAAAAAAGTTACATACGCTTTTAATGTTCCTGCAAATCTATTTGTTTTTTCAATCCAACTTTGTCACATCTCGGATCAGATTCGATCAAAATTGATATTTTATCAATTGAAATTTCTAGAAATCAATTTCAGACATTAACAACATTTAAGTCTCACAACATTTCCAATATGGCAGAAAATCCCAACTTCATTGCCTCGATTGTGAAAAAAATAATTTTTGCAAAATTGCCACCCCCGAGTAGCAAAAGTATAAACTCCGCACTCCATTAGCTAATGAAATGTACATACAATGGCTGTTTGTTAATTTAACTAAAGCGTGCTTACCCAAGCTTGCAACCCAGGGAGGGAAAGATAAGAGGAAGCCTGGCTAAGAAGGCTTTTGGGAGGAGAGGGAGGAGGATAGAATAGAGAAAATAGAGAGTGAGAAAGAGGAGGAATAAGAGAAAGGGAGATAAAATTGTTCAAGAGAGAAAGAGCACAGGGGAGGAAGGAGGAGTATAAACATGAAAAGGACTCAAGGTATATGGACATAGGGTATGTCTTGAGCCAATGAGAGGACAATTGACAAATCCGGCATTTTGTCCCGTTGATGTTTTTGGTTGTGCCAGGCGTCCTATTTTGAATTCTGATTGATAATCCAGGTAACGTGGGGATCCGTTAGTTCGAATCCCTCCCAATAGCTGAATTTTTGATCATTGATTTGGAAATTTGAGCACATGATAATGGGACCTAATACCACAATAATATTGGAATAGTTGGACCCTTTGTCTGGTCCAATTTTTTGACTGTCTCTCTTAGTACCCATCTAACTGCAAAAAAAGAGACTTTGCCGAATTGCCAAATGATATTCAGTAAATGGTGAGAAAAATCCCTTTGAGATATGAGCATATTGTTTTAAACGACGTCTAACCCAAATAAAAAACAAATTGAGGCTGAACTAACAACTCAACCCGAAGAATGACAAATAAACAGTAAAAATGTAGTTACTGTGGACTATTTATCGGTTGCTATGGTGATTACAATGCCATGCGGACTCGGATGAGCTATGCTTCATGCAAATACTTCTGTATTGGGCAAACCTACGAATCTAGTAGTCTTGCGACTTGAGTACTAGAGAAAGGAGAACAAAAGCGCTGGGATATCTAATTGGGGAAAAAATTAAAGAGAAGAAGAATATAAACAAAAGAAAAAAAGGGAAAAAATTCGGAGGTAAAACTATATGGAGAGTAAGACGAAGGGTTGAAGAATAATAGCCAAAAAGAGAGAGAGAAAAGAAGAGAGGAGAGAGGGAGGGAAAAATGGAACGGGAAAATCCCATTGGGAAATCTATTAAGGAAGAGTACTAGAGAGGGGAGGGAGACTGAGAGAGAGAAAAAAGAAAGAAAGAGAGGAGGAAAAACGAGAGAGAAGAAGAAAGGGAATGTAAAAAATTCCATGGGGAATTTTATTAAGGAAAAGTACTGGAGAGAAATAGAGAGAGGGAAATAAAAACCTCAGCGGGCAGGGAAAAATCCCACAGGGAATTCTATTAGGGAATGTTGGAGAGATGGAAAAAGAGAGAGAAATTAAATTCTCACCGGGCAGGGAAAAATCCCACAGGGAATTTCTATTAAAGAAAAGTAGTGGAGAGAAAATGAAAAGAGGGAAATGAAAAGAGAGCACGGAAAAATACCACCGGTGATTTTGAGAGAAATAGAGAGAGAAGGAACTCTATTAAGGAGAAGTACCAGAGAGAAGGAGAGAAAGGGAATTCTATTAAGGAAAAGTACCAGAAAAAGTACCTTAATAGAATTCCCTCTATCAAGGAAAAATACTTGAGAGAGGGAATTCTATTAAGGAAAAGTACCAGAGAGAGAGGGAATTCTATCAAGGAAAAATACAGTAAGGGAATTCTATTAAGGAAAAGTACGAGAGAGAAAGAGAGAGAGGGAATTCTATAAAGGAAAAGAACTTGAGAAAGAGAGAGAGAGAGGGACTTCTATGTATTAAGAAGAAGTAGGTGCCGAGGGAAATGAAAACATTTAAATTCCGCAACACAACCATTACCTAACAGCAAGCTTCCTCATTTTTTCCTCTCTCTCTTCTTTCCGTTTCCCTAGCTATCTTCTACTCCTCCTTTTTCTCCCTATTTTTGTCCTATTTTTATCTGACAACTTTTTGCCCAGACATTTTGGTAATCCAGACATCGCGGGTTCAAAACCCTGCCGGGACATGACAAGTTACCCTTCCATTTGGGATTTTGACCACATAATAATACGTTTTGGGGTTACTGCTGGAATAATGGAACTCAACAGTCCTAATCGGGCAGTATAAATAAGGCGATATTATTATTATTCTTTTATTTCTGTCTCCCTCCTCTATTTTCTTTTCTCTCCTACGACTAGTCTCACTCCTCTATTTCTTTCTCTCTCTCTTTCTTCAAAGGTTCTACTTGCTTGTCACTCTACATCCCCAAAAATAAAATCGATATACTACGACTGAACCCCTTCTTCTCGCTTTAAACAAAAACCTTGAGCTATTTCCTTTTCTCTTTCTCTATCTTCTGTACCTCTCTTTTTCTGTATCTTCTCTACCTCTCCTTTTCTCTATTTTCTCTACCTCTCCTTTCAATCACTCTTTGCACTGAATCTGTCTCTCTCTGGTTTTGTTTAAAACCTACTCTAAGTTTGCGTTTTATTATTCAATTCAAAATATTCTGCTTCGCCCTAGATCTGTCATATTTCGCTCCGAACTCCTCTCTCTTTCTTTTTTATTACCTCTCTTCCTCCTTCCAACTTTTCGAACTCTTTCTCTCTCTCTTTTTCTAACTCCCTCTTTTCCACTCTGCATAAGCATCTCCCTTTTCTCTCTCGCATTCTCTTCCTCTCTCTCTTTCTCTAATATTTTTGTTTACTATAAAACCTACCCTTACCTTTCATTTCATTATTCAATTCCTACTCTCCTATCTCTCTCCCCCTCGCTTTCTTTTGTTCTTCTATTCCCTCTATCTTCTCTCCCTCCTATTCTCCATCTCTCCCTCCCCTACTTATTTTCCAATCTGCTGAAGTATCTCTCTACCTCAATCTAGTCTCATCTTTACTGATGAAAGCTTGCTGTAATTTTCTGGAGATGCATTTTAAGTATTTTCCTTTACATACTCGTCAGTAACAGTATCGCCCTATTTATAATTCCTGATAAGAATTAATTACTGCCATTATGTCGACCCCACTTGAGCAGGAAAAGACGTAGAAAAAAAGAAGATTCTAGCAGTAAGCTTAAGACGTATTATTACGCCGTCTAAAACGCAAATTGTAGGATAACTTGTCATGCCCCGACTGGGTTTTGAACTCACGACCTAAACTCGAAGTTGTACAATCTCTCGTGAGTCCGTTAGTTTTTAATGAGAATACGCTTTTTTAATTAATATCGCCCTAAACTTTCAACAGAGGAAATTTTTTAAACAAAACTTGTATTTTTTTCTTAGATAAGGTAATAATAATAATATTTGTACTGCCCGATTAGGACTATTAAGTCCCATTATTCCAGCAGTAAGCCCAAGACATATTATTATGTGGTAAAAATCCGAAATGGGAGGATAACTTGTCATGTCCCGGCTGAGTTTCGAACCCACGACCTCTGGAATCTCTGGATCCACAGAGTGCCGCCTTTACCACTGAGCTACCGGGACAGGGTAGGTCCCAGGTAGCTGGAGGAAAAGAGGGCAGGGCGTGTGTGCATTCACTGCATTTTTGCAGAGTCTGCCGTTATCATCGCATGACATCGGTGTTATCACGAGAGTATCCCTTATCAGGGGCCGTGCGAACTTTTCAAGGTCATTTCGTGCTGAAATGAGACATGCTGATGTCAGCAATGTGCCCCCCCCCCCCCCCCCCCCCCCCCACCCTCCTTCTCTGCTCTATACACTAGAGAGCGGTAGTTTTTCTCCGCCATATATGGCTGCATTTTTGTATAAGTGGTAATTAATATCCTTATTCAACAATTTTGATCAAACTTTATTTACAATTTTTATATACATCAGGTACAGTGAAAGGGTATAATTAATTAATAGTAAACAAAGTCTGATCAAGGGTGGTGATAATGTCTTTGGCATTACGTCCTTTCTATTTACAATGTATGATGATATAACCTAATTTTTCCTATTTTTTTATTATTAATTTTTACCTATTTCTTCTTCATGAGTTGATATATGAATAATTGCTCAAAAAAGAAGAAAAAAAAAATGGAATTAGGGGCGTGCCAGAATATCGAACCAAACAATGTCAATCGTGAGGAAGAGATCGAACAATGCCTACCTACTCCAAATATGTTTGGTAAAAGGTAATTTGGGAGAAGACTTAAGGACATCGATATTCACTTAACTCTATTAAGTCTATAGGCTTCTATACCATAGCAATAAAAACTATTACTGACACCATCAATATCCTTTATGGTTCCTATTTAATGCGATGAACAGGTAACACAACCTAGTAAAAAAAACAAAATAACTCTCAGTCAAGAAGATACGTAACATGTGTAGTTATGTACATACATAGATAAATAAAATAATTAAAATAGATCTGATAAGACACTTAACAGCCGGATGTGACTGAAACACTAATGAAGAATCAACTCATTCAATTAAATCTCGGACAAAGAAGAACTGCGATAAGGAAATACCCGAATCACGTAAACAGAATCGTGGAGATTCCACATTTAGGTTCAAGCTGAACAGCTCGCCCAACTGGTTGGTGGAACAGTTGGAATCCAACATATTTTTTCTCATAAATGTATGAAAATTAGGCGCGCGTGTAACATTACGTACTCTGTCTAAGCAAAGAGGAATTAAGAATCCTTACAGGCTTTCTAACAAGCCATTGTAGCCTCAACTACCATCTAAACAAGATGGGTATTGCTCAAAACGCAAAGTGCCGTCTCTGTGAAGGGTCCCCAGAGACAGCAAAACACATTCTCTGTGAATGTGGAGCAGCCTCTCACACCCGACTGAAACACTTCTCAAGGCTGATTTTAACAACTAAAGAAGTTAATGAAATCAGTCCTGAAAGAATCTTAAGCTATATTAAAAGCTTAGATTTCTTTTAGAATAACATGGGCAATTGGGCATGTCAAAAAGATCTATCTAAGGTCGCAGTGACAAAGAGCTTTCGTAGCCGATAGCCCTACCTTTACCAATAGCAACATTACCCACTATAATATTTAAAAAGGAAAAAGACAGTTAGAAAGAAAAGAAAATTACTGTATGAAATAAAACTACCCCACAAAACAAGAGAACTGTAAACACTTCTCAAGGCTGAAACACTTCTCAGTGCTGATTCTAACACCTAAAGAAGTTACCGAAATCAGTCCTAGATAAATCTTAAGCTACATTAAGCTTTGATCTCTTTTAGAGTTACAGGGGCACGTCAGAAAAGATCTACTTAGGTTGCAGTGACAAAAGCTTTTGTAGCCGACAGCCCAACTTATACCAAAATGTAGAAACCATCAAAACTCTGTGTCGCATTACATTGTAGACAAGAACACGAAATTAACTATGTATATGCAATATGCATATATCACAACAACAATCCAGCAGCCGATACCAGGTGTCAAAAAGAGAAAGGTAGTTCCACTATAAATCAAAAGATAAATAGATACCCAAGTACCAAGTAGGTACTGCAAATTTTAGACCAACATACGGTGAGACTTTTGTTGTTTCAAGTTTGTAAATTGTAAGTTGCACTGTGACAACTATTTCTTCTTCACGAGAGTGGATTATCTCCTGGAATTTTCTGAGCTCAGAGAAACATTCAGAGCCATGATTGCCTTGAAGGAAGAATAGTTGAAAATTTGTTTCAGATCATAGAAGTGTGAATCTGTCAATAAAAGAGATGTTGTGAAAGTTTGAATGCTTTGAAAGTTGTTTAGTATGACGTCTTTGCCAATTTTTAATCCAGGTGTTGTTACGAACGGTGGTGCAGTTTTTGTTTCTGTTGTAGTTGTTGATGCTAAAACAGGATTGTTAATTTATTTTGAAACATTTTGTATCAGGAACATTGGAATACAAGTTCAAATGTGAATCAATCAATAACATGGTGAAAGTTTAAAAAGAGAGCAGTTTTTTGTGCAATTTAAATTTCAATTAAACCAGTTTGTATGTTGATGATTTAGCATATTGTTTATTTTGTATTAGCAGTAAGAGATCGTTTGATAGATAGTGTATTAATGTGGGAGTGGTGGTCTTGTAGTCAATGTCAAGTCGTTTTAGAAAGGTATAGCTTACTTTCATTTCATTTGATAATATAAATTACTTATCAAAATGGTTGATATCTTAACTAGTATAGGTATCTTGAATAGGTCTGATACCGTTCCTATCAAATGGATCGAGATTTCTGTGACCAACAATGACTCTGTTTGAACTTTGAAGAAATCTCGATTGAAGCAATAAAAGCGGTCTGAATGAACAGAATCATTGTCTTGAGAATGTCTCTAAAATGACTTCCAATAATGTCACAGGAATTTGTATTTGTCACTCGAGACTTATAATTTGTTTATAAAAATCTCCATGTTTTTAAGGCTATTGACTGTGGAACCAATTTCAAAGTACTTATTATGAAAGCAAAAAGGTCTTTATATAAAGCGTTTTTGAGAAAGGATTGAATTTCCTTATCGGTATCTAATAACTTAATAAGTAAAACATTAGGATTCTTTTACAACACGCACGTTCTGACTGTTTAACACCCATGTCTGAGCAACACAAAACTGGCCTAAAGGCGTTTATACTAATATAAAATACACGAGGGCCCAACACAGAATGCACCGTGCATAATCTGAAAGGTCAGTCTAACGGACCAATTCAACAAGTTGGTTCCAACCAATTCGAAAAGTTGGTTCGACGCCAAACTAAGAAACTGGATCGATCTGATAGCATCTCTCGTGAGTCCGTTAGCTTTTAATGAGACAGCTTGACAGCTCGGGAGGCGCAGTAAATCAAAAGTTCTCGAGGTATCCGATTTCTCGTGTTCTCGAGATATCCGATTTCTTGTTTTCTGGTCGTGGGGTTAATACAAAATTGGGTCATTGGACTTGCATATATTAAGTTGGAGTCGGACTGTGTAGCATTTGATGAACTTAGAAGGAATGCAAGTTTTGACAAAGTTGAAAGACTTGTTTGGTCAATGAGTTAATTTTTGTTGTGTTTGCTAAGTTGTAGGGTCATCGGCAATGTTGATCGATGTTTATTTTCCTTTACTAAATCTATAACATCTACTGTAGGGTGTATACTTCTGGTGTCTGGGTGGTATGTTCTGTTGGGAATGTCTTCTGCAGCCCAGTTGTTCCTCTGCAATATATCACCCAGGTGTATTTTGGTCTATTTTTTTACTTGTCTGATCAGGATGTATCCTATTCATGACCTGGAGTACAATGTATATGTTGGTGGTATGTTCTTCTGTTGGGAATGTCTTCAGCTGTCAGGTTGTTTCTCTCCATTTGTTATAGCCAGCTTGGCTACAGCTGGAGGGGGGAGTAATGCAGGGTTTCTTAAGAAGGACATGTTCTTTTCGATTCAGCAATTGGTTTGACTTAGTCAATCAGAATATACAGAATATTGATACATACATGTCTAGATGTAAAGAAACATCAGAATATTATCTGAACAGGTTTCCGGGCTCATTGGCTCTTTTCAGCAGGAAGTACTTTCAAATATTTGTACCGTCAACTAACCTCTCGGCTTAAAATATGCTTTTATGATATGCCAATTTCTTCAATATATGCGAAAAAATTCATGCATGAGACTCAACTCCATGGACCCCCACAGGCCCGCAAACTTCCTCATTGCCAGATTCATCAGCTCACATCACTTGATAAATGTGTCTCGGTTATTATTAGTCAAATATTCTGACGACATTAACTACACTCAATATTTTATGAACGCTATATCATTTACACATGACAGATAACTTAATAAACATGTTCAAAGTCATAACCATGAACTTTGAAAAGATTTCCAAGTATTTAAATGACTTCCGAAGAAGTTAAGGAAGAAACGCATACACAAGAGCCATAAAATAAAAACGCTTGTATGTGTATAATGATTGGTAATGGGTATACCCGTATAAGTTATCATTTATGTGAACATAGGACACGAAAAATATTGAGAAATATTGATGAAGGAATAACTATCATTTCAACCGAAATGACAGTGTCGAACATCTTGAGCTTCAATGGTAAGCGGACTAAGGGGCACCCCATTGAGTCTCATAATCCTAATGTTGAGGTCATAATCAAACCCCGACGATGTTCATAATTAGATATAGCAGCGCGAAACTTTTTGTCACCAATAAACAACAAAAGCGAAAAATAGCCCAAGACACTTCGTCCGAACAAAGACACAATAAATGAAGTACACAGTTTCGCATGAATAAGCCGGAACTAGACTTTACTGAAAATAATAGAACTTATGTTGATATGGTCCAACAGTAAGAACACTATTAAAGGTCTCAATTGGACGAATTGCACAGAAACGCTTAAAGAAGGCTCAAGTTACAGACTAATGAGAGATATAATTTTCAAGTAGATAAACTTTTGTTGATAGGACTTAACACCATTGAAGGTCTCATTCGAATGAATGGTACAGGTGAATAAAGACGGCCTCATCTTGAGACTTTCATAGATTTATCAAGTTTTAGACTGACACTCGGACAAGGTTAGGATGACATATTCTTGGGCAAAGCTAAGGGCGAGGTCAGTGTATCAGAGGACAAGGTTTTAAAAGTTTGGAGACCTCATGCTGTTCTTAATAAGCTTATTCAATAACTTTTACGCACATCCTATTGGACAATTCCAGTTCTTAAATATCAATAGGTGATTTTTACTACACGAAATAAGTGTATCTTTGTCTCTTTTACGACTCTTCAAAATCAAAGTTTAGAAAATAAATCAATACCTATTAGGTATAATAGTGGAACAAGAGCTTCTTAACTATCATTAACAGTATTACAGCATCACTGAGTGCCAAATTATAAAATGAGATTACGAGGATAGGGTAAAATTTAGTTCTTTCTCTTTTTTTACGGAACAAAAATGAAGTAATCAGACTTCTTCATGTGTAAAGAGAGAACAAAAAGAGGAAATTGCAAAGAATGTGCCAAAAACTCACCCCAAATCTAAGAGAACCGCCTATTCATCAGAATGGGTTCCAAAATTTCGTGAGGCTTTCTTTCTTACTAAAGAATAATCTTTCATAAAGAGCTGGCAGTTTTAAAAGTGTAAACAAGGCGTATGTGAGAAAATATCCGAAATTTAAAAGTGGGCAAAAAAAAAGAGGATAACACATTTTATAGACTTTTCATCATTATTACTTACTACCTTACTTAGCTAAAATATTGATATTACTAGTATTTGCTTCTAATGCTGGGGCATTAGAAGCATTTTTCCTCACGAGTTATAAGTAGACCCAAGGTATCAGATGTACAGAGAAGAAAAATACTACTCCACTGGAGTTTGAACTTGGGTCACTGTTAATGTGAGAAATTCCACTGGAGTTTTAACTTGGGTAATTGGTAATGTGAGAAATGTGCAGTAATAATAGTATTATAGTCCACAAACAAGTGAAATTCCATGCTCTGGTAAAGAATCTAACCAGAGGAGCTCGTTCAGAAGCAGTTAACAGCCCACAGAACATTTGCCCCGCAATTTTGCACTGTCTTGAATGGGGTAATGAATAAAGGTTACACACAGTTGAACACGGAAAACTGTTCCTGGCAACGTGCCACACTCTAACGGCCTCTATGACGTTCATAGAAATCATTAGCAATACAATGGCTAGGAAAAGAAAAAGTTTCTTCCCAGAAGACAATGGACTGCCAGAGTCTGCACTCAATATTTCTTTCACAATTGTTCACTGTTGCCAATTTTAATCATTTCTGAGACTTGTACCGACATATTTCTCAATTAATTTGGTTTTTTTTTTCGTTTCTATGTATAGATAAATGATGAAATAGTCGATGCATACTTGAGGAATTTGTAGGGTAATAAAAACTTTAGTCTGACAGGAAGAAAAAAGTTTCAAATGTCATACAATGTCGGTCGACCCACACATAAACCTGTTTTGAATAACTACGTACTGTAGTGGTGCTAATGTGTGTGTACCACAGAAGGTAGTATGTATTGCATAAAAATAGGTGTGCCATTTTGTTTGAACGTTTAATAATTTCTTTCGTACGTTTTTATCTAATGTCTCCCTTGTTACTTTTCTGGTTTCAGAAATGAAGCTGTTCTTGATCGCCGTGAGTGCCGCAGTGCTGATCCTAGGCGTCTCCTCCCGGCCTGCTGACGTGCCCCAGATAGTTGCTGACTACTCCTCCGTGGTCAAGAATGACGTTAAGGCTGAGGAAACCCCCGCCGCTGCACCTGTTGAGACTCCCGCTGCCCCCGCCAAGCTAGAGGAGGCACCCAAACCAGCCGAGCCTGCAAAGGCTGAGGAGAAAAAGGAAGAGAAGAAAGAAGAAGTGAAGAAAGACGAAGTCGCTGTCCCAGCAGCTGCTGCTCCTAGTCCCTCCGCCACCCCCGTCGCTGCTTCCCCTGAAGTCGCCACTGAGGACAAGAAGGCTGCTCCACTCGTCGCTGAGCCAACCCCCACCGCCACTTCAGTAGCCGCCACTGAAGACAAGAAACCAGAAGCTGTCGCTGACCCAATCGCCACTGAAGTAGTTACTTCACCAGAAGCTGTCGGACAAGTCCCAGAAGTATATTCATCCACCGTTACTGACGCTAAAGCAGAACACGTTGAACCTAAACCCACCGAAGTAGTTGCTGAGACCAAACCCGTTGACGCAGGCAAGAGTGACGAGCCAGCAGCCCCTGTCGCTGAACAAGTTGTTGCCGCTACCGAGGAGAAGAAACCCGCTGAAGTCGCTGCCGGGGCCGCTGTAGAGAAGAAACAAGAAGTCCCTGTCGCTGCTCCCATCATTGAGGAGAAGAAAGAAGAGGCCAAGCCCGCTGAAGCCGTCCCCGAGGTCAAGGCTGAGGAGAAGAAGCCAGAAGCTGTCGAGGCTGCCAAACCCACCGAGGAGAAAGTTGAGAAGCCTGCTGAACAGAAAGTAGACCCCCTTGTTACTCTCGCCGCTCTAGAACAGCCCAAAGAAACCAAAGACAAGAGCTCCGAGGAAACCAAAGACAAGAGCACCGAATCCAAAGAAAGCTCAGAGGAAAAGAAAACCGAAGAGAAGAAACCTGAGGCTGAGAAGAAAGAAGAGAAGCAGAGAAGGAGAAGGGATGCCCACAAGAAGAAGGAAGACGAGAAAAAGCCAACCGACCTGAAGAAAGACGAACTCAACAAGCAGAAGAACAGAAAGTACTCGTCGTGAATTGTTACAAACTAAGTTTACCGAGCAACAGAAAACCGACTCCATGACAAGCAGACGAGTCAGGATGGAATCACTATCGCCAGATTCCATGTTTCCTGTGAGTTTTAGTTCTTACCCATCGCTCATCCGATTCCCTCCAAGGCAGAAAGTCCCAACTTTGTACAGAAACAAACAGCCATATGAACAATCAAGTCGGATCCCAGCACGATACTAGTAATTGGTTATAATTAAGATTGTTGCTTTAGAGTGACTTGGGATCCGGCATTTTGTCGATACATGTATTTAGCTGCCAGCCCTGGGGAAAACTAGAACTGACGCAAAAATTTGCCCTGACAACCACACGAAATCAAAAAATTTACTTCATTCCGAACAAAAATGTCCCGTCTTTACGAGCAACAATTTGTCTAGTCATTGCAGAGCAAAGACCAATATCTAATCAACATCCAGCAGTTCATTACTCAGAGGAGTCTTCATCATAATGGGGCATTGTGCGATGATCTCATCACAACGGGGTCCCGTGCTTGTTCCGCCAATCTGCTAGCGTGATCCTAACGCGATCCTATTATCTCCCGGGAAACCCTATTGTTCTCGACTGATTCAGGTTCATCAATAGCAAACAGAAATCCTTTTGTTTGATCCCATCAGCACATCTTTCTAGTCTTGAGCCTAACAATGATTGTGTTCGACCCAGTGGTGAAGAGAAATAAGGTTCTGATATGCAGAGATCGGTGGTTTGACACCGTCTTTTTTGATGATACATATGACGTACTTTATTGGTCAGTAGTCGATCTCTAGAATTAGCATGCAGATAGAAAATAGGTCTTCTTCTGACTCATTTGAATCAGCATTGCCTACATCCTTTTTTGAATTCTGATCTGACTATTGGCCGATAAAGGTCTGTTCAGTACAATTTTTCAACAACAGAGGGTTGAATGCCTTTGTTGAGTGATTGATGAAAGGTTCTGTGCTAACTTCAGGCGAACACATTTAACTACACACATTATTATGTACATGCTATGCATATTATTCAAGATTGCTACGATTGCCGTTGGGTGCCAAGTTATTACATTGTTAGAACAGCAATTTATCTGACATAAGGAATATTAGTTTCAGTGTCGACTCCGGACATTTCAGATTTACCTAGTAGAGTGGCGGGACCTCAATGCGTCTTCATATTCAAAGTGGGATCAACCGTTATTATTGTTCGACTATATTTCAAAGGTAGATATGTAGATGATATTGAAAAAATAATAATAATAATTTCTCAATTAGAACATTCTCTTTCAGTAATTCTGTAGATAAACAATAATTATTTTTAAATTTAAGACTGCGAATTTCTCTCTTTTTTTCTCTAGTTTTTCATTTAGTTATTTATCTTTTTTGTGTGTGTTTAATTTTAATTTTTCTCTTTATTTTTAATTTGAAATTTTTAATTGAAAAAAAATTAGCATTTATTTGCATGTAAATAAAAATACAGAGGAAAATTCTTACTTTTATACAAGTTTTTACACTTAGGTAAATGTAGATGATATTTTACATGTTTGTCCAATGTTTATTTAATTTCTCTTTTTTTAGTTATCTCTTTGAGAGTTTACTGGTAAGCATTTTGTAAACGGTTAACTACAGTGATTTGAGAGAGGTGTACGAGAATTGATTGATTCTCTAACCGACATTTTTATAGCTCAAATCTCGTGTATGGATGAGCTACTTACCTGTATGGATTTCTATCAGTTTTGTCCAGAATATTTATTTGCATTTTAATTTTTCAATGTCAGTTTGCTGCTAACTAAAAACAGCTTTTCGACTTATCTGTTTATATTTAATATTTAAAAGCTTTTTATCATTAGAAAGCAAAAGTAAGCGATATTTTCCATCGCAAACAATTAACACATTTTATAAACTAGTGTAGGTAGTCGCTATTGATACGTTTTTATTGTCATTTGTACGTAGGTTAATTTCATAGCCAAGATAGCAAAAACCATACAGCCATCCTACGTATGAGCATTTCATTATGCGTCAAACTAATTTTCCTTTATAGATTTGCACCTAGAAAGTAGATTTGTTTTAGAATATTTATATTGCACTCGCCGTCTCTCGAATAATTTATCCATCCATTTATATTGATACTAAATTAGCTGTCTATTGAAACCTATTTAATTAAAAAATAATTCAATTCGAAATTATCCCTCCAAATATTCTCAGAGTTAATTTAAAAAAGGTATAATTATATAAATTGAAAAAAAGAAGAAAAAAATATAGAACAAAAAAATTAATAAAATATGAAACTCTTGTGTTGATTCATTTGTCAATTTGGTCATTTTACTTTCTGAGTTAGAGAAGGTAGTGAATTTTCTATGCTGCAGCAAAAGCCTCTCCAAAATCCTCTGAGAGCACTTACAGCTTGCAGCACATAATAAAATTAATAAGAACCCCTTACTTTTCTCTTTACTTTACAATTTTCACTTCCCAGAATATCTAATATAAGATATCAGAATATTAGATATCTAATATTAGATTACATAAATAACACATATATTTTTTCACAATACATAAAACACTTCTCCAAGGACATCTTTCCGAGGCAGTGTGCTCAGCACTGAGGCAACGTTACCTCTCTGAACAGCGAAACTAAGCCTTTGCCTGAAATATTCCCCGGCGCGTCTGTCCTTCATCTAAAGGCTTTGGATATGCTGACGTTTCCAAAGCACTTGGCCCAAAAGAGCCAAAGGTTTCAACGGCGAAGGAAACGAAATCATGAAGATTTTGTAGGTCTTTATATTTCAGGTACTTTTTTAGTTCCGCTTGTTTGGCTGTTTCACCTCTACCTCTCAGAGAATATTAGATTGTGTTCGTTTTTGAAAAATAAAAATGCTCAGATTTAGAAGAAAAAAAACATCTGGACATGTTGTAACTTCCTATGAACAAATTTTTTTTCTGTTTACTCTGATCATACGATGACACCAGTATTACTCATAAAAGTGACTGCTCATTTGTCCTCAGTTCCTCACGCACCATGAGTGAACTTCGGACAAGTCAAGTTAAAGGAAATTTTCTACTGAGTCGGGGATCGAACCCGTGTCACCTGTGGGCATGAAGGTACGCAAATCACTCAGACACCGCAACAACTCAATAAAGAGTAGCCAATAGAGAATTAGAGAACTGGATATAAGAGAAACCTCAACAACAAAAATCAGCATTGGCTTGGTTCTGGGGGACCTTGTCAATGATTAGCCTCCTTGTAAATGCAGTGGTAGAAGTGCTGAGTCATTCCTCCACTGTCTGGCTACCATCGATCACGATGACGCCACTCTATGATGATGATAATGATAAGGTAAAATAACCTCTTTATAAAATAAACCTGGATATAAGAGAAAAAAATTCCGGTCCTTTGAGTTCTCTTATATCCAGGTTTGACAGTATAAGAAACAGGGATTACCTTCCTATAGTTATTAGATGAATTGCATTGGTAGTCAAGTGGTTAAGGCGCGAGTCTGGTAATCAACGTAGTGTAGGGATCCGTTGGTTCGAATCCCACGTAATGCGTGCATTTTTCTTATTTCATTTGCGTATATTACCACGTAATAATACGACAATGCTTTCAGCACTAACCTCGCCTGGTGGTTATCTTCCACTAAAGAGAATTATTA